>JACAXG010000053.1:645894-1056128 GCA_018881555.1 Amblyornis subalaris
TTAGATCTGCTCTTGCTAAATGCAGTTTTTAGGAGAGCCATGACCGTGGTGCTGTAGAAGCTCGGAGGGATCTGAGGGTTGGAGATGCCCAAGTTAGTCCTGTTTGTCTCCTCAAAGACTCACAGAATCACACAGAATCACAGAATGAACTAGGTTGGAAAAGACCTTTGAGATCTTCAAGTCCAACCTATGACCTACCATCTCCTCATCAACTAAACCATGGCACTGAGTGCCACATCCAGTCTATTTTTAAACATGTCCAGGGATGGTGACTCCACCACCTCCCTGGGCAGTCGATTCCAGTGCCCAATCATTCTTTCAGTGAAGAATTTTTGTCTGATATCTAACCTAAACTTTCCGTGGCGCAGCTCAAGGCTGTGTCCTCTCGTTCGGTCAGTGGTTGCCTGGGAGAAGAGATCGACCCCCACCTGGCTACAACCTCCTTTCAGGTAGTTGTAGAGAGAGAGAAGGTCTCCCCTAAGCCTCCTTTTTTCCAGGCTAAACAGCCCCAGTTCCCTCAGCCGTTCTTCGTAGGGCATGTGTTCCAGGCCCTTCACCAGCCTTGTTGCCCTCCTCCAGACAACTTTGAGCATCTCAACATCCTTCTTAAAATGAGGGGCCCAGAACTGGTGACTCCATGCCAGTGTGTTCAGCAGTGCCAGGGCATGCTCTTGGCCATTGAAGCTCTCATGGCTCATGGTTTAGGTTTCCTCCATCAAACCCACTTGAGACGTTCAATCTGGTAGGAAGGTTGGAGTGGGTCAGGACCAGCACAAGCCAGAGAACTGGAGGATGGCTTTATTTCATCCCATCTGGGAATGGCTTTCTCCAGCAGCATGCCGGGGAGCAGAGATTTAGGCCCTCTTTTCTCCGAAGAGTTTGAGCCCCTATCTCTCTGCAGGGCTTTGATGCCAGGATGGGGTGCCAGTGCATTATGTTTCTTCACCGGAAGCTTTTCAGCTGTACTTGGCAGTTAAATACGAAGTGAGAGGAAACACGACCCTTTAGCCTGGAAGGGGAGGCCCAGCTGAGGCCTGTGGTGCTGGGCTAGAAGGCTGTGAGGGCAGAGATACACGGTCAGCACGTTCCCTGGCCTAGTTCTGGTGCATGCCCACTAACAGTGGCCCAAAAACTGCCCAGGCACAGCCAAGGGCCAGGGCTCATTGCCAGGGAATGRTGTGGACATGGCCAGCCTTGTTTTGGGCACAGGGAGCTCCACTGGACCACTTGGCCTCRGGGCAAAGAGCCATCCCTGGCCTTCCCTCATGCCCGTTCAGTCTGTCAGTGTGAAGGAAGGTGAGGGATGAATTGATGGAGCAAGGGGTGGGTCACAGGGCTGTCCCAGCAGCTCCAAGAACACGTGGCACATTAGAGACTCATGTCCACAGCTTCAGAACAAGGAGGTCAAAGGGTTCCCTCCCTGAGAGGAAGAAATGTGAGGACAACCGTGCTGCGGCCAGGAAAGGCCTTGCTGCTCCATGCCACCAATTTTCCGAGGAGTGGATGTGTTGTAACAGCACTTGAAAAGAAAACGCTCTTTTTTTCCTCAAAGCAACGTCTCAAGTACCTGGACGGTGAAATCTCCAAGGGGGAAGGCTCCTCTACATGATACGGAAAAACAAGTTCCCTTTTGATGCCATGGAAAAGCTGCAGAGGCTGGTGCTGCCCAGCCCAGCCCTGCCCCGGTGCAGGGGCACTGCAACTCTCAGGAGACACAGCATACTGAGCTGCTGAGACAGCTCTTTCTCATGGCTTTTTGGTCCTGACATATGCCAAGCTTCCTTGGAAAATTTAGTCCTGATCCTAGAAAACTGACTCCCAGGTCTGTGCTCAAAGAAAATCATGGTCTGGGAAGGAAATGAGTTCTCTGTGTGTGTCCCGTCACATAAAGCTGCATCCAGAAGTAGAGATGGGTGAGAGTCCACGTATCTCTTTATATAAAGGGCCAGCCTTGTTTTGGGCACAGGGAGCTCTGTTGGTCCACTTGGCCTCAGGGCCAAGAGCCGCTCCCTGGCCTTCTCTCATCCCCGTACGAGCTCTGCAGCAGGTACACACAGCTCCTGGCATGGCAATTTTTTCCAGCTCCATTCCCAAATCAGCAGCCCCACTCTCACGGCATGGAGGAGACAATGCCTGGATCCCACCAGGGCAGATCTCCACAAGGTGCAGATCCACAATGCCACTGGGCTGTTTATCAAACACTCACTTTCATGTGTGCACCTTTTCCGGKTTAAGTGAAGGTGGCCCGTCCACCTCGGTCAAAATCAGTTGATTTCGGCCCAATTTAGGATGTAATATGGACGCAATAGAGCCAGAAGAGATTCCCTTTAAAACTGGAGTCGCAATCGGTTATGGATTGGAGTAAAGCCACGCACGTATCAGTGTCATGGCCCTGTGCGGCATGAATGGGTATGGCCTCCCCCAGAGATCTGGGACGGATCACCGTGCACGGACGGGCTCTGGCATAGCTCACGTCTCCACCGCTCGACGCCACGGGGCTGCGACCAGCGCAGAGCAGACTGGTGGCAGCACGCGAGACTAACCCGGGCTTGCCCTGCTATGGTCGGAACAAGAGACGAGTACACCCAGGGTATCTGGCTCGGGTTATAGCCCTGCACGCACAGTTGCTTAGCTCAGCATGTAACCCCCTCCAGGCACAGAGGTCCACCCAGCTGGCCCTGATAGGCAGAGGGCTTTCCCGCTCCGGCTGGGGAGTCCCAAGACACCTGACGGTACTACTCTCCACGCAACTGTCAGGCTTCACCCAGCGATTACCACCCTGTGGGCAAGGGTCTTGGCGGCTCACGTCGCCACGAGTCGCATGAGTTTTGCTTCACCAAAATACTATCCTGTGGGTGGTGAGGCCACATGATAGGGCGAGAGTGTCCTATACTCTCACACTGGGGCAGAGGTCCACTCGCTTACCCTTATGGGCATCCGGCGGGACCGCGGGGAGGTGCAGCCTCTGCAGCTGAGCCCAGGTAGCAGCCATCGATCCCATCTTAAGGGAGTCCCTTTAGGATATCAAATACACACAATGTCTTCCCCAGGCAGAAATGGGAGGTCACCACCGCCTGTGATTTCATTGCAAATCCCACAATTTTCAAGAGAATCGTGGCACCTTTGCCCGAGAACTATCAGGTATCTCCCTGTAGGAGAAAACCAACGTCGTGCTTTGACACTGGCCAAATGCGAGGCATCCACAAAAAGCTCACTCACTCACTCACTCACTCACTCTCTCACTCACTCACTCACTCTCCTCTGCTCTGCAACCAGACAGAGGAGAGAAAATTTAACAAAGGCTCCATGAGTTAAGGACCGGGAGAAAAGACTTCAAGGGCAAAACAGGCTCAACTTAATGATACAAAGTGAATTTATTACTAACAAGATCAGAGGAGGAGAACCAGAAGTAAAAGAAGCGCTTAAGAACACCCTCATCTTCCCACAACCCCTCCCTCCTTCCCACCGACAGCGCAGGGGGACGGTGTGGGGGTTTTGGTCAGTTCATCACCCAAGATTTTCTTTCCGCTGCTCAGGGAGAGGAGTGGTTTCCCCGTGGCACCGTGGGGTCCCTCCCACGGGAGACAGTTCTCTGCAAACTCCTCCAGCGTGGGTCCAAGCTCACGAGCAGCAGCCCTCCCAAACCTGCTGCAACGCGAGTCCATGCCACGGGCAGACAGTCCTCCCAAACCTGCTGCGGCGTGGGTCACTCTGCCACGGCCTGCGGTCCTCCAAGGACAGGCTGCTCCAGCCTGGGAGCAAGGCCTCCCTTTCCAGTGGGACTCCCGCCAGACCACAGCATCCTGGGATCCACCTGCTCCGGCATGGGCACCTCCCCCACGGGCTGTGAGTGCATCTCTGCATCCCCCGTGGACCTCCATGGGCTGCAGGGGCACAGCTGCTTCCCCATGGTCCTCACCACAGGCTGCAGGGACACCTCGGCTCCGGCACCTGGGGCACCTCCTCCTCCTCCTTCTGCACTGACCTTGGTGTCTCCATTGTTGTTTCTCTCCCACGTTCTCACTCCTACTCTTCTGTAGCTGGAATCATTACAACTGCTGCCCCAACTTTGTTGTGATTTCTTCTTCAATCTGTTATCACAGAGGCGTTACCATTATCTCTAATTAGCCCAGCCTTGGCCAGCGGCACGTCCATCAGCAGAGCCATCGGGGCTTGGCTCTGCTGGACACGGTGGAAGGTTCTAGCAGCTTCTCACAGAAGCCATCTCTGTGCCGCACCTCACGCTACCAAAAAGCAGGCCCTACAAAACCAATACACTCAGTAGTTTCCCACTTCTCTCCTTAAACAGTAGCCTCTCCACCTCTCTATAGCTTCAAATGCAAATTCGGAGCACTTTAGCAAGCACAAATAAAAAAAAAGTCAGTGTCTTTCTGTAGCTGCAAGGTCATTCTGCCTGAAACAAAACTTTTCCAACTTCCAAACTTTTTTTCCTTAATTTTCTGATTTTGCTGCTGATGTACTTTCCTGAAATCCCTCACATTCTGTGTTATGAATGGATTTATGATCTCTCCTACTTTGTAATTCTGATTGGTTCTGTTCTAAGCAGCACATTTACACCAGGTTGCCTATAATCATAGATTCCTAAACAGATTAAATGAACTTCTTGAGTACTTTGTGTTATTTCATCATTTATCTGGACGCTTCTGGTCTCTCGTAGCAAAGTGTTTCTGCTTCACTCCAATTTACTTTTCTTGATTTCAAACGTTCTTCCCTAGACTTTTGTGTTCTACTCTTCTCCAAAAAAAACCCCAATCCCGCCCCCACCAGAAAGCCACAACCGAAACCCCAGAAAAGAAACAAACAAACAAGCAAACAAACAAACTCAACAAAAAACCCTGAAAATCCCCAAGAAAAACCCCCACACTTTTATGTTCCACATTTCCTAAATGAAAATATTAAATTATGTGCACTATTGAGTAAATAAACAAACAAACAAAAACTCACTTTGATAAAGTAACTGTGGGATATATAGGTGGAAGAATGCCAAAGTAGAAAGTGTTCTTCACAAAAAAATGAGAAAAAAAGTATAACTGGAGGAAATATTTGCTGCTTCTTTATCAATAGCAAGAGGCAAGATAAGAGAAACAGGGAAAAAAGTTACCAACTGGGCTTCTGAGTTGTGCCTTCCAGGCAACGTGAGTAAATGATCTGAAGGTGCTGTTTGTTCTCCCTTTCTGCTTTCCCCCTGCATAGAATTACATTTCATCTAGAAGTGGACAGTCACAAAGACAACTCATCGAAATATTCAGGGGAAACTTTAAAAGTATTACTTCTACAACGACAGGAATGAGAAGCAGTAGAGAAAGAAATGGGACTTCTGAAAATTACAGCAACAAAATCTGATTTGTCAAAGTAAGGAATAAAAATGAACAGCTTTCCATCATTCTTCTAGAAAGGTTGTTCTTTAAAACACACAGTTTTGTAGTCAAAGTATTTGTTCTTTGCATTAGCCATTTCATTTTATACTAGTTGTTTTGGGGTTTTTTTACCAGTCATGGAATACCTTTCTATATCCCAAAAGGTGATTGAAAGCAAACAGAATATTATACAATACAAAGAAGAGCTGTAGTACCTATGTCAGCGAGAGTTATACCACTGTCCCATAAGAAACTATTCTTCCATCCCTTTTTGTTTCAAAATTGATCTCCAGGATGCCTTGAGCTATGCTATGAAAATGGTATAAATTATGTCTAATATGCAGAATACATACACTTCAGAAGTAAAAATGAAATTGTACAAATGGGGCACATGCCCATCAGAAGATTAAAGCATTTCCAGACCAAGACTTGGAGGGGTAATTAGGAATCCCTTCATACTGATACTTGACCACAAACCAGGACGGAGTGAATTACTTCATGCTGGTAAATCTCACAGTGCCAAATGCCCCAGTAGCTTTTAGCTATCTTACAGATAGGCATGAGCATGCATGAAAAGTGCTTTGCATATACCCTGCATGTGTGCTGCCTTTTTTTAAATTGAATTCAATTCCATTAAATTGAATTAAACATGAATTGCTTACTTTATAACTGCTAATTTATAAGTTGGTTTAAGGATGGTATGAGTTGGAAGAGGACAAGTAGGAGAATAGAAACAGGAGAAAAATCAGAATATTCTACAGGTTTCTTGCTTTTCAAAAATTGGCTGTTGGGGACATTGTTTTGTTCTTTTTCTTGTATCCTACCTGCAATAAGAAAAGAACTTTATTCCAAGTAATTTCCACATTGCTTTCTAAAAAATATCATTGTATCGTATTTCACAGATTGGTGTCAGTTAGAATGTTTTTTATTCACCAAAAATAAATCTCAAGGGACTACACTTGCCCACTTTACTCATGTTTTAAAGTTGCATTGTTTTTTAGGGTTTTTTTTTGTGGTGGTTTGTTTTTGTTTTTGTTTTTTTTTGCTTTGCATATTATTCTGGCATGGTTTGTGTAATAAAGACACCTTTAAAAGTATTATTCTGCTCTCTCAATCCTTTTTCTTGCACAAAATGCATGATTACCACTATGTAAAACTGACAGAGTCCTTCCAGCTCTGTCAGTTATGTGAAGAATGCAAGTGCATATAAACAATTCTAACCTAACTGAAGTTAGTGCCTTTTTCACCTGTGTGTTGGACTGCAGGCTGAATAATGAATGTGTTGCATTTTATTGCTGTTCCAATCATGGATTTGGTTACAGAACTACAAAGGAATTTCAAAGAAACTGCATCTTATAGTTACAATGCTTACTAAGTTCATTGATTGCTTCAGTTTGATTATGTGTATGTTGCTTAAATTTTTTAATATATTGTTAAGCAGAATAGTGATTCAGAGACGTTATATATTACGTGTTCAGTTTGAAAATGGTTTAGTGCTTGCAGGTCTTGTAAGAGGTAGGCAATGCACTTGAACTCTGCTTGGCAGAGGAGAAAATAAAAAGCCTCAACTCAATTATATTTTTAGACATTAACTCAAGAAGAGTATCTCCCAAAAGGCTCTTATAATGTCTATGTCCAGGTAACCCTAGCAGAGAAGATTGCATTAAGAGASATGTAGTTATTTGAACATTGGCTTAAAGGTTATTCCTCCTGTTTACAGAGTCTCACGGTACCTCTGTGTCTTCAAAGATGCTATATTCCCTTATTAATGCAATTATCCAGCAAAGGGTATGTTTTACCAGTTAGGCACTAAGTTTGGAGAGAAGGTAAAATTGTTTGTCTGCATTGAAATGTGAGTAGGAGGAGCACAGGCTATCACGGGTAGCAGCCATTTGCAGCTCTCCGACCACTCTACATCTGCTCACCAGCCTGCCTGCAATCCTTGTTGTGCACTCACTTGCTCTCCTCTAAATGCAAACTTGTGTGTAGTTGCAGATAATTTAAGGAAGCAAGGGTCATTATGACAGATTTCTTGCCCTGGTTTGTCACTGCATCTCAAGAAACTAGGTGTTTCCTTGTGTCAGAATCAATTTTCAATAAGAGCTAGATAGTCTGAGTATTACAATTTTCAAATGCTTAACAAAGATATCTGGGAAAAAAAAGTTTCATTTTCAGCAATATTCAGCTTTAGAAAAACAAAATTGTATTACTTCTTTCAAAGCAAGCCTCCAAGACCTGAGATAAGAACAGCAGAATTTCCATCTCTTCGTCTGCTTCAAAATTTATATCAACAAATATTTCATAGTATAAATTGTTTAACTTAGTCACTTTTAATAGTACAAAATTTGAGGAAAGTTTCTTATCACATAGAGCAAAATAAACCAGTACTAGGCCATTGGCATCAGACTTATTAAAGATGGCAAAGAGATTTTGCAACAATTTATTACTTAGAATTATTGAGCTGTTTATAACAATTTTCTAATGTAAATATGCACATTTAAATTCCTAAACCCAGTTTTACCTATGTATTTTCACATACTACTTTAAATACACTCTTTCTATGAGCTTGCAAATTTTTTGTTGAAGAAAGCATAGATCAGGAACACTGTTTTTGTAAACCTGGTTTGAAAAATTGAGCAACATACATAAGTTGTTTCCAATATTTCAAATTTATAGAAATGAAGCAATTTGCCAAACTGATGAATCTTACTTACTTCTTACACCTACCTTTCAAATTACTACTGTGGCTGAATCAGTCTGATTTTGTCTTCTGTGGGAAAGCAGTATGGGAGAGAAACAAAATCAACAGGATTACAGGAATAAAAGTGTTATAAGATAAAAGACCATTTTCAAAATACTGTGAGGCTCCCAGTAGCATACATGATTAGATTAAATTATTATTTAGAAGACAATAATTATTTTTGCAAACCAGGTTACCTATTATGCATGATAAGCTTTACTTTTGTCTGCCCAGTGTGCAGTGACTAAAACTTGTGGACATTTGCTGTGAATTGCTACCTCTGGCAGTGCAAGGAACAATATAAACCTATAAAGCACCACATAAAGCAAAATATAGTTTAACATAAAGCCAGTAAATACCAAATTCCCTTTTTTTTGGTGTGTATTCTTAAGTAGCTTGTGAGATAAATAATCGGCTGTTAGACAGTATGACTACCTCTGCATTATTTTTCTTGTTTATTTAATTTGATCATGGTTAAAATCACAGCATTTAAAAATTAGGACCCAGTATACACAGATTTATAGCTGTCTTCTAATAAATGCACAATTTGCATACAAGATTGTCTGTTCTCTAAGCAACTGAGATTCATATTCACTCAGACAAGGACTAAAACATCAGCCTGTTTAAATATGCCACATTAAAAGAAAATGCTGCTGACAGCAATTCCTCCTGTAGCTCAGTATGTGGAATTGTGAATAGTGACAAGGAAATTAACTTTATAGTGAAAAAAAAATTAAATCAAAAAAAATGAAATGAAATGAAATGAAAAAAGAAATCCAAGGGAATATTTTTGTGAAAATCCTAAGAAAACACCAAATCTCTATTCCTTCAATTCCATAAAATGTTTATCTATTTATGTCTGAGCAATTTTGCAGTCACTGAAAACAAAATGTTGTTTAGCTAATAAAACAATTACCCTTTCCAGATGAGATTTATTCAGTAGTTGTCACTTAAACTGCAAATAAAGCTCCTAGATAGTTATGACATATTGTATTCAGTGATATAGAATTACTTCAATAGTGATTTTTATCTCCAGAGCCTTACAGATGTTAAAGCTCTTCTCTTTAAGCCTACTTTCCATTATTAAGATCACAGTCTTCTATGACTGTGATTTTGCATTTTCCAAACTGAGAGTTAGCCATCCAACTAGTATTTTATTTAAATTTTTCAACATTCTGGTTTAGATAAAAATAGATATTTTTAAAGCTGCCCTTTCCAACATGTAATTTGGTGATAAGAATCCAACAAACTCATGGTCACACTATGACTTGGAACAAGGTAGTGAAGGATAGTTAATTTATTTCCAGATTATCTACTCAGACATTGGAATTAGATGCATTTTATTGGTATTATATATTTGCTGGGGGTTTGTCTGGTTGGTTGGTTTGGTTGGGGTTTTTTTGGGGGGGAAGGGGGTTGTTAATAAATATGCATAGGTTGGGTTGAGGGGAGTACAAGAATTTTCTCCTCAATCAGTTTTACTAAGATTCTTTACCCTGAGTTTAGGTTTCTGGACGGACGTGTCAGTAATGCTCCTGCGCATATATCCTCTCCTTACTCCCAGCGGAGGTCTAATCGTGGTTGTCAATAGATCTCAGAGGAAAACATTCAGCTACATGCGGGTGGATACCTGAACAGCCAGCTAACCAAATGCTCTTTGGATAAATTGAGCACCTCTTGCACTGGTAGCATCAGAGGCATAAAGACTGTACCCACTTGCAGATGCCTACACCGATGATAGCTAAATTCAACTTTCCACATGTGAAGGTGAAAGTCAAAGATGAAAGAACTCCACTCAGATAAGCTCACCCTCATGAGACTACCTGATGATTCACAAAGTTTCCTCATCACTGTTCTAGTGATGATGCTGATTAGGATGATTCTTCAGTTTTCAGTGGCATTTATACCATTAAACCCTGCAGAAGCAATTTAAAACAAAATTTCATTTACTACATGTATCTAGAATGTATCATTATGCACTAATTTATTACACTTAATACAAAGCAAATTAATGAAAACATTTCTCAGTGTGTCGTTCACTGTTAAGCAAACTAAAATTGTTTGAACCTGTGAACACTGACCAAATGAACCATGTTTCACATCCATTATAGTCAATGATCTTTTATTTCCAGTAAGAAATATGAATGTCCTTTTATGTTTTAATAAATACATGGTAGTAATTATTCTCATAGTCTAGGTAGTTAATTTCCATAGGTATGTTTCATTCAAATGAACTAAGTTCATTTACATTTAGATAATTTCTTTACTTTGCAGTAAACTTTCCATCTAAGTTTCAGCAATCTAAACTGTTTTGGCAAGTGATAATGATGTAACATACGGTTTGGTCTGATACTTGTTAATCAAGCCATTTAGGACTATAAATTTACATATTTATGGATAAACTGCTTAATTAATATTTGTTCTTCCCAGATGCTACTTTAACATAGAAGATATTTAGTACTAATTTTTTCAATCATTTTAGAGCAAGTACGAGTAAATGTTTTTATTATACAAATGCATCTATTACTTTGGTACTTTCTGTTTTCTCTAGAAAAGTGAAGACCCAGACATAAAGAAAGATCGATGTTAATTATTAAAAATAATTTAATGTAAAAAAACAAATGTAAGGATTTTAAGGAAAACTGACGTATCTCCACCTAGTATATCTTTATTGTTCTTACTAAGAAGTGGAAAAGATATTGGAAAGGCTGCAATCAAAGAAAGTGTCCCTGATGTTTTTGATGCTGACATGGAATAAGTAAATATTTTACTCTCTTTAAAGAAAATCTTCAATATCAAGTCAAAGTCAGGCTGTTATAAAATTTCCTCAGAAACTATTTTAAGGCTTGAAAACTTCTGTCTGGAAAAAAAAATTAATTCTGTTCATGTAAATGTTGTACTTCTGTATAGACAATCCTGGAATAGTAGAAGAGATCATACAAGGAATTTATGTTAACTTGACTCTGCTCTTGATGTGTATATAAGGAAAACTTTCATTTCAATCATTTCAGAAAGTTATTATAGAGGGTTTTCTTGTCTGTATTTATAAACAGTTATATGAATAACCAAGGGTTTTCTTAAAAATAGGGTTTCCATATGGTTTTAAAGATCTCAAAATAATCTACTAGCTTTATTTATAAAAATTACACAAATGGATTTCTTTAGATCTCTAATGAATTTAAGTTTCATACATCATGATGCAGACCTCTGTAATCCTCTGAAAACCTCATTCTTTTCAAATTAAACATACAAAAGAAAGGGAGGATTGCAATGATGGAGAATGTCTGGGGAAAATCTTGCTTTGAGACCTAAAATAGTCAATACATGAGTTAAGTTTTTTGTCAGTAATGCATGTCTGTCTGAAAAAAATAACAGAAAAAGGATTCTCATGTACATATGTGGATATTTATTTTTAAACATTCAAAGTATTATCCTTTACCATCTTCTAAAAATGCTACCCCTAATCAACCTTCCTTAGTCATGAAGATCTGAAAAGTTTGACAATAATTTGTAATTGTTTTTGTCAGGTATTTTATTTGCTTGTTTATCACTTGTTTTGTGCATTGAGAGAATCCATTGTTCATACAAAGATGGTTTAATTCTGTTTTGCTTCATTTCATATTTGCCTCATGAAAAGCACTAGCCTGTGTTTCTACTCTTTTCTAGCATGTGTGTGGACCAGGAGAATATGCAGTGCTGCAAAGAATTTAATCTCATGACCAATATTAGAAGAAAATGCAATATTTACCTGAAACTATTACTTATCTTTTGTGTGTGTGTGTAGTTATTTTAATGTTTTATTCAAAACTAAAGGTAAATGTTAATAGACAAAATATGTTGGGATTTTCAATTAATTTTCAGGCTAGTATATGGTAGAATGGGCTTCTGTTATTATTTAAAAACAAAAGACATCACCTAGAGATATCTTTTCAGTAAGTACCCAATTGCAAGCATTTCTGTTCTAGACCAGAAAAAAAAAGTAAAAAAAAATATATAAATATATATATATATAAGAAAAAATATATATTTCTTTTTCTACTTTTACTAAACAAAATGGATACCAGATTTTGCTCTTGAGTACTTCATCTTTGTTCATGCGTCTAGTGGATGTTTGAAATTTTGTATTGCATATTTTTATTCTGAAATAGCCTCAGATATAGGAGGATTTGATGCATTGTTTTTCCCTGATAGCATACTTCACCCTAATGACCGCAATCTTCAAGCAATACTTTGGTGACTGATTGAAGTTATCATCTTTTCCTATTTACCACCGGAAGAGAATCAGATACAATACAGGCTACACTGATTATACTTGGTTGACTATGTCAACTTTCTCCATCCCGTGCAAAGGACAGTTTAATTTCTAAACAAGAATGTTAAATTTGCATGGTAAAGTTCTCTGTTTAATAATTCAGTTCCTAAATCAGGTCTCTCCCTCCTAACCAACAGATTAAAGCTTCTCTATAAACTACTTCTTAACTATTTATATTTCTGCTGGAGTTAATGGTGTTCATAAACCTGTCTGAATATTTTCTTAAATCTAAATTCCAAAGACATGGGTATACTGGAAATATTTTTAATCTTAAATACCACCTGTATCTTATGTTTAAATTACATGTTTTTCTCTTTTTTTAGCAAACTCTTGCAGACACTTTCAAGCACTTTGAAAATATCCTATTGCCCTTTGTACAGATCATGGATATGAAAGAACAAAATAAAATCTAAACTCCCTCAGTTAGTTATGTAAGTTCTGATCTCTAGACATGTTGAGCAGATTTAGGTAATTATGAAAGTTGATCCCACTTGAGTTATTCAAATATGGAGTAACATTTCAAATTATAAAGCATATGTGAAATATAGTTTATTAAACAAGAGTTATACTGTATCTGTCTTTCTAATTATGTTTTCCCTCAGATAAAAATATGACTGCAAGTTTAAATCAAGTATTTGCTCTTGGTTTTACAAAGACATAAATTTCTGATTCAAACTTACATCACTCGTCTGTACTTCCATCCAATTATACTTCAAAAATAAATGCATAAGGCAATAGGTTACTTTTTCACACAGCTCTAACTGATATAGCTCTGAGAGTAGGAATAGACTAGATGTTAGGAAGAAATTCTTTACTGTGAGGGTGGTGAGGCAGGAACAGGTTGCCCGGAGAAGGTGTGGATGGATGCCCCATCTCTGGAAGTGTTCAAGAGCAGGTTGGGTGGGGCTTTGAGCAACCTGGTCTAGTGGAAGGTTTCCCTGTCCATGACAGGGAAGTTGGAACTAGGTGATCTCTAAGGTCTCTTCCAACCCAAGCCATTCTATGATTCTCTGATTCTATACCAGGGAAAGATTTTTATAGTCCTTGCCCAACACAGACTTCATTAGAACAGAAAGCAATGCAAGGAGCAATAGAGCTGAGACTCTCACAGCTGGGTGCATCCAGCTCTTGACACATCCACCAGATCTGAGTTCATTTATCTCTGTTTTAAGCATCCTACACTGACAAGAAACACTTTCATCAGAGCAACTCCCTTTCATCAGAATCTTCCCAGTCTGCTTCCTCCCAGCAATCTGCTTCTGGGAATGAGTCAGTAAATTATGGTATCATTAAGGTTTGGAAACACCTCTAGGATCATGAAGTCCAACCATCAATGTAATCCCACCACCATGTTCACCACTAAATCATGTCCCCAAGCGCCATATCCAAACATTTTTTAAACACTTCCAGGGATGGTGATGCCACCACTTCTCTGGGCAGTCTGTTCCAATGCTTAACCACTCTTTTAGTGAAGAAATTTTTCCTAATATCCAACATGAATCTCCTGTGGCACTACTTGACAACCCTTTGGCTTACTCAGCGTTAAGAGATTTACACGATTTGGTTATTGAATCAAGGTCTTATAAGTTTCACCTTAATACAAAACCATCCCCCTATCCACAATAATAGCCAAATTTGCTTAGCTCCAATTTCCTGTCTATCAGCTTATGCAGAGAGCAGAAGGTGGTAGCTTATCATACAATATTCAGCTGGCATAAGTCAATCTTATAATAGTAAAAATAAGTGTAACTGCTGCAACCGAGACTGAGGGGCACAGAATGACTGTAAAAGGGGTATTTGTTGAGCCCTGTTCTAAAAAGCTACAAATGGAAAAATCTCCTTAAGCCTGACTGTTGCAGATAGACCTCACTCTTCTGACTATGGCAGTTATGGGTCTCAGAAATTAACTCGTAACGACAGGGTCAGGCTATACTCTGGACAGCTTGAGCCTGAGGTCCCTGGATTGAATGTTGCTTCAAGGCACTCAGTGGAGAAAGTCAACCAGATTTATAAGTGAAAATATTTTTGAGMTAATCTCTATTGGAGATATGAAAGAATAAGATACAACAAGGTACATAATGTGAATATTCTCAAAACTAGCATGTCAGCCTCTCTCTCCAGTCAAGTTTTCCATATAACTCCTCAGAATATGTTTTCCTTTATGCTTCCTCAACACAGAATTTATTGCTCTCCTTCTGAACTTTGTCATATACACATGCCAAGAAACTGATAACTAGTAATTTTCAAAATGGCTTTTTTTGGTGAATAATACTAGTCCTATATTGGAAAAGAAATACAATTATTCAATTCACATATTCATTACAAAAGTTGGTGTAAATGGAGATGAGAATGAATAGTGAAGAAGAGAAATACAGGGCTTTTTTGTGTCTTACAGCTATTTAGCTTTAAGACTTAAAGGTTTCACATTTTAATTTTATAAAACCTACCCCCTATAAATAAATGTATGAATTTATGCTTGTATTTCATTGTCGTAATATTCACTCAACACATCATTTGTTGGTTGACTTCTTTCAGAAACTTAAACAAAAACGGGTCTAGAGGAAAGATTGTGTTGCAGTGAAGAGGGAGGTCAGCTGAAAGAGGAATGGCAGATTGGTGAACTCAAGATAACCTTGATAGCACTTGTATGCCTACTTTATCAAGTACACCACATTGTAGCAGCCAAATGAAACACAATTTTTCAAAGCAATGCCAGCTGTAAGAAAGACCTCTCAAGGCAGTGTAAGTTTCCATACACACATCTCTCAAAACAGTGTCGTTGCTAAGCTCTTCACATATATTACAGAATTTTTGTTCTCGGTAAAGATGCTTAAGGACATAGTGAAGTGTTTTCATTCCTTGATTATATATAATACAGAAAAACTGTTAAGGAAAAAAAAAAGGGAGAAGAGAGGAGAGGAGAGGAGAGGAGAGGAGAGGAGAGGACAAAGTACTTAAATTCAGATGTTGCAGGAAGTGGACAGAAAGTCCAAACTGACAGTCTTGAAAATGCCTTCTCACCTGTCTCCCGGCTCAGGAGATCCTGAAAGACACATTTTTTCACCTTCATACTGTCAAGAAAAAAAATTTTTGCTTTTGGGTTAGCATGAAAGAACTTCAGATTTGATAAATTATAGCTAACACACACATCCTCAAGGATGTTTCCAGGCACATGATTAGAAATTGGTGAATTTCAGTTTTTTGTACATTCAGTTAAATTCAAGTAATCCTGACAGCCACATTCATCATCCTGCAGTGTTAGTCTGCAAATGAACTACATGGGAATGTTTTGTGCTGTAGTTCCAGTGGTAGACAGGCATACGTTGTTCTAGGCCAGAAAGCATATGCCTGCATTAGTGTGTACAGCCCAAATAATTATGCCCTGCTGTTTCCTGCTGCAAAATTTTCAAATGAAATCCAGTTTGGATCCAGGCAGAGCAAACTCAGATATTTGCACCATTTCTATATGGAAGCAACTACCGTAATGCTTTTATAAATATGTCCCTAGTAGGACATTCCCAGCATAAAAGAGTCCTTACATTTCATAGTACAAAAAAGCAAAACTATTAGGAGCAAACCATGGCGTCTCCAAAGATTAATCTTAAAGTTGAAAGATATGTATGTGAAACAATTTTCCCCAGATTTACTATCAATCCACACTGAGGATGCTGGGCTAATGTTTTAGCCATTACACTGTTATCAAAGGTTGTCTCAGATTTTCCTTTCTTCCAGGAGTATCTTAAATAGACTGAAATCTCTGGTCACTGAAAAGAAATCATGCAGCTGTTTTTCAAATGGTGCACCTTGAGTGACACAAGCAGAATTTTGCAGAGGAAGAAGCAGACCTAGGTCCAAGTCTGTCCATCCTGTCTGCTGTAGGTGTCAGTTATCGTGCTGCTCTTCAGCTTTTGGACAGCGCTAGCGTTCTGTAACTGAGTTTATGTTCCAATTCTGTTATTCCACCACCTGATTTTTAGCTTTGTCCTCTATTTCTTGATTTTTTTTCCCCTGTGTAATCATCAACAGAAACTTCTGAGCAATCCTTTCCTGCATGACTCCAATATTTTGACAATATTTGTTTCCTCTGAGGATTTCTTGATGGTTTCAATATAGCAAGGAGAAAAGGCAGCCTATGTTACCACACCAGTAGTCTTACAATCTGCACTATAAAGATTTCATCCTCCTGCAACAACAATTGTATAGAGTTAGAAAACTCAAACGTGAAGCCCTAAGTTTTTCTTCAAAATAATCAAAGGATTCAGACACTTAGTGAAAAGCATGGGAACCATAGAATTTATTTTTGGATGTAGCATTCTAATTCTTGTCAGAATTCCTAAAGAAAGAAAGAAAGAAAGAAAGATATAATAAATACAGGAATTCTTTACTGATTTGAACTTCCAGTCCCCATACACTTCTATTTGCAATAATCACTAGTTGATCATTTTGTGGTTTTCTCCAAGGTCATTGAAACACTGAGAAAATAATTTACCTGTGTGAGTATAGAGAGCTCTGTAGTGGAGTATCTCATTGCTCCCGCCATTACTAGATGAATGTTGGGAAATAAATGTCTTTATTTCATATTAAACCACAGAAACAGCAAAAGAGCTCCCAACTTATTAATTTTTTAATGTGAAAGACCTTATATTTGTGATTTTATGGGGAAATATATCAATCAACTGACCCTAACATGGTTCTTCTTGTGGAATGAGGGTATTACTTACCATCTATATGACTACTACTGCTAATGTCTGCGACTGTTGCAGCCTTAAAAATGCACAGTTCATTCTGCAGATGGTGATAGCTCTACTAACACTTCTATTGTTAGTTTGAAAGTCAAGTGATGATATGTGTAGGCGTATGTGTGGGAGCAGTGCAAAGAATTACAAGGATTTTCTCCCACACTAACGATCCACATGGAAAAGAGGGCCTTATGAAACAATGTTCTGTTCCCCTGGTATTTTTAATCAGTCTGATATTTTGTTAGAATAGCATTTTATTACACAGCTTGTCATTTTTCTATCTATGGAGTATCTTTTTAAATAAAAAAAATCCTTTATGGTTTTTCTTCACATTTTCATATGTCACGATTTAAAAAAAAATAAGCTGTGTCAAAGCAGAAAAAGTAGCTGCAAAATTAATGATTTATTCTGACACACATGTAATTTACTCTTCTAGCTTTTTTCATAATTATGCATTTGTTGGACCTGCTAGTAATTGGAAGTTCCTTAAAAGACAGTGCCTGTCAGTTTTGCCATCTCTGCAAATTCAGTGGTGGCTGCAAAAGAGGGAATATATCAGTATTTGATTGTAAACATATCTTCATGGTAGAGTCAGATGAGGATAAGGCGGTTGACCTGGATGACCCAGATACGTACTTCAGCCCCCAAAGGGCTTCTGTTTGGTTTCTACAGCTTGTTCAGGGCATTTTAATATCCTGTTTGGATTTTTATTATTTCTGGTTACCCACCCAAATTACCTGTTCACTCTCGGTTAGGAAAAAATTATTATTTTCTTCCAAGTAGGGTGTGAATTCCTTCTGCACCATTCTCTGTGGATTTTTGTTTGGTTTGATTTTATGCACACATAGATAACAATATGTGTATGAGTATGTACACATATGCTTATATATGCATAAACAAATGTTTTTACACAGACAAGAATATCTACGTACATTTAAATATATCTAAATTTTGCATAGTTTTTGGCTCTTCTTCACATATTATATAAACTCAGGTAACAGAAAAAATTGCTCCATCCAAACGTTCCCCTGTCCTCCTTCTCTACTTTATTCTTCTTGTACTTTGGTTCCTGAGTTCAGCCTTTTTTTTTCTCAATGCTCAGAAAAAAGCTCCTTATCTGTGCATTTTGAATAATGAGGGCTCAGAGAATCAGCCTTGAGTGATCTGTACTACTGTAATTATTTTGGTTTTGATGGCAACTGTGATTATACCTGCTGAGAAATGTCCAACAAAAACTTATGCTCTATTGGAATTAAAAGATATAATCCAACTACATATCCCTGTAACTATATCTGTTTTCAATTTGTTGAGTCTTTGGTTGAAAGGTTTAGTCCCAGTCCATTCAGAATAGTCTTGTCCATGCCCCTTACTCTGAAATGAAATACACGCTTTGCTGTTTTATATGGGAATGTCTTTCAGTTTTATTTTTTTCTGAAATTAACATTTTGTTATTAAAGAAATATTAGTTTTCTTTACATTGATGTTTCTGTTGTAAAACTTTCTTTAGGAAATGTATTGTTCATTTAGCTGCAAGCTCAAAAAAGGCAGACAACTTGCAAATTGTCTTTTACTTGAATGGCCAGAACATCAACAGAGTAGGGAACCTCTCCTGGCGCACACATTGTTAACTGGGACGAAGTAACACAGTACTTAAAAACAATGATATACATCTGAATGATTCATTGTTTGTTGCAAGTCCACCCATTTTGTAGATTTGACTGAATCAGATTTCTGCTGGCACTCAGGGACAGTTGGGCATTTCGACTGTGATATTTCATAAGGGAATTATCTCATTTTAAGCCACCTACTTGTCTCACTCAGAAGTCAATGTCTTCGCATTTTCATAATTAATTAACTACATAATAAAATATATTTACAAGGTTCTATATCTTCCCAAGTGACAGAATTAAACATATTTTTCTCTATACCAACTATACCTGCTGACTTTGCATTTAACTTTACATCATGAGTTTTATTTTGCATCTTTATTTTTTGTACTGCTATTGACTTGATGCATGGATTTAGGAGTGGTTTAGGAAGAAAAAAAAACTGATAGTCAGGAAAAAGTTTTGGATAGGAGGTTGATAATGTAGATATAAGAATGATGTACAGAGGATATTTGGAAATAAGTTAAAATGTGGTCATACCTGACTATAAAACTAGAATTATATCTAGGTGTAGGGTTTGCAGCTTTGGGGTTTTTTTTGTGTATGGTTTCTTGCATTTTTTTATTATAAATTTCTTTGGGGGGGATTTTTTTTTTTGTTTTGGTGTATTTTTTTTTAATATTTCATTGTAAGGAAACAAATATAGTAGAACAAACAGTAGAATTAAATCTAAATGAAATAATATTTATCAGTTAAATCTGTATAATGAAGAGAGTTCTTAAATGTACCCATTGATCAACAATATTCTTGTCAGTAATGTGAAACCAGCCCAATCTTCATGCTTTGTCTTTTACTGCTCAGTGCTGTATTTTTACAGAAAGTGACCAGAGAGTAATAACTATTGTGTTTTATAATAACTTATGAAGTTTTGATTGACTTTTTCTGTTTTCCCCTTTTGTCTCTCTGAAAGTAAAGGCCTTCAGGGAAAGAGGATCAAAGGAGAATGGTGTATGTTCTAAGACATAGATAAAATGAGAATTTCATAATTGTCTTCAATCTCCCGGTAGTCCACAACTAAAGTGATGTAAATAAAACATTTTAATAAGTCTTGAGTTATATTTCAGTATTAAGTTTTAAGGAGAAATAAAAACAAGCAAAGGAAAATCAAATAAGAAATAGTTTTGAAGAAATGGGAAGTAGAAGTCATCTGAAAAGACAGATCAATATTCAGGAATATGATTTCCTAATAGATCAGAATCCCCTGACAATTAGCATCTTGATTTCTTATTCATTATACATGTACTTTAGAGATCCTATTGAGATATGTTTCCTGGGAATAAGCACTACATAAATGCGTGGTAACATTAGATTGATTTCTCAGTCTGAAGGTGACACCTTAGTCCTCTACATGTACCTGGTTAGAGAGGTAAGAGATGGAAAACATCATCTGTTTCTGAAACTTGCCAGTTGCATCCTAGACTGAAGTGAGAGAGAAACCACCTACTGACAAGTAGGAAAAGAAAGGGGAGACCAAGCAATAACATACTCAGACCCAATGAAGGCCCAGACGCTCTGTCTGAAGGCCTAATCTACTTCAGGCAATGGTCTGAGACAGATAACATGTCTCAATTCTGAGTACAAGAAGGGAATATAACTGCTATTAGTAAAACCATTGCTTGTCCCTCTGTCTGACCTAGTGCAAAAACTAGAATACGACCACTGAAACGTAATCTAGGCAAAATTCGGGAAAGGTAGTTGTCTTCTCCTATTATCCCCACAGTGAAGAAAGGCCTTCTAAGTGTGGGGACTCGAGTAAAAGAAGCCTGTGACACCTCTGAAAAAGTTCAGCTACATGACACTCAATTATTTTCACGTCTGAACCTTGAAGGGTTTTACATCTCCTCTGTCTTTAACTGTTTGTCGGTTTATCAACATTCACAGAACCCTGTAGATATGCAAAAACTGTATAACATTCATCAGATACTTCTTTATCCTACCTTACTTAGTCTGAATTATTTCCAGCTAATATCATACCATTTCTGCCAAAATTTTTATTGATACGCATTGTTGCGGTTGAGAAGTAGTAGGAAATGAGCCCAGAAAAAAATTACATGGTTCAGAAAAGTGGCTTAGAAATATTTGCCACAAGCATCTGGGCTTTATTTTGCTTTGCCTTGGTTTGATATTCATATGTTCAGCAGAAAAACAGAATTTATTTTCATCTCCATTCTTGTGTTTTATGTTTCTTTGTGTTGGTTACAGCAGTTACTTGCTCTTCCTTTGTGAAATGAAAGGGAGTTGTAATACAACAACTCACAGATGATGAGACTAAAGATTTAGAACATCAGTTACAAAATACTACCCTTGATCACAGTTCATTGAAGCTGACTGATTTTTTCTTTTTCGAAAAAAAAAAAAGAAGAAATTTCACTATTGAATTCTCAGTGACATTTGTGATCTGAGTAAAATAGAGTTCCGTTGGTGATCCTGTTGCCTTCATTTTTGCTTTGGAAATGAAAGTTTCATTAAATCCTTCTACATTATTCAGTATGATAAGAAAGACAATTTTAATGCTTACGCTACCCTATGACTCTGTGTGTAACCTTTCCAAATCCTGCCTTTGGCTGCAATGCAGACAAGTAAGCCGAGGCCATTGTTTGCATGATTTAATAATTCTGCTGCTGGCAAATGAGTCAGACAGAGACTTGATTATTCTGTGAGAGTTGTTTTGTTTCTACAGTTCTAACAGGAGTGGGAAGATTAAATAACTTTTATTTTTTCTGTCAGTTGTGAAAAGATTGGATCTTTTGATGATAAAAAAATCTGGTGTTTACATGATTTAGTAAGTTCTGCCTTTTGAGATTTAATGCAGAATGCATTTTGGAGATGAAAGTGCAGATACTCCTATGTTTTCACTTGGTGTTTATGTCAGGTTTAGGGATTACTTCGGTGAGAGAAAACCTTAAGCAACAAAAAAAAAAGTTACAGCAAATGATTCTTAAAATGTGAACAGGTCTAGAAGTGCAGTGAACAGAGAGAGGGCAGGGATAATGGAGTTTAGATTCTTCCAGTGTTTGACCTCCAGATGAGTTCTGTTTTCTTTTTGTAAGAGATACAGTCAACTTTCATTTCTTTATAATATTTTAATAAGTTTTGCACTGCATGTCCACATTATAATACCTTCAGGACTTAATAGGTAGCTACTATGATACAATTTGATTTTGTTTAAATAACTCTGACCCGATCAAGATAATCACGAGTCAAAGCAAAGCTTACATAAATGGCTCCTTTTGGACATACTGTGAATAGACTGAAAATATTAAATTGCAAATCATAGTAGTGTGTGTGTGTATTTGACTGCCTTGTGCCAATAGTTACATGTAGAAATAATTATAGCAAGTGTTAAAAGACAACAAAGATCACTCCTTGGTCTTTCTCTCCAATAATATTTACATATTCTAACAAATGTCTCCATTTTCTTCCAACTTACAGAACCAGTTGGAGAGTTACCCTGGTAAAACACTGGAAAATTGTTCATCCACTTGAATATCTAGACTAGTACTTGCAGCTGTAGATCTTACATATTTTTTCAATTTATATTTTCATATTAAATCAATTTATGCTTGTAAAAAACAAATATTTGAAAATTATACAAATGTCCTGTTTATTACTAATATTCTTGGACATCCAAAAAGTTAAGAAGTAAGGTTTGAGATTTTTTCTAAGTTGAAATCTATACAAAAGTTCCTCTTGTTAAGATCCAAGACCATAAAAATTATTCAGGACATTCTAGGTAATAGGCACAGAACCAACCTTATTCCCTGTGGCATATTAAATTACAAATCTATTAAATTCCAAACTGTCTCCCAAATTCATAGCAAATTAACTCTCAATTATATGTCCAGTTGCCAACACAGAGGTCAAATTTTGCTAGTGAGATGAGACTATTTTTTTGTGATGTTGCTGCTCTTATAGACAAGATTAGTGTAATTTAGCAAAAACATGTTGTATAGTCAGTTCAGGGGAGAAAATAGGATACTGAAGTGCTAAGTGGAAGCAGGTGAACAAATTCTGTTAGGAAATTAAATCAAAAAACCTTGTATTTTTCACTCCCACATGTCTTGCAACCATGCTTTTTCCCATTCCCCTGAAGTATCCATCAAAGGCCTAACTGGACTAAAAAAAACCAAACCAAAGTAAAAAAAGTAATTAACTGACCCAGACTTTATTTTGAAATGAAAAAATAAAGTTTCGTTTTAATGCTGAAGAGAATGCTACAAATTTTGACAAGATCAAAGGCATGTCTGTCTTCCTTAGGCAAGTCAAGGATAATTTTACAAGTGTGCACTGGCATGTACGCACTGTGAGAGAAAAACAAGTCCCTAATCTCCTAAAGGTTCCCGTGAGATTTGTGAATATAATTTTCTTTAGCCATTACATTTTGTCCCGCCCACTAGCTGAGTTCTCTGTGGAACTGAGTATGAGGTCCATTTACTCCCCAGTGTATAATGTTAGATGATTAGCTACCCAGGAAAAAACATTCAGAAGTAATCTCAATTGATTTTAGGCAATTGGAGGGAAAAAAAATGCTAGCAAGATCAGACAGAATATGAGACATTAGCAGGTGATATAATCAGGTCATTTTCTCCAAGTTTGGAAATGTTTTTTGTAGCTAATTTGGACTGTAGCTACTTTCTTTCCACAACTCTGCTCTTACCAAGGTGCAAAAGGCTTTTTCCTTAACAGCTGACATAAACCCAGTTGTTCTGTCTGATTGGGACAAACACTGTCTGCCTTTTGCTGCATTTAACACATGCATGTTCTTCCCTTCCTGAGAAGAATACATGCTGTATGCAACATTTTCATACTGCTTTGCCTCACACATGTCTTATAAAGACTTTTAATTTCATAATTACTGCTAATTTCATCTAGGGATGTATTTTTAACATGTTGGTTGTTTATTCAAATTGCATGGCTACACTTCTGGTTTTCATTAAAACACAGCTGTTTTCAAAAAAGGCAGAGAATCTTAATTACATTTTTCGCCGGTAATGCCTCAGTCAAGCCTCGCCAAACAAGCCTAGAAGGGAGATGATGCTGTATTCTACCTTCTCTTACCAAGGAGGTATAGAACTATTCCAGCATCAGATAACGGGATATTGATCACTCAAGTAGTAGAATAGTCTTCTAATTACAATGGTGAGAGCAAGGCATTAAATATTTTTTTAAGCTGTAACTTGGCAAATTCATGGCAAATTCAATGCATACATGTTAAAAGATAATGTCTGAAGATGGGTCACATTTGAGATATTTCCACTGTGTTGTTAGCTTGGAATAGTTCTTAACTGATCTCCACTGCATTCACAAACTATTCAGCCTGTTCTTAAAAGTTTTTATTGGTTGCCTTCTGGACAAAGAAGGAATACTCCTATTCTTAATTCACAGTGAAGTTTCTCTTTTTGTTAGTTTGTTTTTTTTTTTTTCTCCTCTTAGGCCCTCACCATTGACTCCATTTATATAAATTGTGAACAGGTACTTCCAAATCAGGTTAATTCTTAATGTACCTCTTCCATCCAGCTCACAAATTTGAATTGGAAACTAATACAAAATTTGGACAGTCAAAGTGGACTTTTCTCCTCTTCTCATATTCTAGTCGTAGGTCAGGATTTTTTCCATTCTTTGGGCATTAAAAATAACCCTCTTCCCAGAACATCTGTGTGTGGAAATAATTGGGTTTTCACCTTTTCCATTATACGTGTGCTTTTTATAGGTTTGGGGTTTGTCTTATATTGGTTATTTTCATCTTATCTGGTGGTTCTAGAATTAAGTAGTACATACTTTAGTGATTTTTACTGATGACAATGCTATATTGTAAACATACTATGAGATATATAGTAAAAATATAAAACTCCTCAATTTTGAACCTGTCATCTTCCTTCCTTTTTTCCTTCTAATTCCATATTTATGAACAAAAGTTATTCCATGAAAGTTAGTAATATGTCTGCGAATGTAAATGTCCACAGAGTGCTGAGAACCTACCATGTTAATGTCAAGAGTTATTGTATAAAAGCTTTCAGTTTAATTTGAAATCAGACTTCTAAGTGGCTCATATGCTGACATATCCAAATGAATAATTTATTTCTCAGTAATGGTAGGATGCCAACATGCTGATATTCACCCAAGAGATCTTTAGCTTAAACAGCAGATATGTTTAGGTAGGTAAAAAGATATTAATTCAGTTGTAGAAGATAGAACCCTAGAAGTTCTTCTTACATTATGGACTTACTTCCGATGGAAGAACTAGAAAGGTTTCTTCAGACATAAAATAAAGACAGTGAATAAAGAGCATCAGAAATTCCATCGTATTTCTCTAGCAAAATCAACCTTTCCTTTGTAAAATCTTCCATGCTTTCTCTCATTTGCAATGCCTTGAACGACACAGCCAAACAGTATGATTTCATAACATGCCCAAAATTTAGAAAGCTTTTTTTCCATTGGTGTTAATTAGAAATTTCATACACAACTACATTTAGAACAGAACAGAATAGAATAGAATAGAATAGCTCAGCTGGAAGGGGCCTACATGGAACATCTGTTCCCATTGCCTTCCTGCTTCAGGGCGGACCAAAAGCTAACACATGTTGATAAGGGCATTGTCCAAATCCCTCTCAATCACTGAGAACCATGGGACATCAACTACATTGGCCAGGAAGCCTGTTCCACTGTTTGACCATCCTCTTCTTGGTAAAGAAATCCTTCCTAATGTCCAGTCTGAACATCCTCTGATGATGCAGCTTTGAATCATTTCCATGTATCCTGTCACTGGAACCCAGGGAGAAGAGATCAGCATCTCAGTCTCCACTTCCACTCCTCAGGAAGCTGTAGAGAGCAATGAGGTCACCTCTCAGCCTCCTTTTCTCCAAACTAGGCAGCCTCAAAGTCCTTTGTCCATCTCCCAAGACACGCCTTCTAGGCCTTTCACCAGCTTCTTTGCCCTCCCTGGCAAGGGAGGACCTTTACATCCTTCTTAAGTGGTGGGGCCCAGAACTGCACACAACACTCAAGGTGAGGCCACATCAATTTTGAATACAGCAGAATGATCCCCTCTTTTGAGCCAGCTGTTGATCCAGCACCCACACATCTCTTTTGCAAACTGGAAAAAAATGAGTTCTTCTTATCTTCTTTAATAGGTTTGTATTTTCTTAACCCGTATGTGTTAAAATTAAGCAAATAAGTTAATTCCTGTTATCTAACATTACTTTTGGTTAGTAATTCATTCTATTTGGTGTCAGGATAGAAAGTTCTCACAGGGTTTGCATTTAAAGCTCTGTTAGCTTTCTTCCCTTCATCTTGCTTAATAATCTCCAAATTCAAAAAAGTCTTATCTGGAATTAGTGGCCTTTGTGGTTAAAAAGAAAATCCCACTACACTGAGAGTAGTATATTGATTGCTTTGGGGGAAGATGGTGTGTATGTGCACACAGTATAGTCAGATCATTGTGCCAAAAAGCATGGCTCTTCAGGTCAGACATACTAAACTGGGAAAGCTTAGAAAGATATGGAATTAACACCAGGAAATCTTTTAGAAACTATAAAGCAGTCTGAAATCAAACACTACCTTCATCTTGTCAGATCTTTATATCTCAATACAAAAACTGCCATACTAAACTGGACAGAAGGTTCATTTAAAACTACACTGAGCAGAAGTAACAGTTTAGAAAAAGAATATGGAAATATCACTGTCCTTCCTGTGTACTACTGCTTAATAGAGACTGATCACTTTTTACCTGGTTTTCATGATTTTATATGCAGCTCTATCCTGTGATAGTAATTTATTTTGTAAACTGGAGAGCTCTTATTTTTTTTGTCTCTTCTCATTCAAAACCCATTTCCTGCTTGTTTCTCTTTTCTATGCTGTGTCTAGCTGTACTATATCCTTCCTGGTATAAAAGGATGGTAAATGCCTGGAGAAATACTGCAAAAGGAATGTGATGTACAGATTCATACAGTGAGACATACCATAATCTCTTTTGTTTCTTCCTTTCCTATTAATTTTTGAGCATTTATCCGTTATATTTCAAATCTAAGCACAACTGCTCAAATCTTTACCCATGCCAATAGCTAGTGCAGAACCTCTGATTTCCTATTACTTTGCTTTTAATTACTTCAGGCATTTCATCCCTCATTCAATCACTATTACTGTATCTTTCATAAACTTTCATACTGAATTATTGTTCCTACTTCCTTGAAAATGTCAATTGACTTGGTAACCATTATACTTTTTCCCGGATCACTCAGGGGTATGTTACATTGCATCGATTCTCATGGATCTCTCTATAATGGTAAAAGTAACCATCTTTTCCAACTGCTTATTTTTCTACTTTAACAACTTGTTAATGATTACAGGAAGACTTTATCCCTCGTACCATGGCATCCTCTTTTACAGAAGTGCTTTCTCAAAATTATTTTTGAAAACCAAGTAGATGTATCAATAGTTATCTCTACCAACTTTATCACCTTCTTTATATAAATTTGCACTACGTTTGTGCAGCATCACTACAGAACGCATGTTGACTTTCTACTACATCATATTTACTCATTTATTCTCTGTTATAAGTTCAACAGTTTGCTGAGTACAGATATAGACTTTGCATTTTATAGTTCTCCAAAGCCCTTTTAAAAAATTTGTATCACATTTGCCATTTTCAACTCCTTGGATACAAAGGACACTTTAAGTGATAAATTACACACTATAGTTAACAACTCAGCACTTTCATATTTTATTTTCCTTTAAACTCCTTGTGAATACCATCTGTTTCTGGAAGTTTGCTGGTATTCATTTTATTAATTTATTTGAAAACTCTTTTTATTAACATTTCATGTGAAACAGTTCCTGAGCAGTGACTTCTGCAACAAAAAACTTTAATGTGTGACACTCCTAAGCTCTTGCAAAGTTAAGTGGTTAATTCATTTTGCTTTTTTCCTATGGCTTCCTTTTACTCAGACATCCTTTATATTAATCTTTGGCCATACAGAATCTTGGAAAACTTCTTGGTTTTGATATTGGAATTTGTTTGAATACAAATGGGGTTTAAATGTTTTCCTAGGACAACATATCTCTCAAAGTCTCATTTCCCCTGTTTTAGTAAAAGACAATTTAGAGTAAAGTTATGGTTTCAATATTTGTATCCAGTTTCTTTTTCTTAAATAAGGCTGTGTGTTTTCTAATGGTCTTTCTCAATTTGCATTCAGCCATGACAACTTTTTAGTGTAATTTATAAAAGAATTTATTTCTATTTAACAAGAACTACACTTTTAGAATAAAATTCTTACAGGAGTAATATTTTTAATACAAGAATTTTACTTCCCTAGAATTTCATCCTTCTGGCTGCTTGTTTTAATTTCTTCAGCTTTACAAGGGTGTTGTTTTTGACATGTCCATATATTTCTGTTTTTTTCCTACTTTTTACTTCTTTACTCACACACATATGCTGAATGCATGTTGGTATTTTTTCAGGTTAGCTTTTTGCTAATTATGTCTTGATCCAGGTCTTGTGCCTTGATCAAGATTACATTCTCTCTTTAAATTTTTCAATTATTTGTTTTAAAGTGAAATAATCTAAGAACAAATGCCTTTAAGAAGTTATTTGGACATAATAGCCATTCTGACATGACTCTTCATGAGAAGAATGGAAGTTTTCTAAATGTTTTCTTTTCTCAAAGCTTTTCTCATTTTTAATAATATTTCACAGACTGGGGCACTATTCTGTCTGGTTAGTCTAGCTAGTATTACTCCTTTTGAGTCCAAATTTTACATAGCACCATGTTCCATCAATTTTCATCATTTTTCTTCCCTGAATACTGCAGTGGGGACCTGTAGGAGTATAAACATATGTTGATATCAGAGGCCTTGAAAATACTGGGACAGAACAGACCTCCAGGCTATAAACACAAATCACAAATGATCAATAGCTGGTCACTAACAAATTTCACTAACAAACCTCAAGAATTAGGGTGGACTTATTTCAAGGCATACAAAGGAGTAAAAAAAGCAAAAACTGAGTATTAATTCAATAAAAACAAAACAAACAAACAAAAGAACAAAAGGCATAAAGCAAGCAAAGAACAGACGTGGTAGAAAAGACAAACACACCCACAAGGATGGAAACAAAGCAAAAATAGAAAGAGATGAACTGCTCCCATACCGTAGTGCCAGCCCACACAGGATGCTGTGTCTCATCAATTCCCTCTACTTAGTGCTTGTCATGCCACATCTGGACTGCTGTGTTCAGTTTGTCCACCACTATACAAAAGAGATGTGGACAGGCTGCAGAGGGTT
This sequence comes from Amblyornis subalaris, assembly GCA_018881555.1. Lineage (NCBI taxonomy): Eukaryota > Metazoa > Chordata > Aves > Passeriformes > Ptilonorhynchidae > Amblyornis > Amblyornis subalaris. Next base: position 675,009 of record JACAXG010000053.1, read on the forward strand.
CAGAGAAGGGCCGCAAAGATCCTTGTAACAACTTTACACATATTTGCTAATATTCATTTATATACTGTCATTGTGATGGCTTCATTTACATTTTAATTATCTATTTTTAAAAATTTTTACATTTTTCATGTAAATATTGTAATGAATCATTCATCTGGGGAGCATCTTAGTCCTACCAGTAATTCAAGAAATCCAGTACGGTAATTGGAATATAGACCAGGAACAAACAGCAATCCATAAAGATTCTCGCAAAAGTAATGTTATAAGCAGATAGCAGCTTCTTTTCCTAGACTTTTTCTATGACTTTCTTTGCCACATTCCCTGAGAAGATCATAAGCAATAACAGGCATAATACACAGAAAATTTGGAGACAATGTGAAATAATATTTTAATTCCAACAAAATTAACATATAACAGTTATAAGATTAAGTATTCACATACTCAGATGTAAAAGACTGCTGAACTGAGGTTGAAAGTTCCATGTTAGCTTTGTGCCCTAGTTGCTATCTATCTATCTATCTATATATATAGATGAAAATATATATATAAGAAATGTAATGTATTGCAGATCTCTGTGAATATGACATCTACAGTTTGGTATCTTACCAATTAATTTGGCATTTTCAAAATTAAAAATATGAAACATGAGTTTTACAGGATTTTAGTATCATTCATGTTGGTACCTTGTTATTTAAAAATCTTCAGCCATTTTATAAGACTGTATTATCAAGTGTTAGAAAAAGCATTGAATTAAAACAGCCCTTATTTCTCTATTCCTTACTTTTTTCATTATATTCTTTTCATGATATTTGTTTATTTGAATTACACTATTTGTGCTGGAGTCTAAGGTATAGGACGAAGTGTTTAACCATACTATACTGTTTCATGTACTTGCATACAAAAATGTTTGGATTATTGGTAAACAAGAGTGACAAAGTCCAAGTCACCAGTAGTTCACTTAGCAGCTGATGCTGGCCCATCTTTATCTCCTCAGTCTTTGTGACACTTGGTCAGCTTTTTCTAACACTTTCATATCAAGATATTTTTAAATATCACAATTTAAACATTGCAGTATTTGAACCTCCTGTCTCAATCATTCAGTCTTCCGAGTTTTGTCTCCATTGATGTTTCCAAGGCTGCATCTGCGTCAAACTTTTCATCATTTAAGAGACAAGCATGTATCTCTTTTGCGATGCTGCAGAGTTTGGAAGCCTTCAGAGACTGTTCATAAATGTCTACTGTTTGTAGTACCTTACAATGCCATGCCTTTTCTCGTTCTTTCTAAACACCTACACAAAATCTATATGTTCCAAAACATACATTACCAAAAAAACATTTTCAGAAGTGTATTGCTTTATACAGTTGTTTCTGTAAGGTAGACAAATGCATTTTGTTTGCAAAATGTCATCCTCTTTAAAGTGTTGCAACTGTACTTGGAGGCAAAAGAAATGCAACACTGTACCTTCAAGATTTAAATATTCTTGAATTTGAAACAGCAAAAAGAAGCTATTTTTAAGGCAAAGAAATTATATTGCACCATGAAATGTACTATTCTGCTTGCTACCTAGTAGGGTGCCTTTGTAAATGCTGATAAAATGTATTTATTCCAAACATTACTGTTAACAGCTCATTGCCCAACTGAAAATAGTTTTCCTCAATAGGTGCCATTCTGCCCAAATTAAATTCAAGCTATTCATCTGATAAATTCAAAGATAGCACTCCAACCACCTAATGCTAAATTGTATATCAAAGCTATAAGTAGTCTGAATCTGTAATGGGCAAGCTGTGAAGACTTCATAAAATTATTAGAAGCGAGGAAAGTAACTACCTTTAAATCATTACATGATAACTTATTTGCTGTTTTAAAAAACATATTTACATAGTTACCAGGTAATTAGGGCATTCTTCTTCAATCTGAATGGCCATAGACACTTCACCATAATATTTTGGTGGCAGCAGTAGGAATCCAAAACAGTGTATATTGTTATACTGATTATAATGTTTATTGTATGAAGGACTCTGTTCTGCAATCTATTTCATTTCAACTAAATTTATCTAATTATGGATGAAATAGACAAAACCAACCTCATGATTTTTTCATCGGTACCACCAGGTTTTAAAATTTTATTTTATTTTTTTTTAAAAGATAAAAAAGAGTGGTTTATAAACCCACAGACTAGTTTCTTCTACTAAGAACTTTTAGTTTATGGCATGCAGTGCAGTAGCTAAGTACATATGCCTTACCAGGCTACATTATTGAAACGTATCTTTTTTTCCTTTCCATAGGATTTATCTACACAAAAAATGCTGCACGAAATGTCACATACTCCAAAGAATGAAGAATGATAGATTTTCCTGGAAATATATATGGTATGTACAAGATATGTATAAGTCTTAAAAGATAAAAGTTAGTTACAGTTTTGACACTCTGTCATGTCTATCGGACTGAATACTTTGTTAGACTTCTGACAAGCAGAGGAGTCCTTTCTTGAAAATAAGAACTGAGATGTAGTCACCACATCAAGGCCTATGCTGCTAATTTACGTAAGTAGCAAATGTCTGGGAATGTGTTCTTTGATCTGTGGTCTTTATTTTTTATATTTTTTAAATTGTCATTATTACTTATTAACCGTGTCACGATTTCACATGTGTATATGGAGTTGGCAAAAACTATTACACTACGTGTTAAATTCCTCTGTGCCTCCACAGGTCCGAGCTCTCAATAAAGTCATGAAGAGCTACTCAGTGCATTGATAGACTGTAACATGTTTCAACTCACACTAAAATAGACAGCTCGGTCTGGTCTACAATAAAATAATCTGGTTACTGCATCAACAACATCTCCATTGAACTCTACAGGACCTAGACCACAGGAAGACTCTCAGGCTGCAAATTAGCTGCCTAAAGAGAGAAATTTAATGTTGTCTGAAAGAACCCTTGGGAATCCAAGAACTTGATGGAAGCTGCAAGAGAGCTGTACCCTCCTCTGGTGGTTCCAGACACATGAAGCCCACCCGTGCCTGGAAGCACATACAAACACCTTGATTTGAGATCTGCTAAGCCTAAGCAGTGACTTCCAGTACCACTCCAGATGCCTTAGATTCTCCTGTATTATTTCCACATGCCACTCCAAAAACATGTGAAACACTTATTGATCTGCTAGGGACTCTATTAGCTCCATGCAAATGGTTTGGACACTGATGGACTGGGAGTCCACCTCCAGACAGAATCAGATCTTAGATGTCCATGGCTGTATGTGCGTAGAGTGTGGGCTGATGCCCTCTCTGCATTGCAGCACTGTGTTCTCTTTATGTTCCCCTCTCCAATAAAGTGGTCGAAGAGTGTCTGAAGGAATAGCTTGTTGGAGAAGCTCCTTCACATCAAATATGTGTACAAAAAAAAAAAAGAATCTTTGCTTATTAATTTTTCCTGTTATCTGTCTGTTTTTTCCAAAAGTCACCAAAGTGATGTCTAGAAATATTTTCTGTTTCTCAGAAGTTGATAAATACAGTGTGTAAGCACTCTCCAAGTATGCATTTATAGCATGCTAGTACAAGTCCCTCCAAATACATACCTATATGCTTTTTCAAGTTTTTCTAAACAAAATAGACTGGCTCATTCCCAGGTTGTTGATTCCTCTGCGTTCTGCACAGACTGATGCAGGTTCCTGGCTGCATAATTGCAGCTGACAGCAGCTGACCTCTCTGCAGAGTCTTAGCTCTAGAGATAGAAACCTGAACAATATTATGGACCCCATCTAGGTTCCTGTGTTAAACTGGAATGTCCATCTCCCATCAATTTACAGTCAAAATCAGTACATTAGCTAATAAAAACAATTTCAATGGATAAGAATTACAGATATGTTGGAGAGACTTCCATGAAAATGTAAGAGAAAAAAATTGTATTTTATATCTTGAATAGTAGATGTATAGAACAGTATTTAAGGCCAGTTTATAAAAATCAGTTATGAAGACATTTGTGTGATCCTTTCCTGCAAGAAGCAGATGAGAAATGTTTTTGAGGTAATCTGTGAGTGGGGCAGGGCAGAATGCAGAAAATTCTGCTGTTTAGCAGAAGGGGTCCGTACTACTCACTAAATGGAAAACAGAACTCCACTGGTTTTGAATTATATTTTTCCATTTAGCTACTTAAAAGAGAAGCAAATAAGCACAAATCCAAAAGGCAACCAAAATAAAATACTGACTTCATTTCAGCTCTCCAGCTACGAAAAAAATTAATTTTGACTTATCCAAATTCACGAAGCTGCACTGCAGATATTTGGACACATCCTGCATGATATGCAGAACAAGCAGCTCTGCAACAGTGAAAGTTCTGGAGTCTTTCCTATTTATTCTGCCAACATTCCTCTAGGACTAATGAGGTAGGACACAGCAGAGCATGGAATGCTAAGCAGACTGAGATATGCATTCATGAGATAAATACATAGACTTTGCAGGCTACATAAATACTAGCTCTGCTCCTAGATAATGTGTAAACTCCCTAAATAATTGAGACTGCTCTGAAGAACACTATGCAATGCAGGACAGGAGCTACACATGTATATTATATTTGAAATAATAAGTCTTCCTGTCTCATGGATTTCATAGTCTTGATAAAGAAAATAAAGGTGGGGAAGGGGAGCAAGAGTGTGATACATGTGGCAGGAATTGAAGCATGGAGAATTAAAAGGACCTCTTCAAGATCCATGAAACAGACCAAAATGCACTACAAAGTAGCTAAATCCCTACCAAAAATTTTATTTTCCCCCAATGAGGAAAAACATTCTCCCTCACCCTTTTTCTCATCAATCTTTTTAGTACTATTAGAATTGCTAAAAGGAGCCTTTTGATTTGGTACTTTAGACATCTTTGTTTTGGGGGGAAGGTTTGGGATTTGGTGGTTTTGATGTTTTGGGGTTTTTTTAACTTTTCTTGAAGCCTGTCCCATATATGACCTTTGACATAGCACAAGAGTAACTGGATTTCCGTGTGAGCTTTGATTTGGATGGCCAGAGCAAGGGAATGCTGTGCAGCTAAAAAAGAGCTTTTAGGCCATAATACTTTCATTCAGCTGTAAGTACTGTGTAACTATTGTTAATGTAGATGATCATGTTAAAGGCAAACAAGATCCTTTTTCAGAGTATAAATTGATCTTCTGCACAAAAATTTCCATTCTTTTGATGACCATTGGTACCAAAAATTTCCCTGTACATAATCCTTTAGGAAGAGTAAAAAACCCCATGATATTATTGTACAGAATGGGTTTGCCAATGGTTTTGCTATGTGGTAACTTCTAATGACCACAGCTCTTATGAGGCTTACAAACTTATACCAGAGTTGTGATAAACACTGAAACATTTTCCAAATGCCACATGCGTGAGTTCGAGTGAATAGAATTTTCAAGACTCCTGCTTAGAAGCTTTCAATCTCAAATTACACTCTAATGTAGGCTATCACAGGAAAACAATATTTTTCTATTCATTCCATCAGATAGTTTAATCATTTATTCACTGCTCTAAATCACTAATATTTCGACTAATCCACAAAACAGCTTGTATTGTGTGTATTTTTACCAGACATGAACTGGGAATGCCAGTTAAGTTTAGAAAAACCTACAAAGCTGAATAATCTTCAACAACTCCTTATTTTTCATATTTAATACCATTTTGGCAACATCCTTTTGCAAGATGCTCACTACTCAAAGAGTGATACAGCCTAGGTACAGAACTCCCTCTCTAAGAAAACAGTCGAGGATTGTGCCTCTGTTAAAACCTTCCTAAATCTGAAGCAATATAGTAAAACTAGGCTAGAATCTGGGTTCTGCTATAAGTATATAGTTAAGTATTATAGTACTCTTTTATTTTTAATATAATTTTACAATAATCTCTTTAGCAATACATGATAGAGAAAGGAAATAATTTATAGTTTATAAATTGCTCCAAATCAAATTACTCTGGGAATTAAATGACACACAAATATTCAAATCCAAGAGAACAAATTTCTCTGAATGTTTTATTGCTTTCTTCTTCATATCACTTGAAAGTATATGTTGTTTTTATCAGCCAAGTATCTTACCTCCATCACCTTCCTCCTGACTATTGTTCTTCATCTCAAGACTAGAGGAACAGATCACTTCTTTATGAAAAAAAAAAGAAAAAAAAAAGAAAAAAGTATGAGAATCCACCTCTTGAAAGACTCATTTTAAAGAGTCATTTTATGCTTACTAGGGCAAGTTATTTTGCCTTAGTACGCAGCTCTCTGTTGAAATATTTTATTGCTGCAAGAAGAGCTGTTGGATAGTGTAGGTCAATGGAATTTGAAGGTTTCTTCTGGACAACACGGATTAAGTTATTAATTAAATTAACTTCACACACAATCATGGAATCAATTAGTGTGGAAAAGACCTCCGAGATCATTGAGTCCAACCTGTGACCGAACAGCACCGTGTCAACCAGACCATGGCACTGAGAGCCACGTCCAGCCTGTCCTTAAAGACCTCCAGGGATGGTGACTCCACCACCATCCTGAGCAGCCCATTCCAATGTCTAATCACCCTTTCTTTCAAGGAATTCTTAAGGTCTCCCCTGGGCATCCTTTTCTCCAGGCTAAGCAAACACAGCTCCTATAGCTGCTCCTCATAAGACTTGTGCTCAAGAACTTTCACCACCTTCATTGTCCTTCTCTGGACTCACTCCAGCAATTCAATCTCCTTCCAGAATTCAGAGGCCCAGAACTGGACACAGGACTCCAGGTATGGCCTCATCAGTGCCGAGCACAGGGGGTGAACCACTTCTCTGGTCCTGATGGCCACACTATTTCTGATACAGCCTAGGATATCAAACTTGCTACATTTGGAAGAATAGGATGTCTTAAAGTAGAAAAAAATAACTTAATTACCATAAGCATGATCAGATTTTTCTTTTAACATTACTTAATTTTCTTCTTTAGATAAAGGAGAATCACTGTGTTGCAGATAATGATGAAAATTTGCAATCCAAATTACTGAAGAATTAAGAACTGAATTGTATTGTAAATGTGCACACGGACTAAGAATAAAATGTGGAATAGAACACAATTTGATTTCATTCTATTTATTTTGTGATTCTCAGGTGATCCATTAATTTGTTGTTTCTCCTCCATAAGAGTTTCTCCTAACATAAATTCCAAGCTAACAAAAGGTGATTGGATTGGGCACCATGCCACAGAATCTTCTTCTGCAGGATTTGTGCTGTAAATCAAGGTGGGTGTCACTAACTCACCACTGCATCTATTTTGAGTTGGCAGAGCTGATCCTGTTTCCTCTAATAAACCAGAACTATGTTAAAACTTGATTGAGGACACATCAGCTCAAGCTGCACACCACAGACATTGTCTGCAGTTATGCATCTGGACAGTTTTCTCAATACTTACAGCCCCTGGGAAATGTTAATTTAAAATGCAGTCCTGAAATGGTGAAAATGGTAACTGTCCTGTGGGAAATTATTTCCAATTTTACAGATATTGCAAAGCATTTTGCAAGGGAGGACATGCCAGGTCAAATGAATGGGGAGGGAATACGGTAGAATATAATCAGACAGATACGATGAAAGCATAATTATCAAAATCCATGGGGTTTGTTTTGGTTTGGATTTGTTTTCATTCATCTCACCAAGATGGTGGGATGTCATTTGCTTGTTTGTTTGTTTCCTGCCTTCTCCTAACATTTGAGGTGTGACTATGTGCAAAGTATAAATTTAAAACTGTGTCCTTATGCAGTACTGTATATTTTGGATACATTTCATTAAAGCTACTGCTCTTAGTTTATTGTTTTCAAGTGTCATTTTTTATTATATTTCACTGATTGTAAATTTTTTTTTATAGCATAACTTTATTCAAAGTATGTAACAGATGATACAATCATTTAAAAGTTTGGCCAAATACTCTGCTGCTATAAGTATGTTGATGTTTTTGCTCCAGCATACTAGGCACAAGAACTTTTTTTTACATACTAGAGGAAAAAAGTCAAAGGCACTTTCTGAGGGAAGAGATAAATTAGACTATTCAAATGCTCCAGAATTAGAATAAGTACGAAAATTTATTAACCCAGGGTCAACTGATCCATTGTTCTATCAGAGAGAAAGAGGGTAAATAATTTGTTAGGAAAAAAATTAAATGTATGTCTAGTTGACAAAATTGATAGTGAGATGGATTGTTATTAAAGTGATCCCTTTTAGCCCAATGACATCTTCTAAGGTATTAAATAGTTTAGAACTCCTTCTGAGATCAGGCTGATATAAAATATTCAACATCCCTCCACTTCATGCCAAAAATATTTCACTAAAATTAGAGTCAGACATATTTAAAATAGTTGGCAATATCAGCTTTGCACAGGAAGGCAAAAGGGTTGGGACGTTTAATAATACTTTCATTGATCTTTGCATATGAGAGTAATCCTCTTTGGAAATTAGGTTGCTAATGCAGGAATGAGCCTTCCTTTTTTTCTGGGTGTACACAGATTAACGATCAAATGCTTCTTCACAGAGTATTTCCTGTAAAAAGGAAACCTATGCATTGTGTGTGAGAGAGGTAGAAAGAAGCTGATATCTGGTACAAAAAAACACAGGTATATCTGAATACTCAGGGGAACATGCCTATTTTGCACACTTTTTTAAAATTTTTCATTTTAATGACACAGGAAAGTTAGTTCTGACAAAGTTGAAATTCAAGAAACAGCTGAAAACTGTAATTTATGAATGAACAAACTATTCAGGAAAAACAATTAAAATTACATGAAAACTCCATTTAAGATTAAATGACAGTGAAATTTTGATATGCTGTTTATTCATTCATTGGATAAACATCTTGGCATTTCCTACATGAATTCTTGAAGCTGTCAGAGATTGACATTGGCTTTTTCAGACAATTAAAAGTCATGAGATTCCAAATAGTGTGAAGTAACATCATACATTCAGTATTTCTTCAAGCAATATTTCTAAACCCTGCTAACACAGTATATGACTATTTAAAATGTTACATGTTTGTAAGAGTAAGTGTAATTTATGAACAAACAATGCAGCTTGAGCTGAGAAATGATAGCACTTCATACACTCACAAAAAGACTTGCAGAAAAGCAACCTCAGAATCCAAATGGTGCTACTGAATAATCACAGAATCATAGAATGGTTTGGGGTGAAAGACACCTTAAAGATCATTTAGTTCCAACCTCCCTGCCATGGGCAGGGACACCTTCCACTAGACCAGGTTGCTCAAAGCCCTGTAACCTGGCCTTGAACACTTCCAGGGATGGGGCATCCACTACTTCTCTGGGAAACCTGTTCCCATGTCTCACCAAACTGATAAATTAAGAATTTCTTTGTGGTGTCTAATCTTAACGTGCTCTCTTTCAGTTTAAAGCCATTCCCCTTTGTCCTATCACTACATGCTCCCTTGCCAACAGTCGCTCTCCAGCCTTCTTGGAAGTTCTTTTAAGCTACTGGAAGGCTGCTAAAAAGTTTCTCTGGAGCCTTCTGTTTCCCAGGCTGAATAGTCCCAACTCCCCCAGCCTGTCTTCTTAGCAGAGGTGCTCCAGCCCTGGATTATGTTCATGGCCCTTCTCTGGACTCGCTTCAATAAGTCCACATCCTTCTTATGTTGGGGATTCCAGAGCTCAATGCGGGGCTCCAGCTGAGGCCTCACTGGAGGAGAGTAGAGGCTTCGACTGCCATTACCTTAACATTCCCAGTACCTACCATGCATGGTTATCAAAGTTTGCAAAGAGCCAAAAAAAAGTTTTTGTGATTGGAACAAGACATAACAAATGCTATTCCAGGACAGGCTGTATTTACTCTGCTTTATAATTCTGGTCTTTGCTGACTATTATAAATAATACTTGTAGTCCACAGCTTAATGGGTGATCTTTCTAGTCCAGGAGAAACTAGATTTTATATAGACATCTACTGTATCTACATTTAAAAGGTTATTTGCAAGTCATGTTAGCCAAATATATAGCAAGGGTACAACAGGACAGAGCTTTCAGAAGTCCAACTAGATATGAGTTGAAATGAATATGAATTTCCATGTATTTACTGTCTGCACAATTTTTTTTTTTCATCTACTGGCCAGCACAATATAACATATCAAGGTATGTATGTTGGAATGGGATCTAAGCTATATTTTAATCTTTACTCCTTGAGCACTATAATTTCCTATCTGTACTTAGGGCAACAGTATTTCAGTAGCTTGAATAAAGGAAAAAGTGAAAATTTTGGTGTGAAACTTTAGGCAAGCAAAGTAAGAGATTACAGGGAGTTGAAATTAAAAGAAAACCAATCAACCAACCAAGAGAAAAAAAATAAAAAAACCCCAAAGCTAAACAACTAAACAAAACTTATGTATAGAAATGAAAAGATAAAAATCATCCTCATTTCAGAAGACACAGACTTCAGAAAAGATGTAGAGGTCACCTAAATCTGACCAAAGAAATAAGAAATATTGTACTGGGGTAAGTATGAAAGAAGAGAAAAGGTAACTTTCCACAGAGGTGAAGTCCTTATATTGGCTGTGGTTTAGTCATAACGACTTGGAATTTGGAGCTCATTATACTCATTGAATATATATTTTCTGAACTTTAAAAAGACAGTTTTAATAGAGTTTAAAGTAACTGTTGACATAAATAAATGGCGACATGAAATTTAAAGAAAAAAGCAAAAGCTGAAAATATTTCAGCATTGTTCACAGATGCAAAAAAATCAATGAAAATAAGCTAAAAAGTTCTGAGAACAGAAGAGGGGGAAACAAAAAAAAAAGTGAAAGAAAACCAATGCTTAATGGAGTTAAGGAAAACCAGAACACATTTGTAGAGGGAATAAAATCAAATGGAGATTTGGTCTTGTTAGAGAACTAGCAAATTGTAGATCATAAAATTGAAAGAAGCAAAGCAAAAATCCCTCACTAAATTCCTCTTTGTACTTCAATCAAAATGTGAGTATACAACCGTTGTGGTTGACATTATGAATTAAATAAGAAGCTCACAGTACAAAAGACAGAAGTGCCCCTTCGGAAAATGTTAGACATCTATCCTGCATTTAGATTAAGAAATGGACTCTGTCCCGATTGAACCGGTATTGTTCCAAAATTTTTTACAGTTTTTGTTTAAAGACTTAATTTCATCATTATTTAAAATGTTGAGAATTAATAGGAATTATTTCCAAGTTAAACATAGGCAAAACAGAAAAGGATTTAATTTAGAAATCTGTGGACTTTTAAAATCCTTATTTCGCTCTTCATAAAGAATATGTTTTATAATTTTGGTGTGGGGTTTTTTGTAAGTTGTTGTTGAACAACTTTTGACATACTCCGATCACCTATCTCAAAGATCTTTTAAAACTTGCCATATGCAGTCACCAGAGACTCATATTCAATAGTTATAGACTTGGGTATTGCCATCTCAAAAATGTCAGTAACTCAAAAATGTAGCCAATAGAATGATGATAGTGGTATTATTAGAGACATGTTGCATAGTCTGGGTTTTTTTCAGTTTTTGTAATTGCAGATCTGCACAACTATATGTCAGTCGTTAATATACATGAAGAATTTTATTAAAAAAATCAGAAAATTTGAAAGTAATGATTGAAAGACGAGGAATATAAAGCCTGGAATGTCCCATTTAAGAAAATTAACTCATTCCAACYACGTGAGAGAGTATTGGAAGATGACTTCTCTGTGAAAATTATGTCTAATATTGAGAAAAAATTTCAACCTTGCTGACAAATGCATAGAAATATCCGGACATTGAAATTAGGTTAATTGGTCTTGAAAATAAGGATTATTATCTTCTCAGCAAGGGAAATTTTCTTTACAGCCATAAGTTATTGGAGTATTTGTTAATTGTGAGTGTTCAAGTTGGCAAGATTTTTTTTAACCATATCTTTCCAGTATATACATATATGATGCAGTGCAGCAGTGAGATATTTATCTTCAGTTCACCATCAGAAATACACYTGTCTTTAGCATATCTACTTATTTTCTTCATTTTATATTTGTCACATGTAATAAACTATTACAAATAAAGCTTCTCTGTCACTCCCCTCCTCAGCTGGACATGGATAAGAAAACATATTGAAAGACTCATGTGTCGAGATGAGGACAGGGGGAGATCACTCAACAGTTACTGTCATGGGCAAAACAGACTCGACTCAGAGAAATTAACCAAATTTATTACCGACCAAAATCAGACCAAGCTAATGAGAAGTAAAACAAATCATGTAACACCYTYCCCCCACCTCTCCCTCCTTCCCAGCTCTACCTCCTTCACCCCAGCAGTGCAGAGAGACACGAACGGGGGTTATGGTCAGTTCATCACAGGTCATTTCTGCCACTGCTGAGGGAGAGGAGTCCTTCCCCTGCTCCAGCRTGGGGTCCGTCCCACAGGAGACAGTTCTCCATGAACTTCTCCAGCATGAGTCTTTCCCACAGGCTATGGCTCTTCATGAACAGCTCCAGCTTGGGTCACTTCCCCAGGGTTCAGTCCTTCTGCCACAGCCAGCTCCAGCGTGGCTCATGCCAGGAAACCTGCTGCAGTGTGGGCTCCTCTTTCCAAGGGTCTGCAGGTCCCTTCCAGGAGCCTGCTCCAGCATGAGTTTCCCATGGGCTCATTTCCTTCTTTCAGGCATCCACCTGCTCCTGAGTGGGTCACCTCCATGGACCTCTGCTCCCCCATGGACCTCCAATGTCCGCAGGGGCACGGCTGCTTGACCCTACTCTGCACCATGGCCTGCAGGGGAATCTCTCCCCTGGCACCCGGAGTACCTCCTGCCCCTCCTTCTGCACTGACCTTGGTGTCTGCAGAGTGGATTCTCTCACATATTCCCACTCCTCTCTCCTCTGGATGCAATTACTTCTGCACAATAACTTTTTTAGCTTCTTAAATATGTTATCACAGAGGCATTACCACCACTTCTGATTGGCTCAGCCTTGGCCAGCAGAGGGTCTGTCCTGGAGCCATCTGGCATTGGGCATAGAGGAAACTTTGGACAGCTTCTCACAGAAGCCACCTCTTTAGTCCCCCTCCTGCTACCAAAACATTGCCACAGAAACCCAATACACAATGTGAGAACAAAACTGATGTTTGGATTAGAAGAAGAAGAAAACAGCTTTGCTGATGGCTATGTTGGAAGACTTTCTGTCCATGAGCAGCACAGACACAATCTGTGCAGATCACCAAATGGAATAATCTATGCAAAACTTATCTCATTATTTCCTTCTGTGCTCTGGTGCCTTTTAAGTTTGCAACACTTTAGTCACCCCTGTGCTTCAGAAGATGATATTTTTATCTTCTCAAAGGCTTTGATTTACCCTAAATTATCATGGGTAGCACTGTTAAGTTATGTGACAAAGAATTCATTGTCATACGCACAGAGTATTATGACAGAGGTTTCAGGGTAACCTGTCTCAGCTACAGGAGGTGATCAGCTCCGTGGCAAGGGTGGACACCCATTACCATGGGGCCAGAAAAAGCATTACCGCTACCTTTGGGATTTAGAGTGCTTGGAGAAGGAACAAGGGAAATAGAAGGATAAGAGGGTGAAAGAGATTAGTCGTGTAAGCAGAGACTGGTTACAGTGCTTGAATGGCCATGGCCTGTGCCTGATTCCTGATCTCTCATTTCTTCTCATTAAACATCAAAAAATTTCTTCTCATTCTGTCACTTCAGTCTTTCATTTCTTCTCATTAAACTTCATTTCTGACCATTTTTCTGGGTGAGTGGCTCCTCTCTACCTGTGTGCTGTGGGAATTTCTGAGTGAAAACAGCCGGAGCTGTTCCAGAGCTCAGGGGGGCCACCACTGCAGCGTGTGAGGGTGCAAGATCTAGCCTAGTCTCATTCCTAAAGAGGAACCTTCCTCAAAAGAAATTGAGAGAATTCGTCATCAATCATTCCGTTTGGTGAAAAATAGTTGATTGTCATGTACAGATTCAAAGTTTTGCTGAATTAGGCCTGCAAGAGAAATGGCTCATGTTTAAAAAAATGCCCTTGATGGAAATAAGAGAGAAGTATTTGTATTGCCTGCATAAGTTATCAGGCATGGTACAGATGGTGAGGGACTTTGCACTGCAGATGGGAATGATTCAGAAGATGATAAAAGTGCTAAATCCAAACCCTTACTCCATCACTGTCTAGGGATAGACATTGTTACAGGAAAGTTTACATTAAAGTTTACTTTCAGCAAATATGCATAGTTGTGGGAGTGAAAGTTAGAGGACAAGGAAATGCAAGCTTTTCCAGTGGTAATGGGAATCTTTTTGGTACCAAAATAATAAGTAAGTTATACATAGTATACAGTTCTTGAGATGCTGTGAAGACGATAATATCAGCAAATGAAACCGCTTTGGKTAACTGTAACCTGAGCAGTGAGTAGTTTAAGGACATCAGGATGAAAGTCTACTCAAAAAACTAACATGCAAAGTCTCCACAACCTGTACAGTGCTGGACAAATCTGCAAGCTAAACACATAGGTATAATACAGACATTTCTATGGCAACAGTTAGACCATAGAAAACAATGCTCTAAACAACTAGCAAATTAATACTATGGCTTAATTTCAGTTTATCAACTGATTGATTCCAGTGACAGTTTATATGAAGGAAAACAACCATTCATATTTCATGCCAGGAATGTCATCTTAGAAGACATGCTATTGAAAATAGCAATACAACTATCTAGTGTGTCTTTTCTTTTTCTAAAATCATAAYAGAATACTTATATAGAGAAGGAAAACATTATTCTTTCTTAGGTCTTTCCTTAGCCAAGACATACAGCTGCCCTAAGGGAACTAGGAMCTCATAGTTAGAAAAATTTTTCTTGGTTTCCTTTTCTAAACCTTTACTTACATCTGTATTGTAATATTACAAAATTTTAGAAAGCTGAAATGACCATTCTAAATAGTGAAGGTGAAAAATAGGCCAAATATCTTGTTCAGGTAATTTTAGTTTGCTTCAGGGCCCTCTAAAAAGTCAAGAAGTAAATATGACAACTTTTTAACAATAATATACTCTGCAGGSGGA
The DNA here is from genome assembly GCA_018881555.1 of Amblyornis subalaris. NCBI lineage: Eukaryota > Metazoa > Chordata > Aves > Passeriformes > Ptilonorhynchidae > Amblyornis > Amblyornis subalaris. The sequence goes on from JACAXG010000053.1 coordinate 690,048, forward strand.
TTATAAGAGTACATTTTCCCTATTTTCCTTGAATTTGGAAGCATGACATGTCTTAGAATTTCTGTTTTGTGTAAAATTTAAAATTTCCTCAGGTTTTAGTTGATAATTGGTTATGTGTGCATAAGTCTACATTTGGAAAAGGTAGTGGATTTAATTTTCTAAAAATAGACCTGCAGTTTTCTCTAAATGGTATTCATGTCTACACCAGGGTTTTACCAAGTTTCTCATGAGATAAAAGATTCAACACTGTGCTGGTTTTGGCTGGGGTAGAGTTAATTATCGTCACAATGCTGGTATGGGGCTGTGCACTGGATTTGTACTGAACACAGGGTTCGTAATACAGAGATGTTTTTGTTATTGCTGAGCAGGGCTTGCACAGAGCCAAGGCCTTTTCTGCTCTTCCTGCTGCCACACTGGTGAGGGGGCTGGGGGTGCCTGGGTGGCTGGGAGGAGACACAGCAGGGACAGGTGACCCCAAATGACCAAAGAGATGTCCCAGACCATGTGACACCATGATCAGTAAAGAAAGTGAGGGGAAGAAGAAGCAAGGGCTGGACATTTGGAGTGATGGTGTTTGTATTCCCAAGTCACTSTCACATGTGATGGGGCCCTGTTCTCCTGGGATGGCTGAACACCTGTCTGCCCGTGGGAAGTGATGAACTAATTCGTTGTTTTGCTTTGCTTGCATGTGCAGCTTTTGCTTTCCTTATTAAACTGTCTTTATCTCAACCCAACTGTTTTCCAGCTTYTACCCTTCTGGTTCTCTCCCCAGTTCTGCTGGTGGGGGAGTGAGCGAGTGGCTGTGTGAGGCTTGGCTGCTGGCTGGGGTTAAACCACAACAAACACCATAAATTGCTTCTTAGGAAACTTCTGTGCCATTATGGATAAAAATGTACTGTAGTCAAAACTCTCAGTTCTTTCAGTAGAATGTCTCCTGATATTTTTTGGCAAGTAGTATTTTCTCTGTCGAGTTGTTTAGGATTTCTGGTGTACAAATGTCTATTTCTTTCTGGGAGCAAGGATATATCTCTAAAGTTTATTAGCTCTTGGCTCATATAATTCATCTCATTTTGAATTATTGAGAAGTGAAAACTACATATACAAACAGACAATTAAGATAACAAGTAACATTCAACTACAGCATTCTAGGGACTAACACAAAATGTTTTTTTTTTCTTAGAAGCAAATTGTTTCCTATTTTGGAGATACTTAGAAATCTCTTAAGACAGGAGTTTACATAATCAAAGTGGCTACTTACACAGGCCTAAGTGTATTTACCACTTACTCATATTCTAAGTGCTTCGAAACATTAAGTAAAAAGCATAGAAAATAGTCCCATGGAATAAATATACTATTTACAGTAGAGAACTGTAAAAAAGTGGTGTGTAAGGTCAGTTGATGGGCAGAAATCTACCAAAGCCTTTAAAACCTTCTGTTTGAGCATCCTGACCATTCAAGCTCTGTACAAAGATTTACATAGTCAAGATACAGWGACAAACTCAGGAATCACATTGTTTCAGATAAGAGGTCAAACACCTTCTAGTTTCATGCTCTTGAAACTTACAGATGGGTATAGGTGAAAGCCAAAGTTTGTGTTAGTCTTACTCTGTTCTTGTAACTCCATGGGTGTGGCAACCCATGACTGCATAATATAAAACTGATAATGTTTTTTTTCACGATCACAATTCTTAAACTTGTGTCTAAAACATTTGTGTTTCTATCAATAAAMACCTTATGAGAAGGCATTGAGAATAAATTAACTTGCACAGATCTGTGCCAGGCAGGTCTGCAGGATTGCCTCACTGGAGAGGTTCAGGAACCATCGACAGTACACGGATGATGTAGCAGTCGCTTAGTGCCTACTGTGAGTCAAGGACTTTGCAATGTCTCAAGCTCTGCCAGTGAGGAGTTGCATAAGCAGCTGAGGGGGAGGAGCATGGGCAGGACAGCTAATCCAAACTGGCCAAAGGAATATTCCACACCACAGAACATCATGTCCAGTCTATCAACAGGGGGGAGTTGGCCGGGAGGGGGTGATTGCTGCTTGGGGACTGGCTGAGCATCGGTCAGTGGGTGGGGAGCAATTGTATTGTTATCACTTGTTTTTCTTGAGTTTTAGTCCTTTCTCTTTCTCCTTTCCATTACAATTATAATTTAYCATTTAAATAATAATTATCATTGTTATTATATTTTGCTTCATTTCAACTTTGAAACTGCTCTTATCTCAACCCATGAGTTTTTACTTTTATTTCCAATTCTCCTCCCCATCCCACCAGGATTGGGAGTGACTGAGAGGCTGAGTGGTACCTAGTTGCTGGCTAGGGTTAAACCACAACATTGTGGTTGGCCCTCTTTGGTGCAGGTTCACAATGTTGGCTCATAATCAGCTTTGATGTTTACCTAGTCTTTTTTAGCAAAACTGTTTGTTTGTCAGTCTGCCTTGGCTTGTACTGGTGAATGAAGTTATTTGTCCTATGGAGTTTTGCATCCTCCTTTACTTGTACTTTTCATACATCCTTTTATTTTTTTAATTTTTTTTTATTATTATTATTATTATTATTATTGAGGTCACTTTAGGTAGCAGTGAACTAATTCCCCCATTTTGATATGAGCTGTGAGCTGGCTGAGGGTGTACATCATTCTACCACCCAGGTTGTTAACACACAATATTAGCTGCAATACTTCTCCATGAGGTGGCTGCCAGTTGGACATTGAACCAGTGACGACAATAACCTTTAAACCTGAGAGTTCACCCACTTTTGCACCCAGTTATCAGCCTCTATTTCACTGAGTTGGCTATGTGAACATTAGTGAAGGCCATGCTGAAGGCCTGCCTAAAGGCCTTTCTGGTACAGAGTTCTCAGGCAGGACCTGTGGAGAAAAAACTTACTGAGATAATCATGACCCCRACAGTCCTTTACTGGAATTGATCTTTATAAAATTACATAAATGTATTGGATGCAGATCAGTTTCAGYCTGGAAAATAAATAGATAACATATATAAGAATATTTACAATTGTACAAATAAATATTTTCAATATCACGAAGTGCACAACAACCTCCTGTTCATAGCTATCCCAAATTACTAAGAAAGAATATACTTGAGTATACAAAGCAAAAACRGAAGCCTTATTATGCTACTTTTCTTTCAGTAGTGATTCAAAGCTAGAATATATGTTGATAATCTGCCATTAGAAATGTCATCAGTCAAAAACATTCTCAAAGGGTTAGAGAAAACTACTTTGCAGCTATTCTGCACTACAGCCATGAAAAACAGAGAGAACAGAACAGAATATATATTTCAATAAAAAATGTTTTAAGGCATTAAGTGTTAAGTACGCAGCCCACATCTCTTCTCTGTAATCACACTGTATTTTATGTCTGTTACATGAAAAACACAGTGGMAAATGCACTAAACATCTTTATATTCCAAGTAGGTAAATGGTCTGCTTTGCAAGTGAAAATGAGTGTTCATGCTTCACTTACTACAAAATACTCTGCCAGTAGAAAATGAAAGAGGAAATGAAACAGAAAATAAATAAATAAAACAAAGAAAAGTCATAGTGCTTACATTGATGACAATGCTAGTCCAGGTTAATACTATCTCTATGACTGACAGCTTAATAGAAGCAATCACATTGTTAAATAGTATTTCATTGTTCAATGTGTATAACTCATATGGTCAATGAAACTTTCAATTTTCATTTCCAAACAAATTGGGGCCCCTCTTTGGACTACTGCAAACACTGCATTTTCATTTAAGTAGCCTGGATACATGGAAATAGGTCAGTTTATCTTAGTTAGGAATTTGTCTCACCTACCTTTAGATTGTTTTGTTATCCCAAAAAAACCCAAAAGACAAAGTGGTTGGACCTGAGCCCAGAATAAATAGGAGATAAAATCTGTATTTTTTCTTTTCAAACAAAATGAATTTTCAGTGGTTACATTAATTAGAGTGGATATAGACAACAGCTACATATCATCTTTGCATTGTTTCTCATTGAAAAATAAATTAATACTCTACAATAAAACACTTAGTAAGAGTTTTGACATAAATCATTCAAATAGACTGACTGAAGACAAGAAAGATTGCACTGGCATGAAAAATGTTGATAAAGCGAGACATTTTCCCCAAAATGGTGTTTGTGACAGCCAAAGAAAGATTAACTGTTAGAAACAGCAAAAAGGTGTCCACAGSCTCACACGAGAGCAAATAAAGTCAGGACAGATAAATAGAAGAAGTTGTCTGATAAATCTGAAAAAAAACAAAAAACCCAAACCAACAAACTGCAACCATCAGRCTATAGTCAGACTGGAATTTGATTATGCTATATATTGAGTAAGACTTCACATCATAATCTGTATATAGAATCCAATTTAAAAGTTTGCATGAAATCAAACTTAGAAAAAATGTGGTATCTTTGAAAATCTCTGAAGGCTTTTCTTTTTTAATATAGAGAGTAACAAATGAGCTAGGAAACTCATCAGCTGAAATACTTACAYGCATTTTTTTATGTTCCAGACTGTCACCAAAAAACCAGGATTTACAAAGCTTGTCCAGTATCCATGTGTGTGTAACTCAAGCTGTATCAGAAATTCTTCAAAAGACCTTTTCAGATCTTACAAGGGGATATACAGAACAGAGACAAATTAGACACCTTGTAAAAGACAGCTGGCACAAGGCATTAGACAAAAACTAATGGGAAACGCTTTTACTGCCTTAGAAGTGAACATTAAATAAGGCGAGTTCTGAAATGTCACTTTCTCAATGGACTGGAAACCATTTGCATTGATTCTACAATAGACTGAGAGCATGTAAAAGCTTTTAGTGTTTTGTTGATTGTCAGAGGGTTTTATAGAAAAATGTTATTTATCACTTGTTTTGATCAATGGATAGGTCCCTCAAATTCACCAATGCAAATAGCCCTAATTGGCAAATTCAGAATGCAGTTTTTTAAAAAAGCACCAAGTTCAGCTGAATTAAGGAAAATCAGAACATTTTTGTCGTTGGGTCACTGGTCTAGGAGTGGAAAGAATTCCTAATTTAGTAGGTTTCCTTCTGTGACATTACCAAATTCACTCAGAGCCAATCCATGCAAGGTTATAGGTAGAAATTAAGCATCAAAAGCTTAAATTCTCAAAAATTCTGGTTATTTGATGGCCAAAGACAGAATTTAACATAAAACACACCTGATTATTAAAATTCTTCCCTTCTACCTCTGGATACACTCAGAAGTGTCTTATCCTGGGGAACATTTGAGCTGTTTCAGGCACTTAATTTGTCTCTTGTCAAAATCAAAAAATGCTAATACAGTGTGCCAATACAAGCCAAAACAGGGGACTTGTGAAGTGYTAGGAATGAGCAATAATGCCATATGGGAGATACACAGACTTATGTTAAACAAAGGTTATGTCACATGAAGTTCATGTGAGTGCAATATAACGTTTTACTTATGTTACCCATTCAGTAGATAAGTATCAGAAGCCATTATGGGCAATAGGATTAATTAGTTAATATTAATCTAGAAAAATAAATGAGGTACACATGCTGAAAGTCTCTTCTGAAGGCAATTAGAAAACTCATACAGCACTGAAGAATGGTCGGGTGTTAGCAGTTTTTACGCCAACAGGTTACCACAAATAGTATCAAAAGTTACAGGCATTTCCAAAGACATGTTGTAGACAAGCAGAAAGCAGGACTCAGTCATCCAGTCTGCTTCTGTTTCAGGATCTTGAATTCTACAACTTTATTTTACTTTTAAAAGGAATCTGCTGCTTGTATGACACAGTCATAAGAGCAAGTTCTTAACTTATCTATTAATCAGTGTCAGTTTTTACTGAGAAAACTTATCAGTGTGCACCATGAATCATCATGATCAGAAACTATTCTAACAACTCTCAGCTATTAAACAAGATTTAAAGTTATATACATATATATATATGTGTGTGTGTGTGTGTGTGTGTATATCTCCCATATTTATATATCTCACATGCGTATGCACATATATAGAGATAGGCATGGAATGTCAAGCAGATCAATGATAATTAAATTGTACAGTCTAGGAAATTATATCTATCTGCATCAGGCAATCAAAGATTTCTTTAATAATTGCACTGGAACCTGTTTTTCAAGCAATTAGAACTCAGTTGCCAGCAAACATCATAGATTAAAAGAAATGGCATTTTAAAATTACATGAATGAAAATTAAATGGAAATTAAGACTACCGTTGTCTAATAGGCAATCAGAAACACAGGAAGATATTAATTCCCAGGACTACTGAAATAAGTTTAGTTCTGTATTTCCCAAGTTTTTCAGTAATTTGAAGTGATATCATGGGAGCGATCCTGTATGCCAATGACTGATTTTCATTGGCAGGAGTTCCAGTGTCTTCAATGGGAATGCTACACATCCTGCACCTAGGAAGGTGAGTCTAAGGGACTTAAAGTTTCTTGTCAATTCCTAGATGTGTACAAACCAGAAAACAGACACAAAACCTTTTTCATCTTGATGTTATTTGCTGCTGGGGACTTATACTCCTAGTAATCAATGTTGGAAATCTATGATGTGCTACAATATATTATCAACGGGTAATTGAGCTTTAATGTTATTTATTGGTATTAAACTTGACAGTCAGAAGGATAAGCCTCAGATGTTATGTTAAATACATTGTCCCATAGGAGGCTTTGAATATTTTTTTGAAAATTTAATGTGCTGTTAATATCAATGCAGCAGACAGAAGATTAATAAAAAAATCCTAATGAAAATTGGGTGGGTTTAGATAATTCTCCAATGGATTTATTATCTTAGAAAAGTGGTGTTCTAAGACATTTTGATGACTCAAGGGATCATCAACAAAATAGACTTCCTCTCATCTCTTGGTTTCTAAACCATTTCATGTTAGTGCCTGAAGTTAGCATACAATGACTATTTAAGACCCATAATAACTGAGCAGTGTGCTTGATCCCATCCTGAAAAAAATATATCCCCTGAAAAGAGGAGAAATATTACAAATTTAAGAGTTAGTCTAAGCTCTAAATGAACTATAGTGTTCTGAGCACAAATCTGACTGACAAAAAATAGTCATGTGACAAGGCAATTTTTTTTCCCCAGTCTTTAGTTCCTCTAGATAGCAACTGTTCTGCTGCAGAATTTTATTATGAATTAAATAAATTCTGATAATGGATGGACCAGTGTTTATTAAGCTTTCATATTTCTATAACCTCCAATGAGGTGTTAGAACATATATGGAAAAAAGGCAAAACACTATATATGTTGTAGAAACAGGGAAAGTTATTTCCTGCTTCTAGAGGAAATGAAGTCTTTACATCGTGCTGAACACTTATGCATGTGACCACCTGTGAAGTCAATAGAATCAGTCACACACTTAGAAGTTAAGCTGTAAGAAAACATTTCACTGGTACAGTGAAGAAAATAACTAATATGCAAAGATTAAAAGGAGAAAAAATTAAAAGTCCTTTATAGATAAAATTTAGATCTTTACGGACACAGATTTTCATTTTTATTATAATGATCAAGTAMGAATTTGTCTGTCCCAGCTACTGGTACTGCCCTGAGAGCTGGTTATAAAAGACTTAACTCAGAGTAATGGTTACACAGCCTTCGATTATAGCTGTGTATGATGATTCAAATTAAAGTCTTCAGACTATTATAAATGTATTTCATTTGTAAACTCAAGATGTCCAACTGCATTTTTGGGGAACAGCACAGGAAGTGAAAGAAAAACACAGAGGGAAGCATTTGCAGAGATATGAATAGTAATAAATGATAAATAATAATTTTTCAATTTAAACCACTATACAAAATTAAATTCTAGAGCAGATTAAGCCATTAGAAATTATGTCAGCAATATGAGAGCAACCACAAGGTTTCTTATAACRTGGTTTAATGAAATTTGGTTTTGTGAACATTTCTAGGACATACTACTTCACAGCAATGTGTTACAGCTCAGGAAAAGCAAGTAATTTATTCAAAAGGTGATAAATAACACCGATAAATGCTTCTTAATATATACCCATAGTTTCTCTAGTCAGTCATAAATTGTTAGAAAGCAAATTTTATTTGTTCTACTATATTAGCAGAATAACTAGTGTTGGACACTGGTGTCCCATCTCAGCTGATTCAGAATACTTTTTGCTATGAGTTTAATACATAATGCTCTGTGTCTCTTTTAAAATTTCAACAGTAATTTACACAAACATTCACCATATCCATAATTTTTCTATTAAACAAGTTTCTGACTGTATCCTTCTTTCCGACAATATGTAAAACATGTAGATATATTCTGGAGATGTTCTGTGTCTTGCACCTTGGAAAAGACGTCTGTCTTTCTAATGATTAAGGGGATAAATATTGACTCACAAAGAGTTAATTACAAAATGCTTTCCTTCTTGGGACAAAAAAAATGAGCCTCTTTCAAAATGCCAGTATGACTTTCCCCAAATATGTGCATCAACATAACTCTTCTGAAAGTGACTGATAAACCTGTTCTCAGGGAAGGACTTTCAGGCAGTTATTGAGAATATAAAAAAAACCCACAAGCAAACCAACCAACCAAAAACAACACAGAGACTATAACTCACATGTTTATGAATCATCTGAAACATTCTGTTCACCTGTTTTATTTATTTTATGTAATTGTTAACACCCAGAAAACAAGTATGCCTCAACAGGCACTAAAATTTGATCTGGCARGCTAGAATTGACACTACTTGAGCACTGATGGAAGAGATTTATGCTATGATAAATTTAAATACCAAACAAAATTTAAAATTCTGCCTCAGCATGGAAGGAAATAGACCAAGTGTCTGYTGTGATTAGGGGGTTTGAGAGCTATGGTTAACTTGAAATCTGCTCATGGATCCAAAGCAAAATCTAACAACTACTTATGAATTTAGAGTGCAACTTAGAGAGATAGGAGATACTCAGTACTAGTCTCAAGCAGCAAAGTTATAAGAGGTGGTGGAATGCATTTTTTTCAAAGGGTTCATTTTTGAGGACTTTTGTCACATACTTTAATGTTCAGAAAATAAAGTGGTTTTATATTCTACTTATGGAGAATGGGGGCATTAACAAGGAACTGGAAAGGCATTTCTAAGACAAGCATTACACAAATATCACAGTATCAAATTTCATGGTGCTCTTCATTTGTTTCACATGTGATAAGCACAAAAATTGACAAGAAAAAATGAAGACACCCACAAAACTGCTGCTCAGAGATGCATTGTGGAATTGTTAATATAAAACTAAAACCAGAGAGAGATCAGAGAGAAATCAGAAAGAAATATTTTCTCAGGAATATATGCAATAGAATATTAAATGTACTTACTCTGTCAACATAATACTTTCTCTAAGACTTCATCTCTGAGTTACCCCCTCMGAACAATTAAGTTTAGTCAAAAACACTGCAATGCAAATCACAAGCTAAATCAAGTCTTTAAACAAACCTCTTTAAGTAGGTAAAGTGCAACAGCAGGTGCTGAATACTTGTATTGATGATGTTCAAGGTTTGCTTCTTTACAGCTACCATAGGTGACTGAAAGATATTTATAGCCATAAAATTTAAAACAATTATTGTAAGAGATGAGGCCCAAGGGAGAGTTCCAAKGGGAACTGGGACAGGGGCTGGTCTTGCTTTCCCTGGTGTCACTTCCCTTGATGAACTGATGTCTCAACCRTTCCTGGAATTGTAAGGAGAGAAGTCTCCAGATGTCTGAGACCTTCATCATGAGGTGCTATGTCTTTATGTCCTCTCATTGCAGCTCCAGTGTCAGTGTGAGAGTGCTTCTCTTCACATTCTGCTGACTGTGACATATGTGCTTTTGTAACCTTCGGCATGAAAGGTTTTTGGTTTTTTGTTTGTTTTTTTTTTTCAAGGCAAATACACAAAAGCAGCTGTCTCAGTAGCAAAATATTTTCAAAGTATAGGCTAAATGAGAACACCTTTTTTTAGATCGTTGGCAACATTTTTAGATTTACTCAACATCCAACCTTCCCAGCGCTCTCTTAACTTCATTAGAGAATGAAAAGTGTACACCATTAACTTTCTGAAAACAACATCCCTCTTTGTTTCTCTCTAAACAGGATAATGCCTTATCTGATGAGAAGGGAAAGGTTAAGTGYAGATACCGGTCTTACTTTGAGGGTCTAGAGAAAGTCTGGATTCACAATTGGTAATATATCCCCACACAGATAGGGCACACTCTTAACATCTCATTTGAGAGTGTTCAGGCTCTGCTCAGTCTGGGGTAGAAGTGGTAATTTATTTCCATCTTCTTATTTTCAAATACACTCACAACCATACACATTCCTGTGCTACAGGCAGGCAGTCTTATGAGTCAGATTGACATAATTCTGTTCTGCACCTTCCTTATTAGTCAGGAGATCACTGTCCTGGCTGTTTCCAGGTACTATGTTCACCTCTGAGAGGCAGAATGAGAAATTCAGTATAAATTATTCAAGCTCTTTTTTTTTTTTTTTTTAATATAAAATAGTGATTGATTACTGACAGATCACAGATCCCCTTCACACCTGTATACTGACTATATCTCCAAACCAAGCTGAGCTAAGCTTTGCATTTCTGAGTAGCCATTCCTTCATATGAATTATTGACATACTGTATTATATTTAATCATGCTTCGGGGTATCATTTTCACCTCTTACTGCTTTCTCTATTGTTCTGGTTTTTTTCATGTCACTCTCTCTAGTTCCTCCTTTTCCCCTCCATTCAGTTTTTTGCTATGCTTTTATTTTATTATCTTGCAGAATTTAAAAACTTGTTTCTCTCCCCTTCGCATATAGTCTCCTTTCTTTMTATTGTTTCTTGTTTGCAACAGTCTAGATGATAACAGAAATACATTGGCATTACATTAATGGCTGTGCAGAAGTATACTAATATAAAATTTGTAATAATATAGGTTATTTCTTTGGAAACACTGCACTTATAGAAGGTATTTATTAGAAGGCTTGTCTTTACTCTTCCTATTGTCAATAGCATGTTATAGGAATCTCAAGGCAAATCATCTTATTGAAACCATGAACTACCATGTAATTTTCATTAACTAGAAATGTCCTGAATTCAACTCACGATCCTTAAAAATTAAATGATCCCACTAGAAGTCCAAATGGAGTGGGCCTGCTGCCTTTATGGAAACACTGCTGCTGGCTGATGCAAATGATCAGCAAGATTCCTGGACTGGCTATTGAAAATCTAATATTGCACATTAGATCTTCTTTTCCCACTTTAGTGTCCCTACTGCAAACATATAAAATATGGCACTACAGCTTATTTGTGGAAATTACTTATGTTTTACTAAAAAAAAGTAGTTTAGACCATGTAGAGCACTTCAAAATTGTCCCCATTTTCTCACTCTGTTTCTATTTATTCTCTTGTTTCTTCTCCTTTTATGTTTCTCCAGCCAGCCTTTTGGTTCTTCATTGTCACGTTGTTTCTTTCTCTCATTGTCTCCACATCTGAACTTAAAGTGGGGTTTTTTAACAATCACTGCATAGATTAGTAGAAGAATGAGATTTTACCATGATTTATCACTGTAAACACTCCATTAGTTTCTCTCATGTCAATATCTGGCTATGCCCTTTTTTCCTGAGTCAGCCAGAAAAGTCAACGTGGTGAAAAGAGAGGGTAAGAAATTAGTGACACCTTTAAGAAAAAAGCACTGTCATGTGTAGAAAGTACTTGCCTAGCTCCTGGGATAAATACCAATGTTACTCTAAACAGTCATATTGTTCTTGTGTGAAATAATTCTAAAATTACCAAATTTAACTTATTGTCATTATTTTTTGCATTAAAAATTTCTCCCTCCCTCCCTCCCTCCCTCCCTCCCTACTTCCCTGCCTGCCTTCATTCCCTCCATCCCTCCCTCCCTCCCTCCCACTCTTCATTTCTCCTTTCCTCTACTTTTTTCTGTATTTCTGTCTCTCTTCCCTCCCTTCTCTTCTTCTCCCCATTGTTCCACATCTAGTTTGTTCCATTTTTGATGCTTTTACCCTTATGCAAAGTTTACAGTGTTGTTCTGTGAGTAGCAGAGCTAATATACTCCCTTTTTATCTGGCATTTCCTTTAACTCTGTGCTAACCTTCCAGTGGGCTAGTTGTGCATCTGATCTGATAAGTGCTCCATACTATTGATGTCTTTCCTTTGTTGTCCTCATGCCCTGTTTGATATCATGGCTTCATGGGGAGAGCAGCTCTGCTCGAATCTTTGCATTTTTCTGCTGGTGATATTTTGTTAAAAGTTGTTCAATGATTTTTGCAATTGCTTTGACTTTGATGATATTCTGAGTGTCTCCTCTCCTTGATATAGCTGCTTTTATCAGGAAAGTTCAGTTTCTTTTTCACCTGCTTTTTCACCTAAACTCATCACAAGGTTCTGCTTCACTGTACATCTTTTGTCTTCTYTTTTTTTTTTTTTTCTACTTAGTACTGTTGCCAAACATTTTGTCTAAATTGTTGAGGTTTCTGCCAGTTGACCTACAGCCCTTGTATGCTCTGTATTAGCTTGGACTCCTTGGCCTGCAGCATTTGTCAGTGGGTATATTTTTGATTCTTTATTCACTATCTTTTATTGAGTGACTGTGTGTTCACTTAGCAAGCTGAGAAGCTTTTGGACAAAGTCTGAGGACAGGTTTTATTCCTAGAGAATGCATCTTGGAAGCAGAAGAATGAATGAGCAGATTCTGAGCAATTTTAGACAGATTAAGTTCTGGGAAAGATGATGATGATGATGATGATGATGATGATGATGATGATGGTGATAGGTAAGGAGACAGTAGGAAGTCCATCAGCACCCTAGCCTGAGAAACTAATGGTGTTAAATATATAAGTCTAAGGAACAAGAACAAAATTCTTGGAGGAGTTCAGAAGGTGGAGGTATGGGATGGAATAAACACGGAATTAAAATGTAAGTCATGCTACTATTGGTATCATCTCTGCTGCAACCTCTGAATTCATCTTTTGTGGGTTATTGTGCAAACACTTGGCCCCTTCAGTACTAAGACACCCTAAACCAACAAGGCTGCAATGTATTTTCTGGTCAGACCAGATTCAATGGGCAGCAGATTTTGGATAGCTCCATTCTGGTTGCTGCCCAGGAACAGGTTTCACCATGAGTAGCATAAATTTCTGACCTGACCAGAGCCTTCTATAAAACTGACAGGACTCTGTCGGCTTATTCAATTCCACCATACGTGGAATGGGAAATAATTTCCCTTCTCTTTACCCCTTTTAAAAATGTGGAGATACTCTACAGCCACCAGTTGCTGTGGAAATAGATTTTTTTCATAAAATTTATACACACCAGAAAATATCGTCTTGATGATTTATCAGGAGCTGCTAGGTGACTACACAGCAGGTTGTAAGTTTTAACTGCTGTTACACTTCACAGAACCACTACCTTTTTTCTCATGGGTTGTACCAATAGCCATTACCTATTATTCAGTTTTTCAGTGATCATCTCTCAAGCTATCAGAAAAATCCATTTTCTCCAGGTGCCAAAACCCACAACCCCTATTTTAAAAAATAGAACAATCACAGTACCTGAATTTTGCAGCTTCCTTTTACTGCCTGTGTCATTACATCAGCTTTCAACAGCCCCTTTTGTTTCACAACTCTGGTGAAGATCCTATTCTCCTATCTCACTTTTTCATGCTCTTTGCAGAAAAAAAAATGTGCTAATAACCCTATTTAGGCTTAGGCAGAGTGGAACCTAAGCCATTAGAAATCTCACTGACTGTTCATTTATCTCATAACTTAGAGAACAAAATAGGAATCACAGCTGCATAAAGAGATCCTAAAAATRTCATCAATAGTCCATGTAAGTACTTAGTTTCCAAAGTTACTATGCTTCGATTTGAAATTGGTGTTTAAAGCACCTACACTACATAACTTCATTGTAAGAACAAATACATAATACTGGGTTTTTTTAAATTTGTTTAGCAGAACAAAAATAAAACCATCAAATAGAAATAAAACAGTTACTGATGCACCCCACCATGATGGTGTTGGCTATTAGTGCACTTACAAATAGTCTCAGTGCATGCTGTGTTCTACAGATAAACACAATACAATCACGTGCACTGGTTGTAGATCAGGTGAGATGAAAAAGAGTTTATTAGGGGAAGAAATACTGTAGGAGCAGTATGGAAGTGAAAAATCTTCAACACCAAAATGCTCAGCAGTTCTCTCAAGAATCCCTCTAGAAGACAAGGTAAACATTGCCTGTGCTCTGGAACCTTGACAGTTAACTAAGACTAGGCACCACAGGAAGGGTACAAATTGCTCAGAAGAAGTAGGCCAAGAATTCAACTAAATACTGGTGTTTTATCATGTACGTGAGCCTAAATCATTCTTACAGTGCAAGTAAATTAAACAATATGCCAAACCCTTAATCTGGATCTAAGCTGTTATGCAGTTGGTGGGTGAAAAAGGTAAGAACCAGACAATATTTCTTGAAAATCTAATACTTAGCGAACTTACTGGCAAAGTATCAATGATGYAAATGTAACTCCAGATATCAGAATATAGTGGCACTTTTAGTAAGAACATTCARGTGGAAAGAATATCTTTAAGGATGTGATTGGAAGGTGGTTCCTTTGATTTCATCTCTTTAGCTAATTCTATTTTTTGTTTGTTTGTTTGTGTATTTMTTTGTTGGTTCTGTACAGAATATTTTGGGGCTGTTTTTTCATTGGTTTTGTAAGTTTTATCTTGGGCTGCTTCTTGTAGATGTTTCAGCATCAAAGCTGGATGGATTTTGCTTTATGGGCAGGGAGGAAATTGATGTTGGTTAGCTAAATCATGCTATAGTATTTATTAGTGTGCAACATCACTGCACAGCCATTCAATTTTAGATTACTAGACATAAGGTTACTGTATGAAYGTTTGGTAAAGAGATGTTATCACAAAGATAGCGTTATAACTAAAGTCAGATAGTATCACTCTCATCTTTCACTGGCAGTGTTCACTATTTTCTTTATAAATATTACACTTTTTGCTTTTGGTAGGAGTAGCAAGACATTTAATCTTTCTCAATATGTAAAGCTGATATGACTTCAAGTTATGTCACTGCAACTGAGATAAACTGCAGCTACAATAAGAGGGTATTCTGTGTTTGCTTCTTTTTTTTCTTAAATGGCTTGGTTTTTGGTTTTTTTTTTTTTTTTTTTTTCTTTTGTTTCAAGGTTTTTTAAAGTTGATGCTAACAGGTCTTCCAAAAATAAGTCCACTGAACAAATGCTTATTTTTAGTATAGGGCCAAGTTTGCAAAATGTGTCAGCTTCTTAATAACTATTTAATTAAAACACTAGAGAGAAGGTTCTCAATTTTAAAAAGAAATCATAATTTTGCATATCATATTTGAGAAATGAAATTGATTTTATCATGATACAGTGACCCAGTAGGCACACAGTGTGCTAGCTGGCAATCCAAAAAGAGACTGAATATTTGTACATGCTTCATTAAGCAACTACCACTGTGATTTATTTTAATTTTTTAAGGGAGAAAGGAGTTTTAGGGAGCAATAATTATTTAGAATATACATAAGTATGTCATGTAAAATAGATGGTTCTAGCACTGTGTTATGTTACTATGTTTTTAAGTCAATAACATTTATTAATTGACTAATCATATTTGCTCAGCCTTTTAGTCTGRAGTTAATTATTTAAGGCCATGGAAAATGTCAAGCCTCATAAATTGTTTTTCAAGTGATAGGTGTAACAAGTATAATAATCAAACTTCTATTTTTTTTCCTTTCATCTTTTCCTTTTTCTATCCCTTTCTTTCAGTTGAAATGACATTCTATAGTATAAGTAGAAATAAAGTCATAAGACAAAAGACATTTTGAAACAAGAAGAAAATTTACACCTCTCATATTTAATGCTTAACCATTTCTCAATGGCAATTTGACAGACAGTAGTTTGAATCTCCAAAACTATTGGTGTCTTATTCATAGCAGAAAATTGGTTTGAATACTTTCTTTCACTGTTGTCCTTGATTTTGAAAATTTGAGCTTTTAAATCAAAACTCATTTTTTTACAGTTGGTGGGAGAAGAGAATGTATCAATCTTGTTTCATTTTATCTCTTTTTTAAAATTGAAAACCATGTTGCTATTATCTTTTTAGAGTTATCTGAAGAGTTTTCTGAAAAGTGATACCCATTAGTTATTCCTTGTCTTCCTGCCTGTTTTCTTAACCAGGTTTCCACTGGTTAATAATAGATCTATGTAGTAAATGCAGTAGCCATTACATTAATTTGTAAATATTCAATTTTTGTTAGAAAATGTCCCTAAAACTGTCAGAAAAGACAAAAAATTATTATCTGCCCTTGCTGGAGAAAAGTAATTTTTAGAGCTAAAGATAAATTTTAATTTCTTTTGTAGTGATTTTTGTATTTGCTTCTTGACAGCCTGTTTCTAATTTTGCTGGCGACATTATCGTCTCTAGTTTTGATTGATGATCATGCTTTGGGAAGACATTTACAATTTATGTAATGTCCCGTAAGAGAGTACCTCATTGCCAGCACAAAATTGCTGTAATTTAAGGCATATTGCTTTCAATAACTACATAAGAGTTAAGTGCATACAAYAAATACTTAGATGCCTCCTTAATCACACTATTATAAATGCTTTAAACCGTGTTAATTTGACATTTACATTAAAMATGAAGAAGCATGAAACCAGATTTGTACATGACTACAGACTATGCTTAAAAGAAAGATTATTCTTTACACTTTCAAAAATAGTTGTGACTTCTGATAATGGCATCTGAAAAGACTTGACAGAGCTCTTGAGAGGTGAAGTTGTTCCAGCTTCTGTGAAAAGGTGGGAATTTAACTGAAGCCATCCACTGAGAAAAAAAAAAAAAGAAAAAAAATGTAGGGTAAAATGTAGTCTTTTATGGAAGTAAAATAAAGGTTTGAACCAGTAGTATTTGATAAATCACCTGAGTATGCTCTATTTTTTTTTTTGATGTAGAGCAAAATAGTATACGAAGGATAATAAAATGTAATGGAGTATAATATGAGGTATGAGATGCAATTGTAGCAGATAGAAAATAAAGGAAAAGAAACATTCTAGCTGTGAAAAATGAAACATATCTCTTGGTTCTGCAGCAGTAAARCAGTTTGTCATTTGTAAGTAAACTGCAAAAGTGACCAGTGACACAGTCAATGAAGCAAAAAGAAAAGACAAACTGGATGGGAAACCACTGAGGTTTAACACCCACTGCCAACTACCACAGCAGCAGGATGGGGGAGASAATCAGAAGAGTGAAAATGAGGAAACTTGTGGGTTGAGATAAAGGCAGTTTAAGAGATAAAGCAAAAGCTGTGAACACAAGTGAAGCRGAACAAGGAATTCATTCCCCACTTCCCACCGTTAGGCAGGTGTTCGGCCATCCCAGGAGAGCAGGGCCCCACCACGGTAACAGCGACTTGGGAAGACAAACACCACCTCTCTGAATGTTCCCCCTTCCTCCTTCTTCCCTCCCAGTTTACATAATGAGCATTATGCCATACGGTCTGGGATATCCCTTTGGCCAGTTGGGGTCACCTGTCCTGGCTGTGTCACCTCCCAGCTTCTCGTGCAGCTCCAGCCTCCTCACTGGTGGGGCAGCACGAGAAGCAGAAGAGGCCTTGCTGCTGTGCAAGCACTGCTCAGCAAGAACAAAAATATCTATTATCAACACTGTTTTCAGCAAAAATCCAAACCACCGCCCCAGTCACAATCGGTACAGTATCTAAGTGGCCCATTCAAATTAAATGAATATCATCATGGCAAGTAAAAGTGTGTGCTTAGACATGCCAGATGATTCATATAGGAAAGAACTCTTCTTTGTTATGTCAATTAACATAAACTGGAGAAATACAAGACTCTTGGGTGTAATTCTAGAAGTTGGTTTAAAATTACTCTGCATATCTAGAAAAAAATATGACAGTGCTGTCAAAATAGCAAAGACAGATGTGGAAGAAAATATAAACTAAGAGTAATAATAATACAAGTTTGTCCATTTTGAGGCGTCTGCATCTGAAATAGATTACTTGGTTCTCATTCTATTTATGGAAAAGTGGTAGGTAAAATTAAAATGTTTTAGGCTCGTGTGTCATGAATAAACACACAGAGGACCTTCAGAAAATGAGAAGATTGATATTTTCACCACAGAGAAACAAAGAGATGCTCATGTGGGCTGTGTTTGTACTAGCTGTTCATTGAAATCACTTACTCCTGATTCAATAGGAGAAGATCAATAGGTAAAAGTTGATGGTTCTGTTGTTCCTCATGCTTCTATTTTATATAATTCATGGAGTTTACATAAGATAAAATGGGATACTTGGGCCAAATGTCCCTATATACATATGGTTTTAAGTTCTCTGATGAAAACTTATTCAGTAAACCTTTGTTTCCTTGACTACACACACTTCCACATATCTGCTTAGGAAACACAGTGCAATTTCATCTATTTCATATGGATGGCTAGCACATTATTGCATTTGTCTGTTCCCACCACCATTACCTTTATAATCCATACAAGAATAAACCCTCATTTCTGTTAGTGGTCTTGCTGTTGCCAGCCCATGTTTCAAAATGACTGTGTGGTGGCTGCTGCCCAACCTAACTGTCCTGTTCTAGTTTTTCCAACGTCCAGAGAAAAGCTTGAGAGTGGAGTGTTCATCCTTTGAATTCAGTGGCTAATGCAGAACACTGAGTTGCCATTTCTGTTGCACTTCCAGTTTGAAAAGTAAAACAGGAGTTGCTGGATCTGCCTTTCTAATGATTTAACTGAAGTACTGGCCCAGTTTGTGCAGAAATGTTTGGTGGTGAGGGAACAGTTCAGGTGCCCTGCCATGAGCTGGTCTTTGGCATCCTCTCTTCCAATTTGCAGAGCCTGCATTTCTCTTCAAAGGGAGAGTGAGGGTGAGATGCCCTTCAGATAAATTTTGCAGTGCATCCCTAAGTGGCAAGCCAAATCTGAGTGGGCAAATCTATCTCAGTTCAAGTGACAACCAAGGTCTCTGAGATGGCAGGGCCACTGGAAGAGCAGTTCCAGGCTTATGAATGGAAAGCTGAAAGATGTTGAGTGCAGTACTTGCCCCTYTTATAACACACAAGAACCACTTCTAGTTGTCAGAGTAGCTCAAGAGCCTTGTTATTGGCATGTGAACACAGTCTGTGTCACAGTAGCCAGTGGCTGTGTGACCATGACCCAGTTCACAGCCTGATGTCCCCACTGAGCAGGAGAGAACATTTGGGTTTTGTGGTGAGATTCTTGTTTAGCTTCTTCACAAGGGAATAGGTACCACAGAGAAAAGCTGCTCTGCAAACACACTCTGCAAATCAAATGCAGAAAATGGGGATAAGGGCAGGATTCTCTTCAAAATCATAGTATTGCTTCATTTTAAATTGTAATGTACAGGCATCTGTAAAGCTATAGAGATTCAGAAGTTATAGGTAAATCTTAATCTAGTTCTTTTAACCTTTTTCATTATACAATGAAAAAAAGAAATTTATTGTAAATGGAAGTTAATACGTTAAAAACTCATTGTCTTGAGATATAATTGAGGCCAAGAGCTTAGCAAGATTCAATGAAAGATTAGACACATATGTGGATAATTAGAACATTCACTGTTATTGCACATAGATTAATTTTCTTTTTTTTTAGACAAGATTTAAACCCTAAAAATTCTATTAATTGATAGGGATTAGGAAACTTCACCTCTTGGCAGATTATTTCATTTCTGGATGCTACAGAGTTTATTTTTTCAMGTTCCTTTTATGATTGACAGACAGAATACGGGGTTTGACTGGTTATGCGTGCAGTGTAGTACAAGAGTTGATATTCTAATAGGCACTTTATTGTGCCAAGGTAACTGTGTCAAGTTTTATCAATACTGAAAATTTTGATTACAAACTTAAACTAAGTTTTGAGACATACAGAATAAAATGTGGACCTTGCTCTTAATAKTCTGAGATGGTTTTTATATTATTCCTCTCACTTCTTCCCCAGTTCACTAAACATCATATAAATTACTTCTGTGGACAAATCAAAAAGGGACGAAAATGCTGCAGTTTTTAATCCTGCAGAGATTACATTAGCAGGGCATAAATTTCTACCAAGTGCTTTGCTGCAGATTTAAAAATACTTTTTTTTAATCTGACATCTCTTGATTTTGGTGCGCAGAGTTCTCTACCCTGAGAATTCTAGATATGTTTAAGTTAGCTCCCTGAAAACTATACTGCTGATAGTTTTATTTGCACAAATTGGTTTGTTCTATGTAAAAAATTTGGAAGTTTAAAGTTGTAATTAAATTGTGTCTCAGAACAGTAAATTAATGTGGTTAAATGGGTTTAAGGCAGTCATAATTTGGGATTTATTTTTTTTTTAGAATGATCAGACATATTCTAATTAATTCAATGGCATTCTACAAGTGTGCAATCTAATGTGTACACCTTTTTTAGCTTTTTATTCCTGAGTGAAAGAGCATAACAGTATTAGAATGAAGTTTCATCATAACCTATCATAGGAGTGAGGTATAAACAAAGGTTAGAAGGAAAGAACTTGCTACTCACTAAAAATTAAAAAGCACAGGGAGAGAAACTAAGTCTCTTTTCTCCTTCTTTTGTGGGAACACGAAACCATCAACTAACTTTTTTTCTTTTTTTTTCCGCAGTGGAAAAGAAATAAAATCATCCAGTGATGTATTTAAGGTGGTAATCTGTAGCAATTTTTTTCTCTCCTTTTTCATCATGAAAGATCCTGTTTTACCAATGTCTGCTTCAAGATATACACTATCTGGAGAGTGGAAACCTGTTTTATTAAAGTCAAGTCAAGTTTTGGAGGTTGGAGCACGGAGAGAATTTCAAGGATTTATGGACTCTTTTATATAACTGTACAATTCTCCATGCATCTTGATTTTTGAGCACTCAGGAATCAAAAAATAAACAGACGTCCTGTGAGTTTGTTGTTCTACTTGGTAAGTCACTCTGCCTTCTTAACACTATGTCATCACTGCAAAGTATTGTCATTCATTAAAAGTGTGTACTTTAATTTAGTGCAAATGAATAGACATTATTAGAAAGGAGAATTAACAAATTCAATCCCACTGTTTAATTTTGCCGTTAATCCAGGAATGTGAGAAATTGGTTGCACAAAATGTCAAAAACCAAAACCTTACTATGTGATGAAACACTGGAACACACACGACTGTCTATAAATATATTAGCAACTTATACTAGTTTCTGTGTGTGAAGTTGCTTAGCAAGTACCTTAATAAAAAAAAAAAGTCATGTCAAAGATAGGCTGAAAGATTAAAATTCATAATTTAGACTTAAGAAATAGGGAGAGCAAGTAAGTTTTGGGTTTGAGGGTTTAGCTGTTTGTGGTTTTTAAATTAAATGTTCAGGTTTTGTTATATAAACCTAAGTAGGCATTTGCAGTTACATCAAAAGTCACAGCTGTCTGTAAATCTTGACAACAGACAGGATGTTTTTGCCTATAACTTAAGAGTGTAATATTAAGGATCTCTAAGTAAGACCCTTTAATTTTCAGGTTAGATTAATAAACTGTGAACGTTGACTCTGGAACTCAGCTGCTGATTAATCCTCAATGGGGATTCATTTAATTCAGCCTTCTAAAGGTTGTCCGTCCGGTCTAAGKTTTTTAATCAATGGAAAGAAGTGTCCCCTCAAAGGCTGATTATTTCCCTCCTGAAACAGTTTAAATAAAATACTGACTGGGTTACCTAGGTGCTCTTCTAATSCTAAAGAACTTACCTAGCATCACCCAATAAACTAATGACAAAGTAAGGATATAAACAGATTCCCTAAGTTTTAGATTGTTCATATACTTTTAGTGGGAATTTTTTTTTAATGCTGCTAGATGTATCTCTACATACTTACATACACAGATATCTTTCTGAAACTACTTTTAATTTAGAAAGGATTTATCACCTTTTCTTCCCCCTTTCAATGCATTTGTTTTGCCATGCACACGAAGTAATTAAAAGTTGTTAGGTTTTGCTTGGGGTTTATGTTTGGGGCTTTTTTGTGTTGTTTGCTTGATGTTTGTAATTATTCCAAAGGCGCATTTTCAAATTGGTCTGGTGCAGGACTAGCTACTATGTTAGCTTGGTATATCTAAATGTCCTTCAAGGGAGTCTTCATCATTAAGAAAAAACTTTACTAATTAAAACCTATGTTTCTGATATTTTTCCAATTTGAACTTCTGTGCCACAACTTATTCACCTTTCACTAACAAAAAAAATCAAGATTTTTGTAATAAATTTAATTTGGTAAGCAAAACCGAGTCTGAATTAGAAAATAATACATAAATGTTAGCAAATCTTTAGTCATAAGTGCTTCTTCCATAAAGATTTCTCAAAAATGAATGAACCACATGTGATGAGATTTCCTGAAATAGTGCAATATTTTGTTACCAGTTGTTTGAACTTGTATTTTCAGTGCCCTTTTGATACAGTGTTTTTAAGATAATACCWTTCCTTGACACAGGGAAACACTGAATCTTTTAGACTATTCCTATTGCTTACTTATATACAAAACCATCAATATATCTTATGTTTTAGAAAGGATATATAAAATCTAAATCTCTTCCCCTAAAGGTGTATAATCTATGGAAGATTTTCATGCTGTCTGTATTTTAAAGCTACTATTGATTTTGATGAGGATCATTAGGTGCTTTTGAGACTCTCATCCAATAGCTGCAGCTTCAAGGTGTTGGAAATTTAGTTGACTAAAAGCAAAGTTTTGTATCTCTTGTGCTTGTATCATTAATTTTATACTGTCTTATTTTCATTTATCTACTCACTTCTCTGTCTGGAGAAACTATCATAATGATTAAATATCCTGAGTAAAACATGTCAGCTCTTATTATTGGAGAAGAATTTGTGGTGAGGGAAATAAAATTACAGTGTGTAAGAAGATAACATAAATTATGCCAATGGACTTAATTAATCAGAAATCTTACCGAATACTTGGTGTTGCCTCTTCTTAATCAAGATACTAATCTGTGAACAGTTTCCATCATCATCACTATCGAAAGGTACTAGAGTTTATTATTATTATTTCTGTGTTATGATCCCTGCAAAAAATGGAACTGATGTAATTGTCCCTCTGATGTAATTTCTGCCTACACTTGGGGAATAAAGCACAGAAACTGCTAAACTGCATAGCAATAGATGAATCCATCAAAAAAATAACAACCTTGTTAACTGGGGTTTAGTTTGGCCAAAGAAGCACAAAATCAGATGAAAAAGAAGAGTTTACTGTACCCATCTATAACTCTTTAACTGCTTGTTGCTATTTCATAAAAACTTCTCAGGATCTAACTGCAAAACAGGAGACTTTGCCTAAATGCTTTCTATCATTCAGGGCTCCTTTATAGTTCTTGTTGTAGTATAATCCATATTTAATTGCAGCACTAAATGTGATTTAGGTCTCTTGGAAGAAACGCACAGCACAAAGAAACAGAGAAAATTAGTGAAGCATAATGAATCAGTGTAAAGAGGAAAAAGCTCAGAGAAGTCAGAATCTGGTCACCATATGACCTCTAGCTGAGAACTTATTTGAGAGAAAGGCCAATCAGTAAATGTAATCAGCATTATTAATGATGATGATGATAATATTATTAATAGCAATAGTAATAGCAATAGTAATAGCAATAAAAAGGACTATCCCTGAATGTATAACTGAAATTTCTATTTATAGTCTATACGAAAAATTCAAAGGAAATAGAATACATATCATATGGAAAAGACTTCAGAAGCATATTACTGAAAAATATCCTTTAGTTATAAATAAATGCATACATCCTGAAGTATTCCTTCAGTGATTGCATATATCACTATCATCACTTAATAGATATGTCTTTTATGCTGAAACATGAAAATTGGGTAGTAATTTTTCTTTCTGCAGTTGCCTCTGGAAAAAAAAAGATATTGGAAAACTTTTTCAAAATGCATTTCAAAACATGGCTTTGATATATTCATGTAGGTCTGCATGCACTGAATATACAGAACTTCTTGTTTTCCTCCTTGGTGTAATGTTTTGACTTACAGTTGCTAGGGAATAGAAAGCTCAAAATCAAAACTCAAGATTGGCACAGGCTGTTTTGCAAACACATTATTCAGATCTTAGTTTCTGATTTGTCTGTCTTTAATGATTGACAAAGACTTCTTTCAATGTTGGAATGTACTAGCTGTCATACATACAATGCATTCATTATAGGAAGCATAAAAATAAAGAACAAGTACATGTATTTTATTTATTCAATGGTATACCATTATTTACTCAATGGTATTTGACATTCTGATTTGTTTTCCCCCAATTTAGTGGTCAAAGATAAGAGGAATGTATCAAATTGCATCACAGAACATCATACAAAGAGTAGTTGTCTTGTGTCAGCTTGATGAGACTCYATCATAGTGATATCAAGACAGGATATGAATTAGAGTAAAATCAAACCCCCTGCATGCTGGAGAATATCCAAGCAAACAAAACAACACAATGTCTAAGGTTCTTTAAAATAAAGACTGAGTTAGCTGAAATATACACATCTGCATTCAAATATAGCTGTGCCTTTCTACATAATTCTTGTTTAATATATGCTGCTGGAAAAGGATAGTATAAACTAAAAACAGCTGCAAAGCTGGGAAACTCTTAATCATTCAATGTGGTCTACTTGCTGCAGGATCTAGCAAAAAAAATTCTATGAGGAAAGGAACTGTTAGGTAGTTTAGTCTGGAGAAGAGGAAATACAACACGGACATGATAACCAGAGGTGGAAAGATGAAAGAAATCGCTGTCCACGAGCCCTCCTGAACAGGACAAGCAGTGGCAATCAGACTTAAGCCAAGAAAAATTTTGAATATGACATAACAAAATGTTTTTTAAGAATAAGAATAGTTAAGCACTTTAATATACTGGCCAAGGCAGTCCACAGAATTTCTTTCAGAAGCTCCTAAGAGAAAATTAGTCAAGTGCCAGGTCTGTCCAAATGTCTCCAYGATTCCTTGAAACAGCTCTATAACAGAAAATTTATTTATAGTTATGTATTATAAGAGTTTCCTCTAGAGTTATTTCACCGTAGATGTGTGTTGACATCAAATAAGTAGTTTCTAACCATCTGCAATGTCGGTGACTGTGACTTGTGACCAGTTTTGACAAAAGCAGAAATGATTGGCTGTCATAAATGTACCACAATAACACATTCAATTCTGCTCTGAATTTCTCTTAGAATTCCTTTTATCCGACATCCTTCTGTTTACTTAGGCTCAGTAGATACAAGCTTTCTGGAATAAAATTGTACATGATTTCTATGACTAGTAAAGAGTGTGAATAAACAGCAGTATAAGTACAGTAAGCAGTTAAGTTTCACTGAAATTCTGTTCAAATTCAACAGATTGTTGGAACTGACCTTTTTTTCCTTTGCAAAAGTAAATTGTTCAACTAGATTAGAATCAGACTGGCAAATCCTCATCATCAAACTCTATATCCGGTATGTGTCTTTGACAGATACAATATCTCAGGCAATAGAATCATAGAATCATAGAATATGTTGAGTACGAAGGGACCCAAGGGATCATCAAGTCAAACTCCTGGCCCTGCACAGGACACCCAAAGAGTCACACCATATGCCTGAGAGCATTGTCCAAACACTTCTTGAAYTCAGACAGGCTTGGTTCTGTGACCACTGCCCTGGGGAGCCTGTTCCAGTGCCCAACCCTCATTTGGGTGAAAAACCTTTTCCTGATATCCAACCTAAACCTCTCCTGACACAACTTTAGGCCATTTCCTCCAGTCCTGTCACTGGCCATGAGAGTGAAGAGATTGTTACCTGCCCTTCTGCTTCCCCTCTTGAGGATGTTGAAGATAACAACGAGGTCTCCCCTCAGTCTTCTCTTCTCCAGGCTGAACAAGCCAAGTGACCTCAGCCGCTCGTTGTAAGGAAGACAGGCTTGGCCCTCCTGGCTGCCAGGGCACTGCTGACTCATATTCAACTTGCCATCGACCAGAACTCCCAGGTCCCTTTCCACTCTCCAGCCTCTCATTTCCCATTCTAATACGCACATCCAGGGTTGCCCCATCCCAGGTGCAGAATCTGGCACTTGCCCTTGTTGAACTTCACACGGTTGGTGATTGCCCATCGCTCCAATTTGTTGAGGTCTCCCTGCAGGGTGTCTTTGCCCTCAAGGGAGTCAACAGCTCCCCCCAGTTTATGTCATTGGCAAACTTAATGTTCTTTCAAGTCCTGTGTCCAGGTCACTAATTAAGCTGTTGAAGAGCACAAGGCTGAGGATGGAGCCCTGAGGAACCCCACTAGTGCCCAGACAGCAGCCTACTGTCCCCCCATTCACTGTCCCTCTTTGTGCCTGATCCATGAGCCAGTTGCTCACCCACCACATAACACGGTTATCCAGATGTGTGTTGGACATTTTCTCCAGAAGGATCCTGTGAGAGACGATATCAAAAGCTTTGCTGAAGTCCAGAAAGTTCACATCTATTGGCTTTCCTAGATCAGCTGGGTGGGCTCCCCTGTAGTAGAAGGTAGTCACTTCTGACAAGTAGGTCTCCCCTCTCATGAAGCCATGCTGGCTGTGACTAATGACTGCATTTTTTTTTTTGTAACGTTATATATCAGTGATAAACCAGCATGAAATTAATAAGCAATAATTAATGAAATGCTCATTTCTCAGAGGAGGAGAAGGACTTTTGAATTCTTTCTTTTTATTTAGTGAAAAACTGTCCCAGCGTAACTAATTCTAAATAATACTGCTATTATAAATGCATTTCTGCCTTCTTAGATTTATTTTTAAGCCTTTTTGCAGGCAATGTCCAGCTTTGAAAAGGGAACTAACTGTAGGTGAGCTCGGGATGTCAGCCCTCATGTAAATAATCTGTCAATATTCTAAGTGAACTTTACTCTGTTTCCAGAACCGCATTGCCTCCTGTGGCGTCCCCCTCTGTGGTGGGGCTCTGGCAGGCAGAAGTGCAGGATGGTTGCCTGCTTGGGCTGCCCCCACAGGAGTGCTCCATAGGTGGTGTCACTGACTGAGTCTAAGGCTGGTCTGTACAGGCAAAGACACTCAGAAAAATCATTCTGAATTAGTTATTTAAGTCATATGACTAAATTGTTTTGAACCCCTGATTGGACAGTCTCATAGAAAATTGTAATGACCTTAATTTGATTTGGCTTGATTTACTTTGGAAGCRATTTGAACTCATTGAATTAAACCCTGCTTTATTTTCATTATAGCTTTCACACAGGGATTTTATGCAGTTTAACTAAACCACTTGTTATTTACTCAGTGTGTTAACTGGAATTAACTATCTTGAATTACTCTGTACAGAAGATATGTAAGTGAAGACAGCAAAAATTATTAGAATTACTTATTCGTTATTTCAGATCCTGATTTCAGACATGACCTCTCCCCCCCCCCAAAGAACTCACATATRTATGTGCATAGAGACAATTAAAAAATGTCAAGTTTCTTTTGGACTGACAGTTTATTAAAGGAATTGTTCAGATTTTAACAAACAATTCAATAAAAAACATTCCCAAATTAGGAAAAAATATTGTTTTTGTCTAATCTTAATTCCCAAATTCTTTTTCTTGAGAAAGTTTGATCTCATGTCTAAATGTGATAGTGATTCTGATACTCTACCTTTTCATTACTCAGCATGAAACTAATGCAAGTTAATCATAAAGTCAACATATACATGTTTTTACTTAATTCCTTTGTMATGATCTGAAATATGCCAGCAATCACAGAAAATTATTATCTGCTTCCTTTGATATACTATTTCAAAGTTGAATCTTCAATGTTCTGCAGTAATGAAAGTGTTCATATATTTCAAAGAATCCATGAGTCAGTTTGAAAATTAGCAAAGGATCTCCTCTCCTCTCCTCTCCTCTCCTCTCCTCTCCTCTCCTCTCCTCTCCTCTCCTCTCCTCTCCTCCTTGTCCATTAGTATCTGTTGATGCATCGATCTCTCATCTTTCAGTTTGTCCTTTTTTGAAAGCTCTCCCATTGTTTTTTCTTGTCATGGCCAAATTTAATGTTTTCTTCTCCTTCCAGACTCTTCACTCTCATCATTTAGTTGAATCTCACTTTTCTCTCCAAGTCTTGCTGTTGATGTTGATCAGCCCAAACCAGTGCCTGGAATCACATGACCCAGTACTGTCTCTGGATCCAGTACTGATGGACAGCAGCAAAGGAGCTTCCTGGCTCAAGCACCTCCACATATCGAAGGATCCAGATGAGTCATGGTCATGCATGGCCATGACTGAGGCTTTGACACTTGGCTTTCCCGGAACCTGCAGGTCTGAATCATCAAAAACTGCTAAAAATGAGCTCTAACACAAAAGGCTTTCTAAAACTAACCATCAAAGGAAACAATGGAATCTGGTSTTAGGTCTCAGACAGCATTTGCAAGTGTGTGTGCCTGCTTATGCATGACTAAATCTATAAAATATTGGCAGGGCAGTGTTCTTACACTTTCTACTGGAATATTAGACTTCTATGTCATGGATAAATATTTCCCAGAAATCATGCTTTCTGCCCAAGTCATTATTTGCATCATCATGTACTTATTAAAATCTGGGTTCCTTTGTGAGTTTTGGGGATTTTTTTCCGCTTAAATAAGGCTTTTGGTAAATGGCAAAATTATTGGTCCTGAAATCATGCATGACAGTGTCTGAAAAGGCTTCATGAAATGGCTGTTTTGAGGTGTTGCTATCCACAGCAAAGCACTATTTTTGTACAACTTACAACTATCAATTTTTTTTTTCTGTAGTTACATGAAGTTCTGAATTTGATGCAGAAGACATTCAAATCTATTATGCAGAAGATGATTTAAGCACTGCTTAGTGGAAAAATGCCAGGAAGTTGGCACAAGGTGTCAATACTTTCCCCGTGTTGTATTTTTGCTCACAAGTGCACCCTTAATAATGACCATCTTTTACATCACTCATGGACTGCTTATAGCAAAGATTTAACATTAAAAATCCAACCATGTCATAGACTGTTATAGTTATCCTTGCTAATTAAACCTGCAAGAGACAAACACACACATTTGGGCAGCTAATTTCCTTTTGGCTTCAAAAATATTTTTGCCAGGACCTCAAGTTTAGTCTAACAGACAAGAACTCCTCATGCTCAGCTCTTCCAGCTGAGCAGCCTGTTGTAGACCTACAGCCCCACTAGTGATGGGCTGATAAAGATTTTCTGTCACTGCCACTTCCACTCAGGAAAAAGGAGAGGAACTGTCACACTTGGTCATTGTAGGAAGCCTTCAACTCCCACAGTGGAGGCATCTATTTATGCAGCAAGGAACATAATGTTATGGATATCCCTGCCAGATGATCTGTTCCGGGCGTTGGAAATAGACAAAGCAATTCAGATACCTACAGCAAATGTAAGAATGCATAAGTATATAGGAAGTTTCCATGGGATCAGGAAGAAGATCCTAAGTAGAAAATACAGCATAATGGAAAATTGGAGGTAAAGAACATGTTGTTGCCACAGTTTTGTTCTTTTTTTTTTTTTTTTTTTTTTAGTTAGGCAATTGAAATTAACTGAGATAGGAAAGCTTAAGCTGTGCTTGCCTCTGAAGTGTTACTTTGTTGAGGTTTATGACCCTTTATGGGTCAGAAATGTAGCTTAGTTTTCTTGAGCATTTGTGCTAGGTTGACCCTGGCCCAATGCAGCCAGGTGCTCACCAAAGCCACTCTGTCTCTCCCTATCTCAGCTGGATGGGGAAGAGAAAACAGAACAAAGGGTTCGTGGGTCAAGATAAAGACAGGGAGAGATCACTCACCAGTTACCATCCTGGGCAAAACAGACCCAACCTGGGGAAATGAATTTAATCTATCACAAATCAAATCAGAGTAGTATAACAAGAAATAAATCCAAATCGTAGAAACACCTTCCTCCCATCCCTTTCTCCCTTCTTCCTTCCCAGGCTT
Organism: Amblyornis subalaris; assembly: GCA_018881555.1. Taxonomy (NCBI): domain Eukaryota; kingdom Metazoa; phylum Chordata; class Aves; order Passeriformes; family Ptilonorhynchidae; genus Amblyornis; species Amblyornis subalaris. The sequence continues at coordinate 720,059 of JACAXG010000053.1, forward strand.
AACTTTATTCCCTATTTCTCTGCTCAGCTCATCACACATTGTCGCTCCTTCCTCCTCAGGGGGAGGACTCCTCACACTCTTCCCCTGCTCCCACCCACTACCAAACCCCAAAACTTTGCCACACAAACCTAATRCATCATTTTTTATAAGACATAGTTGCTTGAAAATGGAAGATACTTTGCTTCTGCATCAGTCTCTGAGTACATTATTGTTAGAGATRGGAGAGTCCTTCTAGCCTGGGGACCTCACAGCTGCCCATCACACACTCAGCTATTTGGGTTCTCAGGCTGGGAAAAGGATTTGTAAAAGAAGGTAGTTGCTTTTTTGGGAATAAATCTTACCAGTGTTTCAATCTGAACTCTTTTAATAACTCTTCCTACCTAGAAGGATGATTTCGTGTTTGGTTTTTTGACTACCTCATATTGCCTATTTAAAACAAAATGTGATAGTTTATCATACTATACTGTATTATATTGTGTAGGAAAGATCAGCAATATAGCAGTAGAACTCGTGGGAAAACTGAACATAACAATGAAATGTGATCTTGAATTATATTATGATTTTATTTTTAAAAGTTGATGAATATCAAAACACCTCACTTATCTGAAATGAAGTATAGGCTAATGTACCAAAACATTCATGAGAACATCTGTAGCAGCACATCTCTGCTAGGTATATTGTTCTTGATGACTAGCAAATGAAGATTGTAGAGAGTTGAGATCAAAAAGAAAAGTTATTTCTATGATATAACACCCCCTTTCATTAAACCATTCCAAGTGTAATGCTTCTAATTATATTTGCATATTATGACTAAAGAGCAAGATTCATAAATGTAATGAGCATGAGAAAGTTCCTGAAGTGAAGAAGTTATTTTGATTTACACCAGCTAAAGGTGGGCCAGAGGTGCAATTTGCAAAAATCATTGATTACTTTCATCCTTCCATCTCAASTGTTGCATATTTTATTGTGCTAATACTTCTTACAGTAACTACAGTATTAAATTAGAGTTTTAACATTATGATCCATGAAGTCTTGTGTATATAAATCAGAAAACTGAACTGAAAGTTTAACAGAAAGATTTATATAGTCACATACTAAACCAGAACTCTAAAGTTTAAGATTTTTAAARAAGTTTTATATGCAGCATACATAAATCAGAGCRATATACCTGATTCTGGAAGTAAATGTGCATAAATCAAAATTCTGACAGTATATATTAATGAATCATGGAAAATAAGTTATACTTAGAAAGTGTTTTTTAATGTGGCAATTTTCARTTTTATTTCACAGCAAATAGGCTTGCTTGAAGCAGTCCTTTCTCTTGCACATTTTTGATGCAACAAAAATACCCACCGTGCTCATCATTAAGCCAAGAAACTAACAGTCAGAAAATTAAAACACCAGACATGGATCAAATGTTTAATACACCTACATTGTCAACTAACATAAAATTAAGGACGTGTAACAACCGAAGGTCAAGTACCTAGTCCAGATTAATACAGTTTAAACTCCAGATAGACACTTTTGCTAGTGTTTCCTTTTAGCTAGGTAATTCTAAAGGCTTAGAAACACCCAGCTGGAAAATGAGTTGACTGAGGTTTAGCCAACGTTCAGTTCTGTGTTTACTGCTATGGTTATTTGTGCCACTCCCAAGCCTTTCCCATGGCATAAGGCAAGGAGTAAAATCATGATCATTTCTCCGTCCACTGAGAATTGACTTCAGCGCAATCTGTTTTGGAGAAATAATGAACCTGCACCTAAGTTAGAAGACAGCTTAATATTTATTTCAGAGATAACATCCTTTAGGACAACATATTATTGCTTTTATTATAGATTTATACTATCATACCAGGCAGAACAGAACCAGTAATGATCAACTATGCAGCTTTGTCACTGGGTAAGCTGCATCATGATACTCATCAACTCCAAAGACACTTCCCTTCCACACATTGTTTTAAATTCTTTGCTCTGACCTTCATACATGCATCCTTTGACTCTTTCTCAATTTCCCCATCTCAATCCCCTCAAACTTCATATGTTAGATAACTCTACAGTTCCTCTGCTTCCTTCTACCATTTTAAAAATTATTATTCACATTTATCTATCACACAGAACAGTTGAACCCAGTTTAGGAATTTAAAAAGGAATTGTATGTCATTCAAAAAGCCTGTGTGGGAAAGATCCCATGTAGAGGTAGCTGAACCTGCAGCAGAGAGTGCTGCAGTGTTTGAGCCAGCTGCAGGAGTGACCGAGCAGCCTGTTATTCCTTGTTCCCTTATAAGGTTCAGTTCTAGAGTGTTCTCCCTTACTCGGCATCCCATTTATTCCAGTACCCCACTCCTCCCCTCGTTTGCCCCTATTGKTTGAAGTTGTCTTACCCTGCCTTCTCTCTGCCCCCTGACCCTCAACCCATTGGCCCCTGTTGTCTCTCCGCACCCACTGCCCCTGGGATAAACCCCTGACYCCTCCATTGTTCTGGGTTCTCTCCTTCCCTGACGATTCATGGAATAAACATATTTTGTGGAACACATAAGGAGAACCCCTCCGACTCTTTGCCTCAACTAAGTACGCGTTTGTGTGTGTGTGTGTGTGTGTGTGTGTGTGTGTGTGGGTGCACCGCCGAATGCGTCACGGCACTGCCGGACAAACACCACGCTTTCAGGAAGACTACAAGGGACCCCAAAACCCATCCAGGATTATTATTTCTTTATTTATAACAACAATCCAGCTCACTGTGATTTTTGTCCTCACCCATGATGCAGTGAGCTTCGCAAAAAAGTTTTGCATTCACTGTATCCTGTGAGCATGAGGTTATATAAAGTGTAACAAAGCTTGTTGTTAAGAAAATTCAGGCCCTGTGAAAACTTTGCTCACCTTGACACTATTCAAGACAAATATAGAATGTAAGCCTTGTTTTGAAAATCATGGATTTACCTCAGAACTACTTATACTCCATGACCATCAACACATTTTAGTTGTCATGAGTGTCACTTCTTATCGGATACATTCTTTCCTCCTTTCTGCATCTCTTGCTCTGTGTTTTCTTCCTTAATATGAAGAAATCCAAGTCCTGCARTATTTACACAGCAGTTTCAGTAGAAATCTAAGCAGTGATCAAGTATAACCTGAAGAGATGTGGGGCAGCTATTTGTAACCCCAAAAATCGTTGATTACAATGTGAGTTAGATACCCACATAACTTTGGAAATCTGGTCCTTGGCCCGTGGTGGAAAGCAGATGCCACATGGTTCTTTTTACAGATGGATCATATAAACTGTGCATCTGTGAATAAGTGTCACAGAGGTATTTCAGCTTCCTTTTGCCAGCTGACAAAGAGAAATCAAACGCAGATGTTTCAGCAGGAAGAGGGAGAGAGAGGGAGAGAAGTCAGTTCTCAAGGAATACATGGAGCCAGCCTAACCCTCTGGTGTATGGGTTAGAAAAGCAGGCATATGTGTAACTGGGGAATTTTTCCAGACTCATTTAAAAAGATGTGATGAGCTCAATATTGTCAGCAGGAAGTTGAATCCTTCTGTGTATAACATTGGAGCTTGCAGCATCGGAGGTGAATTCACAGAGCACAGTGAATATGAACAGCTTACACAAGAGATTTTTACCATACATAATTTCTCTTTTTCCCTAAACCTTCAAGGTAGTAGTGTATTGCTAAACTGTAGGGGAAAAGTGCAGCATTACATTACTTGKTTTTATTTCTGTTATTTTTCTGTTTTTCCACTATATGAAATCAAAYTGGAAAACAGCAAAAGAAAACCATTAAAGAGGAGGTTGAGTTCATAAAACGAAGGTGRTTCACCTGTGTTAATGACTAGAGACAAACATGTAACTTTGTTTGGATATTCAAATAAAATCTGGAAAAAAACACAGTAAAGCACATTAAATAAATATATTCAACAATGACAGTCAAGAATTTTGGTGTCTTTTTAAAGAAGAATCAGTGGAAGATGTCTTCATATATTTTTCCCTCTAGGAAGAGAAATAGGAAGCACATACTAGGTCATATAGTCCTTTATCTTACATGTGGGGGTATAATTCTTTTTACATTACTCTTTCATATTCAATGCAGCAATACAATTCCTTTTGAGAGTAAGCACAAAAGAAATGAGACAGAGGGGGAGACAGGAAGAAAGGCTGTCATTTCTTTACAGGGAGCACACGAGACTGCTGAACTAGCTGACATTTCCTAGGACACCTTGAGTGCTTTCCTACGGCACAGAAATTATTTCTCTCTTACTACGGGGAAAAGTAGTACACACTCGTGAAGGAGTGGGTGAAAATGTTAAAGCTATATTCATTAATTTTCATGGTATCTGTGTGCCTGGATCTACTAAATTCCCAACCCCGCTGAACTGCCTTTCATATCTAAGTCTTAGCGGCCTAGCACAAGGCATGCCATGACCCTACTCTCACACCACCTTTCCGAGCCTTTGTTACCTAGCACTGTGTGACCTCCATGCCAGGTCTTGGGAATCCATGTGCACCCATATAATTCATCTTCCATACTTAGCCCTTAATAGCCATTAATAGTAACTGTGGAATATCTAGGGAACACTGAAGGACGTTCAGGAAACCACATCTACAGACCCGTTCTGAGAAAAATTTGTCCTTGATTAAGTTGAAGGCATCTACTGGTAAAATGAAACCATATCTGGAGTAAAWAAGATAAATTCCCAGCAACTTCTGGTCATGAGGACAGATCAACAGACATTCCCTGTGAGCCAAGACATCATGATAGAAGTTAGAATCTTGCAATGGAGAGATTAGTACATGAGAAACACGCAATGCACAGAACTAAAAAAAAGAAAAAAGAGATAGCTACTCTGCCATGGGAAATATGTCCATGGGTCATACAGACTCTCTTGAGCCACCTTTGACTGAATTTCCTGTAAAATTCTAATTGCATAATACATAGTAAATGTCACATYAGCTTTTCATTTCTTTTCTGAAAAATGTATGTAAACTGTACTTTTTATTTTCCCCATCTGTTTCCAAGGTAAGGCCAAGGCAAGTGGATTAACCCCTATTATCGCATAATTACTTGTATCATAACTTTCTTTGGCTTATTTGCTTTCTTAGCTCTTACATTTTGAATAAATTAATRTGAATATGAGAGAAGCAATGTAAGAGTACCATGGGCAACACATTATTGTTTTACAACAGGGTATTAAAGACTGGGCTATAGTTCACCATTTTAGACCTCTAATCTCTCTGTGCTAATGTGGTATGAAAGTTTGCTTCTTTGCATAAAATAAATTGAATGGGACTGACACAGTTTTGCTTTCTTTTACATGGAAAACCAGCATTTTTCATGTTTTTTATGAATATTGGCCACAAYGAAAATCAAAATGGATGGGTGATAAAATATTTTTAAAAATTATAATAAATGTAAAGTGTAYAAGTTTTCATGCACATGAATGTTCTTTTCTTGAATAAACACAGTTAATTGAGTTATCAAATGTTTACTGGAACTTATAATGCCTTGTATTAGTTTTAACCTTTTTTTTTTAGCTTGTATTCTACCCAAGGGCATTTGTTGTTTAAAAAAAAAAAAAAAAAACAACAAAAGAATATTGCCTCACTCCAGTGTGTCTATCTCCTGTACTGGGGAGCCCAGTAATGAACACRGATCTCCAGATGTGTCTCACCAGGGCTGAGTACAGGAGAAGGATCACTTCCCCCAGGACTGCCAGGACTGATGGCCTCCCTGGCCATAASGTAGGCACAACAGCTCTGACACTCTGCGAGGTCACTGTGATACTGCTCCCAGCCCCAGCCCCTGGGTTCTGCCTCCACTGTGCCACTGTCCCTGTTTCTTAGCTTCAGGCAAGTGGAGAAATTAAAGCAGCATGTCCAGAGCAGTTTGTGTGTTTGTTGAAGTTATAGAAATACTGTAACCAATGGAAATCTAATGCTAAACAAAGCTTGGTGGGGGACACAGTCTATTGCGGGATCCAGCCGTGTTCACTGAAAATCTAGGAGCATCCTGATCCCTGCTGAGAGTAAAGCTCGCTCCTACAGATGAAACAGCACAGATTCAACAGTGTGGATGGCAATTAACAGGTGCAGCAAACATCAGCTGGTATTTCAACCAGTCCCCTGTGGCTTCAGGTTTGGAAGCAACCAGACAAATCTTATTTGTACATTAGTGTTTTGCTCTTTGGGGCACTAAGTTTGATTTGATCTTCTTGTGATGTTTGTTCTGTGGAATCATTTGTCCTTTACTCTTGTGAAGAATGGTGGCTCTGATACCTTGTCAAATTTTAGTAATACTTTTATAAACATCAAAATATTATGAGATTTAAGCCTCAGGAAATTAAATATGTTTTGAATCTGGCTACAGTRATGAAAATAAATAAAAAATATGGTTCCAGAGAACAGTTATTTACTAAAAGAAAAACAAAGTAGCTGTGTGTCTGTCACTTTAATCAGCACATATTATCTCATTAATGTATTCCTTTGTTCTTTAGTCACTGTAATAGTAAAAGCAGATTTAGATGTACAGTCAAGCTCAGTAAAATGGACACCACTGTTTATGCCCTGCTTTCTTGATGTGTTTSCCCCATTTCAACCCCAGTCTCCCTACTCCAGTACAACAGCAATTAATATACAGAATAAGACTCAAACCAATTTCTTGCTGTATCTTGGTCAAACTCCCCTCTATCCTGGAAAATATGAGAAGACCAAACCTTGACAAGCTGGAGGTGTGGGCCCATGTGGAACCCCCGAAGGTCAAAAAGAACAAATTCAAGGTCCTGCTTCTGGGTTAGGGCAGTCTCTGGTGTCAGCACAGACTGAGGAATAAAGGGGTTGAGAGCAGCCCTGCAGAGAAGGACTTGGGGGATACTGGTGGGTGAAAAACTGGATGTGAACTAGCAGTGTGTGCTGACAGCCCRTCCTGGACTGCATAAAAAGAAGTGAGGCCAGCAGGCCAAAAGAAGTGATTCAGCCCCTCTGCTCTCAAAACCCAGATCTGGAGTGCTGAGTCCAGTTSAGGGCTCCCAGTAAAAGAACATCATTAATCTGTCTGGGGGAGGCCAAAGGAGGGCCACAAAATCGACCAGAGGGCTGGAACATCTCCTATGGAGACAGGCAGAGAGATTTGTGGTTTTTCAGCACRGAGAAGGCTTTGGGGAAAYCTTATTGTGGCCTTTCAATATATAAAGAGGACTTATAAGAAAGGTGGAGAGAAGCTTTTTACCGAGGCCTGTAGTAACAGTACAAGGATTAATGGGATTAGCCTAAAAAAGGGTAGCCAGAAAGGTATAAGAAGATGGATATCAGGAAGAGGGTTTTTTGCTGTGAGGGAGGTGAGGCCCTGGCACAGTTTGCCCAGAGAAGCTGTCAGTCCCCCCTCTCTGGAAGTGTTCAATGCCAGGTGGAGTTTTGAGCAACCTGATCTAGTGGAATGTGTCCATGCCCATGGCAGGGAGGTTGGAACTAAACGATCTTTAAGGTCCCTTCCAACCCTAGCCATTCTATGAATCAGTGACRTTAGGATCTAGCTTTTAATTTAGAGGAGGATAGTGACCCAATACTATGAACAGGGGATTTTCTAAAATGAAACACAGATGACCTCTAGAAAAATGGCCYCCCTGTCAGATCAGATATAAGACACCACGATACATCTTAAACTGTTGTAAGGTAAGCACTGGTTCACAACCGGTCCTCATTCCACTTGAATTAGAAAATACTACAGGTAAATGTGTTAGTCCTCAAGTTATACCTCCTGCATCACTAAAAATCCAAAGGGGGAGGAGGACTATCATATTTGGGAATAAATTAGATGGAGCAAATAGAACTAGGATTTAAAGGTAAAATGCAGTRTCAAATTTAAGCTAAACATGAAGAACATGAAGAATCTTCTTAACAATAAGAACTTTAAGACAGTGGAATGTTCTCTTGGGAAAATGATGGAAAGCCTCTCACTTCAGCAGTGCAYATGGGAAGGAGTTTTAAATGCTGTTTTATGTGGGATAGAAAGAAATTGGTGAGTCATTACAATGTGCTTTGAAGTCCTGCAGAAGACGATTTTAAAAAATCTATGCCTTCCAGTCAAGTGTTGTAGCTTCTTCACTTCTCAGTTCTTGATATGGAGATAACCACAAGAATTTTCAGAACTGATTTTTATGTGATGCCAGTTGCYACTAGAAGCAGAAACAAGATGTAGTGGACAGATGAACAGATTCATGTGGTTTTCCTACCAGCTACCTAAAGGGCCCACCAGGCAGTATAAATTACTCCATCCCACAACTGCATTTGACCTCCTTTCTGCAGTGAAATTGCCCTGGATATGTCTGTTCTGAATGCAGGAAAAGAGCAGCAAATCGGTTCTATATCTTGAATTACCCACATTGTTTATTTAAATAACTGTAATTCACCTGGCCCAGAACTGCCAGGGATGAGCAAAAACCAGTASAGGTTCCAACCACAGCCGAGACATGCAAGCTTCACAGAGGTCTCTGCAGTCACTTCAGAAGTCCTGGCTGCCCCTGTGTCCCCTCTCTGTGCTGGCCAGACTGAAACAAGGTATTGCTGCTCTTCCTGCAAGCTTTTGTTCTGGCTTCATGGTAAAACTGACTGGAGAGCCAGTCAAGAAATGGTTTTCCCCACGTTTTCTTGAAAATAAAAAAAATACATGCCTAGCCCTTTTGCTGAAATTTTGGTTGACTTGATGCAGAGAAATAGCTGGAGGTAAAACAGATTCTTTTTCTCATGAGAAGAGGAAAAGAGATGAAAATTGAGGTTTCAAATGAAGTAGTTTAACTAATTCACAATTTTAGCTACTTGACTACTTATTGCCAAATGCCACAAGTGTCCATGCTGGTAACTTCAGCACAGAGTGAGAAGTCACACCCTGTTCCTGTGGTGATCAGTGCAGGGGTGCCTGCACAGCCCACTTGTGGCAAATTACCTGTTCTTGTGAGAACACAATAGTGTGAGTAGTGGGGTAGGTGGGTGGGTGAGTGGGTGGGTGTGTGTGTGTGTGCACGTATTGAATACAGAAACATGGGTTTTAGCATTTTCACCCAAAACCAGTCATGCTCAAGAAGAAAATTATTGTCAGCTGAATTAAATAGTAACAGGGGAATTATAAAGGGGATTTGATACAAAGGAGTCACTGGGAATAGTATAAAAGAAGCATGAAAATTCATAAGTGGAGGGGAATGCAGGTAGGGCAGCCCCCATACCAGGCAGGGTGAGGGTTACTGGTTACACCTCCGTCCTGGGGAAGGTGTGAACATAATTGTGTGTGTGCATATCTGATATGAGCATTTTGAGACTAGTTAAAGAAGAATGTTTAGGCTGTTGTCTTTATTATTACCATCAGTATTATTGTTGTTACTTGTTTGTTATTTATTTTGGAAGTGTCTGACATTGCAGATTATCTGCTGCATTAGATATGAATCTTGGATGTTGATTGAAAATTATTTACATGTTGTTAAGAAATCATGAAACTGCTTTTAATCCTTTGATTTAATTTAGGCTTTGTGAAATGAGCACTTTTTCCCTGTGTCTATCAGAAAGCATTCAAAGAATTTCTACTAGCCAAAGAAAAGCCTGCAAAAAAACCTTGCAAATCCTGCCAGAAGGAGGACCTGGGGAACCTACACGCCTGTCAGCCTGACCTCAGTGCCCAGAAAGATTATGGATCTGATCATCTTGAATGAGGTCACATGGCACATACAGGACAACCAAGGGATCAGGCCCAGTCAGCATGGATTTGGGAAAGGTAGGTCTTGCCTGACCAGTCTGATCTCCTTTCATGACCAGGTGACCCACCTAGTGGATGAGCRAAAGGCTGTGGATGTTGTCTGTCTGGACTTCAGCAAGCCTTTGACACCRTCTCCCACAGCACACTCCTGGAAAAGCTGTCAGCCCACAGCTTGGATAGGTGCACTCTTTGCTGGGCTAAGAACTGGCTGGATGGCCAGGCCCAGAGAGTGGTGCAAATTGGTGCTGCATCCAGTTGGTGGCCAGTCACTAGTGGTGGTTCCCGGGGGTCAGTATCGGGTCCAGTGCTGTTCAGTATCTTTATTGTTGATCTTGATAAGGTGATCGAGTGTACCCCCAGTAAATTCATGGAYGACACCAAGTTGGGCAGGAGTGTTGACCTGCTGGAGGGTAGGAAGGCTCTGCAGAGGAACCTGGRACAGGCTGAATAGAGGAAATGGGACCGACAGCAYGGGGTTCAAGAAGACCAACTGCTGGGTCYTGCACTTTGGCCACAACAGACCCCTGCAGTGCTACAGGCTGGGGGAAGAGTGGCTGGAAAACTGCCCGGTGGAAAAGGAGCTGGGGATGCTGGTCAGCATGTTCCCAGCTGGCCAAGAAGGCCAATGGCACCTGGCCTGTATCAGCAATGGTGTGGCCAGCAGAACCAGGGCAGTGATTGTCCCCCTGTACTCAGCACTGGTGAGGCYACACCTCAAATCCTGTGTTCAGTTTTGGGCCCCTCACTACAAGAAGGACATTGAGGTGCTGGAGCATGTCCAGAGAAGGGAAACGGAGCCGGGGAAGGGTAAGTTCTGTGAGGAGCAGCTGAGGCAGCTGGGGCTGTTTGGCCTGGAGAAAAGGAGGCTCAGGGGAGACCTCATTGCCCTCTCCAATTCCCTGAAATGAAGTTGTAGCCAGGTGGGGGTCGGTCTCTCCTCCCAGGCAACCAGCTACAGGACAAGAGGACACCGCCTCAAGCTGCACTAGGGGTGGTTCACACTGAACATCAGGAGGAATTGCTTCATGGAAAGGGTTGTTAAACATTGGAATGAGCTGCCCAGGGAGGCGGTGGAGTCACCATCCCTGGAGGTGTTCAAGAAACCAYCGGATGTGGCACTTGGTGCTATGGTCTAGGTGACAAGGTCAAAAGTTGGACGCGATGACCTCAAAGGTGTTTTCCAATCTAAATGATTCTGTGATTCTGTGGAAATGTGAAGATTTAAAAAAGATTTTCTTGATGGCACAAATATTCATTTATGCCATATTATTCCTTCTAACAGTCTCAAAAAGTGGTGTTGGATATATAAGATAATTTTACATTACTTTCTCTTTAAAGGTTTTTGAGAGTTTTTTCATGGGAGATACTGACTTTTATGAAGGCAAAAACAATCCATCAGATTTTGGCAAAGATACGTGTTTACCCACAGACACAACATGAGGCATGTGGTGTTAAAAAATTCCAATATTCTATTTTATGCACTAAGATAAGTTCCTCCCTAACTCAAATGCCAGAGCTGGAAAATGGATTTAAATTCTGTCCTCACCAAAAATTAGATATTTTCTTTCAATATTTTTGTTACAGATTTTTGCAGAGTGAAAGTGTAAATCGTAAGACTTACAAGAGGATACCTGAATTTACRAGAAGCCTCAGGACAGCTTTCAGTCAGCCTAAATTGGCCCTTACTAAATCAAATCTAGTGTCATTTCACATCATCCTGTGAAATTTTGTGCTAAGATTTTGTTTGATAAATTGTAAGAGTATGAAATCGTTCATCTAAGGAATTCCACTGGGAAATTCATTTTTCCATTTTCTCCAGCTTTTGACTGTGTGCAGTGATTTTAGAAGAGTCTTGTTTGCAAATGACATAGAGARGGAGATATGTTTGGAAGACATTTTCATATGAAAGAAAAGAAAAAGGAGCTCAAATGTCTCAGAAGTCCATGTGAAATCCCTGCACAAACTGGAAGCAGTATCCCATATTCAGGTAATTGTCTTAGGAGCACAACACTTCTGTTGTAGGAATGAAATATTTACTTGCAAATGACTCAGTAAGGGAGGTTTCCATAAAAATCATACTCTTAAAAAAAAAACCAAACAAAAAATCCTCAACGAACTTGAAATATCTAAAAAACTTGTGAGAAGTAATCATCAAGATATCATTTCAATGCCATCTGTCTAACTTTCCAATGCCTGATGCACTCCACAGCAGAACAAGCTCAAGGTTTATCACTCAAAAATGAGAGCATTTTCTACACCCTTTATTCGATTTAATGTTTTTTTGTTTTCTAGTTGTAAAAAAATCTATGAAGTCTGTGAAATACTTTTAAATATTTTCAATTTCTATGGAGAAGCTGAATGAAAATTCAAACAAAAAAGCAAACGAAAAAGATTAAAAGAAAAAACACCTCTCTTCACTCAAAGATTCAGTATGCTTATTTTGGAAAGCTGAGGCTTGTTCCACTTCACTAAAAATATTTAGTTCACTGAGATTTATGAATACAACTGCTTCCAAAAAAAAAAATATTCAGATGATCAGGATTCAGGATTTCATTTTGTGTAAATGCATGTGTTGCAGTATAAATGCTCAAAGAAGCCACTTATATTTTTAGGAAAAGAAGAACCTGGTAAACAGCCAGAACATGCAGAGGCACCAAATTGTAAGGGTCTGATCCTGTCTCAGATTATTCATGATCAACTCCCTGTGTATTAGTCTAACTGCAAAACAAGAATCCAATAAGAYGTTCAGTGGTTTTAGTAAACACTCAGAAACTAGAACTGAAGAGAAACATTTCTTTCTTCAGGAATTGGTTTAATTTAAAAAAAAATAAACACAAAATTTTGTTCCATTTTTTATTAGAATATAAAGTTGTGTTGAATTTTTTTAAAGTTTAAAGCAGAAATGAATTTCTATTTCCTTTATGGGGTGGGGGGGACGTGTGCACAATAAGTRTGCTTTAAATTCACATCTCTTTCACTTTTCACTTTTCATGTGGTCCCATTTTTCTGCATRTCTTAAAATTACAGAATAAATCAAATGGGAAGAGGCTTCAAGAGGTCTCTAGTCTGGGCTTGTGTTCAAAGCCTTGTTAGGTATGAGATCAGACCAGGCTTCTCAGGGCTTTTTCTTGGAAGACCTACAACGATGGAGACTGCCCAACCTCCCTGGACCACCTGTTTTACTTCTTAACTACTTGGACCACCCTGGACCTCCGGTGTTTCCTACACACTGTTCCTCATCCTTCTGAGAAAAACTGAGGTCYTTGATCTCAACAGCCTCCCTCTGGATAGAGGCAGTGGGAACCTGCAACAAGCCCAGCTCCCCTGGCACATTCTCACAGGGSCACTGCTCCCATCCTCACCATCCTGAGGGTCCCCCTGGACTTGCCTTGCTGGATCAAAGTCTGTTTTCTATTTGGAGACCCAACTGGATGCAGGACTGCAGGTGGAGGGATGGTCTCTTTCCTCAGTCTGGGGGTGGTAGTGTTGCTAATGCAGCCCAGGGTGCTGTCAGGTCATGCCCTGGCTCATGTTCCACTTGGTGCCAGCCAGAACACCAGAGCCTTTTCCCCAGAGCAGTTCCCCAACCCATCACTCCCCCTTATAGGTCTCCCATCCCTGGGGCAGGACTTGGCATCCGTCCTTGTTGAGCTGCAGAAGGTCTTTGTGCACCCATCCCTCTGACTTGGAGTTTTGTCTGAACAGCAACCCTGTCCTTGAGTTTACCCACTCTTCCTACTGCTCCCTCCTGGTTGGTGACATCTGTAAATTTGATGTGTGTACTCCATGCCACCATCAAGGTTGTTACAGAATTATTAAGCCAGACAAAGGCATTCTTGTTCCCTTTTTTGTTGTTGCACTTCTTTCAAAGTGTTTCTTTAAACATTAAAGTGAGGAAAAAATATGAGTTTGCACCCTTTCAACGCTTATGGGGTTTTAGCCTTTTTCGTTGATTCTTTTTTCTTTCCTTTTTTTTCCACTTGCAGCAAAAGGTGAGAAGTAGAATRCATGGCAAAAGGAAAAAAATCCAAACCCAAAAAGAAAATCTTGACTTGAAAAACCAAGGCTCTTTTCCAAAATATTTACAATATGAAATAAAAGTTGATAGGTAAAGAACCTTGCAAACCAAAAGATTTTGATGTTTTTAAAATAATTTTTWAATTATTATTCCTATTTTTCCCCAAATAACCCTCTGAGAACTGCATTTAAATTACACAGATTTAAAAAAAGGCTAGGTTTAAACTTACACAGAGTCCATTAAATTGAGCAAGGAACAGAAGAAGAATTGCATTCAGAAGAACTGGATGCAATTACTCTGGATCAATGATTGTGATAAAGACAGAAAATCATAATCCCACTAATGAAACACCCYGGATATATTTGCTGGATAGAAAATTGCTTTCTAAAGCAATTTTTACTTTTCTAAAGTAAAAATTAGGGATATGGTCCTGTTGTCATTGCCAAAGAATTAGCACAGAATCAAACAATTAGCCACACAAGAATGTTACTAAACCTTTTGCAACCAGGGAAAGTGCAAGCAATTATTTTATCTCAATGTGACAAGAGAAAATTACATTTAAACTGTGCTGCCAATAAACATAGCATATTTCCTTTTTCCAGGATTGGTGCCTCAAGCAAGGCCTGTGTGGTTCAGATTGGAAAAGTTTCTGAGCATTTAAAAAATTCATTAATCCTAATTATCTGACATCTCCCCAGATAGATTAAAGCCCTAAAAGGATTTTTCAACCTTCTTCTCCTATGCCAGAGCTTTACTTTCAGCTCTGGAATCACAGAACAGTCCAGGACAGCAGGGACCCCCGGAGAACACCTGGTCTGGTTGTTTGTTGAAAGCAGGGTCTTAGATCAGATTATCTGTGGCCCTGGCAAGACAAGTACAAACATTTCTGGTGAAGGAGACCACACCAGTTCTCTATGTAACTTATTCAAATGTTTAATTGTTCTCACCAAGAAGATTTATTTCATGTGCCTAGACAGAATTTGCCCCTGTACCCGCAGCCTCTTGCCCTGTGCATCCTTGTGCAGGAAGTAGCTTCTTCTTCTCTGTTGCTCCTTTTCAGGTATTGGAAGGCTGTGATTGGATTCCCCCTCAGCTTTCTCTTCTCTAGGCTGAATGGTCCCAACTTTTCAAACTTTTCTCATATATGTTCTTCTCCAGACATCTTGATGACCCTGTTTTCCATGTCTCTCAAACAGAGGGTGGACCAAAACTGAGCACTCTATTTCCTGTGTGGCCTAAATAATCACACCTTATCATCTGCTGCATATATTCTTACTCATCAATGCAGCTGAACACAGAGTTCACCTTCATTGCTGTGAGGGGTCACAGCTGACTCGTGTTCAGCTTGCTCCTTACAGCCCTCTAGGTCTTTTCCAYCATCTATAGTCCAGACATTGATTTACCAGCTTTACTGATGCTTGGGATTATTCCAACCCAGGTGCAGGACTTTGCATTTCTCTTTGTTAGACATCATGCATTCTGTGGTTTGCAGATCTTTCAGCTTGTTAGTGTATCCCTGTATGATGCCTTTTCCTTCTGAAACAACTGCCAATCCCAGTTTGGTACCTACATACCCAGTCACTGAACAGAAGTCAAAATATGTCACCATTTCCACCTACCCAAGATGGTTCAGATTTGAAACCTAAAGAAAAAAATACTCACAATAAATGATTGGCAATCAGGAAGATATGAGTAAAGAGAATAAATGAAAATTATACAATAAGTTTGAAGAAACAGCATGAAAGTATATGAAGACTATTTGGAAGCGTCAGACAGAATCGTAGACCTATGCAATGCATTCTTCTATGTAAAAGATAATAGTAGATTAATGATACAGAAAAAAGAATAAAGACACAGTTTACACATAAAACTCATATTCAGTTATAACACTCGTGGCAAGTAGCCTACCTCAGAAAAATGTCCTTAAAAAAGCAGATAATAGGCCATTAAGTTAAGAGGGAAGAGAAACAAAGATGCCGTGCTGAAGCTTCCTCCAGCTGGTGAAGAAAAGGCTGTACAAATGCCTCTGGCCTTGGGAATGACTGAAATGTTAGTGAGAGTTGATTGTATTTACTATGCAAGGCAATCACCCACAGCTTTGCTGACAGAAGATGAAGGAATTGACACCAAAGAAAAGCCACTGTTCCTGCCTCTGAGCTGGAGAAGTTCCTGGTGCCTGGATCAATTGGATGCTGAAGCAGCTGTTGCTCAACAGATGCTGTAACACGTTCTGTTTGGAATCAGGAGCTTCAGCATTGCCCTTGCGATGTCCGGCAGCCAACATGGGCTTTTTGGTAACTATTTGCACCTTTAGCTTTCAATAAATTGGATTCTATGACCTTTACAAACCAAAATTATTGTCTCACTGAAATATCGCAGCTAAGACTATAGTCCAGCATACAGGAATTAGAAGTCTAAAATTTAGATAATCTGTTTGTACTCCAAAAATCCTTCATCTTTAAAAGTTTCTATCTTCTTGCTCAAATGTCTTTAACATCTTTCTTTTTTTTCTGCCCCAAAAAATAGAAAACAACAAGCTCAAAAATATTTTTTCCATAGGTAAGTGCTCCAAATTTAAACAAAAAATAATTTTAATTGCTTCTCATGAAACACTCGGGCACAAAATACTTTCAAATTCTTAGACACTTGCATCTCGTCACTGCTCTGTTCACTATCTTCCTGCAGATGTGTCTGGATTTTTTGATTTATTTGACCATTTTCTCATACACCTCTAGTACTGTTAAAACTGTGCTGAGAAATGTATTTGGAATGACAAGTGTTGGCACAGCCAAACTGTTTATAAAGTTTTGCTTCTGAATTCTCTTCATCATACTTTTCCATTCACTTACTTGGCATTTAATTTCCAGTCAGAGAAAACTTCAATAAGATTCACTCACTTAATTGCTCAGTGTGTTGCTGCCTCACTTTGTCTGGCCTCTCAGACACATTAAAGATTTTAACAAGGATTTGCTGACTACAGAATATAAGTACTGGGCAATTAATTTACCAGTAGTACCCATAACACCCAGAGTTAACTTCTCAAAATTGCAATTTTTCATTAGGATAAGAGTTACTACTTCAAGTTCTCTCTTTACACAGATAACTGAATACCTAACAATTTTCTACATTAATGTAAAGAAATAGACGTACTTCTAAATGTTGTCTTTTTCAGGCAAGTATATTACCCATTGGGAACTGTTTTGGCTGGACATACAGCTGTTCAAACATAATTTCTAGTTTATTAACTGTACAACAATATTTATCATGGCAGTGTAAGACAACCCAGGAAAAATAAAGAATGCTTAGAATTACTCACCTTAATATCTTTTTTCTCTTCCTTGCCAGATATTAAGAAAAAGGGGACTCTACCACCAAGAATACAATTTGGTAAATACCCTATACTAATTGCTTTCAAGATTTCATTTTACTGCTGCTCTTCTTTTTTATCAGTAAAAAGAACATTTTATGGATAATTGTCTCTGGGGGAAATTTTATTATATGATCTGATAAAGAAAGAAAACTACACCACTCTAGAAAATATTGTTTTCTAGTTGTCAATAAACATTCTAAGAACCTTTTCCATATCTTTAGATTTTGTCATATTGCATGACTATAATTTTTATCTTCAGAGAGATACATCAGAAGGTTATGTTGCACGGAATGACAGCCATCCTGGGACTTAGGAAACAAAGATTGTGCTCAGCCAATCCAAAAATATTATTCACATGAAAAAATACCCAAAGCAATGAAGACAAATCCTTGTCTGGAGAGGATGTGCAGCACAAAACCAGCACACTTTGTGATGAGAAAAGACAAAATGTTGTTCCTCTATAAATTCCTGCTCAGCAGTTGTACAGTCAGAAACTATGTTTAAACTGTCTTTGGTGGAATGAAATGATGGAGAAATTGAAAGGTTCAAAATGTTCAACAATTTAGTAAATAAGCCCTTCTGAAAGGTTTGGGGTTTTTTTCCAAAGTATCCACTCGCAGTTGAGCAGTGATGACAATTCATCCAGAAAGAATGGTGTGATGCCAAGAAAAGATTGCCCTCAAGGATGTGTCCCTGAACCCCCAAGAGGAGTCACATGCAGTGGTGCATGAGTTGCTGGTGCCAGAGATGGGGAGGGACACTGAACTGTGCTCACACGTTGTTTTGAATAAACAAAGCAATTATTTCAGCAAACATGAAAGAAATGGAAACACAGGCACAGGGACAGATTTAAATGTGCAATGTTTCAGTATTTTAACTTTATATTTTATTAGAGAAAATGGGAGGAGTGGCCCATCCTGCCAAGATTTATGTAGCACCTTATGGTATTTGTAGTTAGACTAAGAACACAGCACAACCTGTGAAGAAATAATTTTAATAATTTTTGAAATTTTAATGCTTTTGATAACACACCTTTTAACAACTTACAGAGACTTACTGATTTTATAGATAATGCTGCAACTCAGAAGATCTCTGAGGATTTTCAGGTTTTGTGTGTCACAGGTGTGAATAGAAATAAATGAATAATGCAACATTGTTCAGTAGAAAGACTTTGAAGCAATGAGTCAGCTTAATCTAGGAGATGCTGTTYCCCTGATTTCTCCACAGGGAAAGGAAATGGCACTAGAAAATGCACAAGGGTAAAGCAAGAAAACAAATGTGCATGATAGGACACGAGCCCAAGGGCCTGACAGAGTAAGACAGGAAGCTTTGGGCAATGAAGAAGTCTGCACAAGTTCACAGTGATTAACAGTGACAGTGTCTTCACTTCTGGGCTTGGATGTGTTTTCCTGTTGTTGGTTCTAGGGGCATACCCCGTCTGTGTCTGCTCCCACGGCAGGGACAAAGTCTAGCACCTTGACTCACTCCTCTCTTCACACTCTGGTTTCTGCATAAGGGGGCTCCACTCTTCTCCGGGCATGCAGTGGCTGTAAGGTGCTATCAGGGGGGCACTGGGAAGCCCAGCATCCCAGGCTGAGCACTGACTCATATGTGCAGATGCCTGAGGAGCCAGCTGCCATCAGACGATGCTGCAGCACCGAGACAGGTTACAGGCTCAGTGGTTACATTTAGAACACGACCAAGATGAATGCTGTGGGCTGATCATCCCTACAGCCTAATTTCTAACATTCACAAGGCACATGTGTGGCTGAAGCAAACCAGACTTCTGCTGGACAATGCCTGGCCGTGACACACACAAGAGCACACACCAGTAGGGGCCAGTGAACTCAATAGGCATAGGGGAAATGTGCACCAGCTTTGTTCCTCTTTGCTGTATGATGACTTCTAATAGTATCCTGGTATCTTAGCACACCGCTGCATGCTCTCCCTTTTTTTTCAACACACTGCTAAGCTGTAACATTATCCCCATATTATTGCAGGTGCTTTGGATTGAAAAACTACTCACAGAAATTACTTATATACAGAGCCATGGAGCAGCACGTGGAGCACTGACTTACAGTAGAATACTATGTACTGTGGACATGTATTACTCTGTATTATCTATCATTCATCTCATGAAAGAGAAGAATCCATTATTTAGCAGTACAACTCCAAACAATGATTCAGATATAAAGTCTGTTATAGCTCTCTGTAGAGTTAAAGCTGGGAAAGTAATTGTTTGATTGAGGATTCTTTTCAGATTGTGAGCCTGTTCCTAAACCATAAATCTAGAACATCCTCATGGATGGAATCTACATAAACAACATTAACTAGAGCGAGCTGAGGAAAGCAAGGTGGTGTGCTCCACAAAAGCCTGAGCAGTCAGCCCCAGAGTCTCATTGTCATAAAGGGATCAGAAAAATAAAACTCATGTCTAGGAATGGAGCCAGAAGAACTGCTTACTGATCTAGGCAAACACACTAAGATTCAGTGTTTGAAGGCCTGATTCATCAGCTTGTTAAAAACACAACAGGTTTTACCAGACTGCAAACTTTCAGTTCAATTCCTACTGCTGAATAACTTGGGATAGGCTTTGAGGAGCATGGTAAATACAAATAAATAATTAAATAAAATTAATTTTATTTGGAAATCTTATACATGCTGCTTTCAGAGAATTCTGCCCTGAGTCTGGAATCTCAAAGCTGGCCAGTGCTGTCATATACCAAAAATGACACAGTATTTTCCAAAAGGGGGGCAGTAAGGGAGCTCCTCAGCTTAAGAGAGCTTCCTACTTAGAAGGGCATATATATAAGGGATCTGCAGCTGCTTCTGTAAAGGAAAACTCTGAGAGGCCATTTCCTTTAACACACACAAAATTCCAGGGTTCCTTTTCTTTACTGGCATATGCCTCTCCAGAAAAGATAGCAATTGTGTTGATTTTCATAAGACAGAAACCTGGGAAAATAAACTGATTATTTGATTTCTCTTTCTCTGTATATATATATATACATGTATTTCCAATACCCAGCATACTGGGTATTCTTTCAAAATATAAAAATCATTGCACAAACTTGATGTTATACCTATGTCATGACACTCGATCTTTCAAATCCCAATACAGGAAAAAAATTTCAGCTATTCATGCACTACATTCGATGTTCAGAAGCTATGAAATTTTTCTTGAAGTCAGCCATTATATGGCTCTTCTCTATTCAGTTCTCAAGGGGAAAAGAAAGGCCTGTGAGGACAGCAACAATCTGTGTTATGCTGTGTTGAAATTTGGAACTGTCTCTCCTTTGTTGTGCTGCATTAAGTGCCACCATGAGGAAAGATGAGGTCACAAGGAAAAAAATCATGCAGGATGCCACAAAGCCATAGCTTCCATTGCAGTGCTGAAACTCAGATTGTCTCTGTGAAAAAGCTGTTAGACAAATACACAAAGGGCATTTTAAAATCATTTTAATAATAAAATATATGTCAGAACAATACTGAAAACTAGATTTCAGCTCAGTCAACTGTGTTTTCATGCATTATACAGTGCCAATTGCCATGAAAATAGCTATGAAATAAAGTTAAGTGTAATTTAGGAGTTCTGTGTTTCACGAAGTAAACGTCTCGAAGCACTTGATGCATTATGTTCAAAAAACATTTTATGCCAATTAAGATTAACAGGTACAGAAAGGCTGGGGAACAGAGGAGACCATTAAAGTCCATTTTAAATTATGAGGCAAAGATTGTCTTCAGCTCAAGGATTATCTTCAATTTCAAAAATATTTTTGGTGTTGAAGACATACCTGAATCTTTAAGAACTTCTTAAGAATCTAAGGAGTGAAACACACAAAAGACTTGGAGATTCCCATAACAACAAAAGATGTAAACTCATGTTTTTAGGTACAAATTACTTTCTTATCTGGTTACATGCAATAGAGATTGCACCTTTCAGGACAAAAAGTATCTGTA
The DNA here is from genome assembly GCA_018881555.1 of Amblyornis subalaris. Lineage (NCBI taxonomy): Eukaryota > Metazoa > Chordata > Aves > Passeriformes > Ptilonorhynchidae > Amblyornis > Amblyornis subalaris. The sequence goes on from JACAXG010000053.1 coordinate 741,136, forward strand.
GCCTGTTTTTATAATATGACATTATAGTATGAGTGAGTTTTCTTCCTAAAACAGCTGTATCATGATTCTTCCAGTCATGCATACCATCTGTCTGACACTGCCTGGCCTCCACTTTAACTTATGCCAGCAACTTCTTGTAGAGGAACCTGCACATGCTGGAGGGACTAATTTGCTACCCCTTTGGGTGGCATGAACCTGACAGAAGCAGGCCTGGCACCAACTCCACTATGCCCAAGTTTTTCTAAAGAAACTTCAGCAGATCTTTTGCCCTTAGATATGCCTCAGTGGTCAGTATTTCCCCTTTGCACCACTGTCTCTGTCTCAGTAAAACAACAAAGAGAACAGAGGTCCTGTGTCCACTAAGAAGGAAAGGCATCTCCTGTCAGATAGTGCCAGTGGTATGGACCTGCCTAACACCTTCTGCTAGGAAGGAAACAAGTTCCTCCCTTTGTGAAGATTTCTTTTTCAGTTGATTCAAAGAAGTAGCAACTTGTTGCAAGTATTTTATAAAAATAGTAAAACAATGCTACCAGTACAGTGATCACAGAATCACAAAATTAAAAAACACGCCAAGTTGGAAGGGACCCACAAGGATCATCAAGTCCAACTCCTGGACCTGCACAGGACAGCCCCAAGAATCTCACCATGTGCCCTAAGAGTATTGTCCAAGCACTTCTTGAGCTCTGTCAGGCTTGGTGCTGTGACCAATTCCCTGGGGAGCCTGTTCCAGTGCCCAACCACCCTCTGGGGGAAGAACCTTTTCCTGATATCCAGCCTAAACCTCCCCTGACACAATTTCAGGCCATTCCCTCGGGTGCTGTCACTGGTCACAGAGAGCAGAGATCAGTGCCTGCCCTTCCTCTTCCCCTGATGAGGAAGCTGTAACTGCAGTGAGGTCTCCCCTCAGTCTCCTCCAGGCTGAACAGACCAAGTGCCCTCAGCCATTCCTCACATGGTTTCCTCTCTAGGCCCTTCACCATCCTCGTTGCCCACCTTTGGATGCTCTCTAATGGCTTAATGTCTTTCATATATTGTGGCACCCAAACCAGCACACAGGACTCGAGGTGAGGCTGCCTCAGTGCAGAGCAGAGTGGGAAATGATGTATTCATAAAAATAACATCTGTGCACACATACATCTTCCAGTCCTTCTCCTCCTGCCTCTAAAGAGACTTCTACAGCACTAACTTTATCTCTAAGGACAAGTGTACAGTGTTTGCTGTTTACTTTTGGGGTTTGTTTTTAGGTTTTTTATTATATTATCCACAGAGTTTATCTAGAAGAAGGGAGGCAGAACTAAAGGTCACAACTGAATAGGAAAAAACAAAAACAAAGATACAACTTCTTCCTTAATCTCATGGGTCCTAGCAGCCATTAATGGAAAAATACATTCTTGTCTTTTCAGATGCGTTTTAATGCAAATCATTAGTGTCAAGATTATAGCAAGGTAAGGTGAGTGACAGGGTGCTGGCACTTGGCAAAGACTGATGTGGCACACATTAGCCCTGAAGAGAATCGCAGCTTTGGGCTGCTATTTGGGGTATAATGGGCACACAGTGTGTTAGGAAAAAGTCTACTAGAAGTTCCTACTTTCCTGTAATTCAGGCAAAATTCAGTCTCAGCTGAATACTGAGTGAAGCCAGAAACATCTGCTAAAGCTGTCATGGGAACTCTAGTTTCAGAGTAATGTGTGCTGAGAGAGGAGAGAAATGGATATTCAACAGGTGCCTCACGGAGATGAGTGACTTTTTCAACATTTTATAAAAAAATTTCATAAGACAAGTTAAGGACAGGAGAATGTGTGATACCAGAAACCTATATTTAAAACAGTTCTAATAGAGCAAAAGGTATTGCATAAAGAAAAAATTTCATATGTTGGGAGTCTTAGGGCAGACGGATCAAAAATACTTAAAGATCACACAGATGTGTATTTCAAGGGCAAAGTTCAGGTAGAAAAAACATCAATTACAGGCATGAATGACAGAAAGGATGGTATTAGAAACACCCAACATTTTCAGAATTCAGATGATAAAAATGATGTTAGAAATATTTCGACATACAGGAAGTCTAAGCACCATCACTATGATGGTAAAACTTATAGAATGGGGTCAATCCAAATATCTCAATCAAACAACAAGACATGGAAGAGTCTTTGGAGCCYCTTGTACACAAGAAACAAAGAAATTAAATCCAACAGAAGAAGATCTTCAATAATATTAGGGGACAGATACATACTGCTGGGTATAGCTTTATTTGTAGGAATACAATATTGTGAAAATTCAGCTTTTTCTTAGATTTAAGAGAAAAAAAATAAAATAGCTAACCTGAAAATGTAATTAGATYGTTAAAGTGGTGGTCAATGTGGAAATTGTCACCAAAAAAATGAGGAACTGGAAGAAAAATCCCCAAATTGTTGAAGAGTATTCATGTGTATTTGTATTTACAGGGACTAGATCTCTAATTTTAACTGGTAATTTTTCAGTAAAGAAGTGCATATCTTGACCTAAATACAACCTGGTGCCATAACTAGTGTTGACCTCCAGCATCCTTTAAGATCTAATTGGAACTGTGCCATTAAATTATATGACAGCTTCTGTCAGACAAAATTCTTTGTTAGGTCTTCATTGCTGCGTAACGTCAGTGCTACATAACAATGAATATTGATGTCACAGATGAATAACTATGAAATTATTTAAAGATAACAATCTTTAAATGCCACATATTACTAGTAAGCAAGGGACGAGAGGTATCTCCCAGAAAAGTGGGTTGATAAGTAACAAACGGAAGTCTGGCCAATCACCCTGAGAGGTGGATGGCCAAGGGACCAATGACCTTATGGCATTCATGTGTGCTAAGGTATAAGATGGGTCTGTATATTAATAAATAAAGGCACTTTCACCTGTTTCCTGGATCGTATTTTGTGTACTGTTTTGCTCCGTCCGGGACACAACAGCGACAACAAACCCTGTTGTTTTGCCCTCTGATAACAAGATATCTGCACAGCCTGTATTTAAAGAAAGCAAATTCCTTGTCACCTTCTTTTTCTGTGAAGAAAATTAAGCAAGGCAAAGTTTGTGCTACTTCTTTCTCTATTCACAGTCAAGTTGAAAATAAGCAGCATTTTAAGAACACCCGGGCAGTGCATGTTTTATTTCTGTTTAGCAGATTAGCCATACTGTGTGAAAGTTTTCACTTTGGAAATTGTTATTGCATTCTGCATACATTATTCTACAGTTTCAGAGGAAAAGATAAGCTTATCACCTTAGCTTTTATTTCATTTGTTTCTACATTAGGACATCTATAAGTTTCCATCCTTTTTCTTCTCTGTAAACAGTTTCACTACATTAAATGAGAAAGAACAGGAGAATAAATAAATTTTGCTCTGCCCTTGAAGTCACACTGCTTTTAAGCTGAAGGAATCTAGGTGCTTCCACTCTGCCCTGAGCAGCTTTAAAAGTGAGAGTGGAAGGTGACAACATAAACTGTTACAATAACTCTCTTAGGAGCTGCCTTGCTGCAGATGGATTTGATAGTAATGTGTTTGTCAGACTTCTAGCACTCCTACAATCCATCAGCTAAGGACAGTCTCGGGCAAGTGTCCTGAGTGCTGATCACAGCAACTGCACCAGTAAACTGTTTCTAATCTGACCAAATGACCATGAATAGGTTTTATTGCTTAATCAAGAGATTATGCTATTAAATACTCTGGAAAGTTTGATTTTTCTATTTTTGTGTTTTCTGAAAYACTGTATTAATGTGAATGGCAAGTGTTCATTGTGTCTGAAAAAATCAGGTAATTGCAAAAGGCCAAGGCCATATCATAATCACAAATTGAAAAATTCTGTTACTACAGATTAGATGCCTGGAAATTATTTGATGTTAAGTAAGAAGTAATATCTTTTTCCTCCTGCCCCCTAGGACAAAACACTGAATAAAAACATTTAATTGAGGCTATTCTCCAGGCTACTGAATTGTTTCCATTAAATGTCCACCTCTCCTGACTTCTGCTCATTTTGGGAAATTAATTGAAAGCAATTATGTCTTAGAACTGTTTTGTCTTTTTGCTTTAATCAGTCGACTCTTATGCAGGTCTCCTACCTCTTAATGATGGTATTTTATCTTGTAATCAGTGTATGAGATGTTCTTTATATTGATATGTACTTCAAGCTGTGTCTACTTGTTACTTTTTTGCAAAGTTAAAGAGCATCCTATCTCAACTGCGACAAACTCTATGCAAAATATAGAAATTTAATGTGAGTATTTTGCAGAAGAACTAGCAGAGGTATTATTTAAACATAGACTAATTTTATTTTTTTAAGTGACACTGTGGTTGTAGGTGTGTATACATACATATATATATGTGTGTGTATACACATATATATATGTGTGTATATGTGTGTGTATATCTATGCAGGTGGAAAGGAGACAAGTGACAATGTCATGGTTAACATCTGTCATTGAGGAAAGGACACAACACACTGGTAGTAGGTTTGTTTTGGAGAGGGCTAATACCTACACTTTAGATCTGGTCCCCGAAAAATGGCAGAGATCTTACTTCTAATTTCAGATATCATTTTTTTCCCCCCAAAACTGAATAACAACCGCATCAGCATTGGATTTTAATATCTTTATATATTAACATATCATATCTCAAAACCAAGACTCCTTTCACTGAGAGGTCCTTGGAGAAAAGGAACATTTCCTTTGGGGAAGTATTTAGTGTCACATGTTTAAGCACACATAGTCTCGATGACTGCACTGGAATCTCTGAGTTGCACATTTAAATTCAAAGCTCAAAAATGCTCTGAAAGTAAGTAATCTTATCAGACTAATATTTGAAAGCCCTGGATGCTCTCTCAAGTCTCACCTTTCCTTATATTTTAGTTGTAAGAACTGCAAAAAGTCTTTTTTAAATATAAACCCAAGATAGGTGGTAAAAAATATCAGCAAGGCTCTAAAGTGCACCGAGACAGGACAATAGAGCTGGCAGCTGAGAATCATCTTGAATGTTTTAACTGTAATGCCTAAAAATCTTTCAGGTGCAATTCACCATTTTTTCGTAATGAACAGGTATCACTACACTGTGAACAATATCCCAGACYGAACACCACAAAGGAATAAAGAATAGATAGCCCACCAGAGGAAGTTTTGCTGGAGGCAAGGTGAATGTCCATCCCAAGAACAAATATATGCATAAACCGTTATAAGATTAATATTTCTTTGTGATTCGATGCACATCATAATTTAACTTTTGCTTAATTTTTGCAGTATATTTAAGTACATTGCTGAATCAGTGCCTCATTTAGAATAATTACACTGATGGCATTTGACTTGTATCAGCTGGATGCCTGGAGGTTTAGTTTTCCACAGCTGAAGTAGTGGAARTACTGTAGCAGTAACTGCACAGGCTTGTTACTGCTAGAGGTACTCAGACCTAGTGGATGTCAGGACTCAGGGGATATTTGCCATCTAATTGTTCATATAAGATTCTCAAAAGAGTAGCTGAGAGCAAAGGTCCCTTCTAGCAGTTTTTGCTTGAGAGACACAGCCTCTAAGAGTAAACTTGGCTGCTGGATCTGATAGTAAATGACCGAATTTAACTGTTACACTGAGGGTAACTGAAGTCTTTGAAGCTTTCTGCTTCACACTGAATCGAGAATGTCTAATGCACACACACGGAGGAGTCTATGATAGTCTCCAAGCTGCAGCAGGGCCAGTTGCTGGCCCTAGAGCTGCACATCTGCAGCAGTTGGCCTGGGCCCCACAGTCCACTCGGCCTCACGCCTCTCTTGTAGGCTGGCATTTGGCATAACCTCCCATCCCCCAGCCAAGCTGGCTTGCTGTTCATCTGTGGTCATGCATGCAGACCCCTAACACAGAGTGCACACACACTTAGAAATGGGACTCAGTGAGAGGATAGGATAAACTGTGCTGCCAGCAACCTGTTTGTGCATCAACAGTCCCTTTTGATCTCCTTTACTTTTATTTTCTCATATTTGTGCCTCTCGTGCCTATCTTGCTCCTTCCCCTAAACAATCCTCAAAACACTCCATAAAAGGTTTTACACAATCCCAAAATGCTTCTCCTTCCTGGATCCCATAGGCAGGAGTCCACTTTCGTTTACATGGTGGTGCAAAGAGGGTTTCTTTTCACTGTGTTGTTGTGTTGTAAACCAGGTACAGTGGTCTGATCCTTCTTCTTTGAGAGTTTTAGGGACAGCTGATTCCGTGTTCTGTAGTTGTCACTGATCAGATTTTCACTGATGAGGCTACCATGAGTCCTCCACCTGTCACTGTTCCCCTGATCTTTGCGGGGTCTCTCTGTCTGATCAGCATAGTCTTTCCTTAGAAAACCTAGGAGCTATGCTCTTTCCCTTCAGTTTCCTTTCCTTTCCCTTCAACTTTGGGCCTAATGGTGGAAGAACTCTTGTACCACAGGTAAACATTTGCACTTCTTATGTTTACCCGTGTGTTTTAGTTAGGACAATACTTTCTAAGACATTTTATGGGGTCAATGGAAGGAGGTAGCCTCAGAAGATACCTCCATGCTACTTAAACATGAAGATACTACTTAGTCGATTTTCATGMCCTGCCTTTTGTAGCTGGGGGCATGCTTTGCTCTGTCCACTGTATATATCAGGTGCTTCTGGAACCTGTGTTAAGCAACACAATTAATAGTGCACATATATTTACTCCCAGTCTACACCAGTAAACTATCACCATACAAGTGTTCAGTAAAAGATATAAGAATGTGAGAAAGGCAAAGAGTTGTACAATAACAGCACTTTGGTCACTGGCCTTGCATATAGTCAGGTATTTTGCCTTCTGTCTGACATCAGTTACACGTCCTAAATACTCTCAATCTAGGCATACATATTGTGAGCACCCCTTGTGAACTTTGGAAAGGATTTAGGTCAGAGATTAATGTACTTTTGGAAGAAAAGTTATGTTAATCCTTGTGGTATTGTCTATTGATAATATGTTAATCCTTGCGGTATTGTCTGTGGATAATTTAAAGAAGCCAAGAAAAATGAATAAATTTTGCTCTAGGGAGAAATGCATAGAACAACAGTTTCTTTTGTCAGCCACCAACCTACTAGGCTGATGCTGCAACTATAGAAAACAAACCAAAATGATTTTCACTGACCTAGAATGTGAAGACAATTTTGCTAGTTAAAGCAAAGAACCATGCGGAAAAAAACCCCAAACAGCAAGATATGTTTTTGTGATATGCTATTGCATGTGTATGCATGTGTTTAATGCTCTCCAGCAGAGGAGAGGAAACATACCTTTAATTTTGCTTTTGAGATAGTAGCAGGATCACATCACTTCCAGTAAAAAAAAATACTCTCTAGAGTATGTAAGGGGAAGAATTGAAGATGTCTGTTGTGTGATAGAAAGACAAAGGACTTTTTCACTGGATAACATTAAAAAAAGAGTATTTTTAAAGCTTCCACTTTTAATTCTGTAGGGAATTAAATGATACTCTTTTAGATTTGATTTTTTTTAAGCAATAAAGAATGCGCTGTATAGACATATAAGGGAAAAGCACTGGCTCTGCACTGTTTTCCTTTCTACATTTACATGGGCAAGACCTTAAAAATCAGGAGTTGTTAGCGTGTAGCAGATACCAGATCTACAAAAGAAAATCGTGGCTTTTAAGCACTTTTTAAATACAACCTGAAAGTCACAGACTACAATGCTAATGATATTCTAATGCAATTCTAATGACAACTAACACTTTGGTGGCTCTTACTGAGTACTCTTTTCCTCTGTAGTTACTAATGTAACAGGAAGAAATTTGAGAAACTAAGGCACCAGAATCACTACAAGCTTCTGTAATGCAGAGAGCAGCTGAAAGCCACCAAGAAAACATCAGCAATAGCACCATCAGACTCCAGAGATGAGGAAGGGTTGATAGTGCAACATTAAGCTATGTGATAATTACTCTGTCATGTAATATTCCTTTGAAGTTGCTAGCATTAGAGCACCAAGCTTACCTTTATAAACTTGAAGTGTTCATGCATACAAGRGCTAAGTTTCAGCTGCTTTAACCTGCTCAGCTTCATAGACAGCACTGGAAGCACCTGACTTGGGCTTACTGAGAAATTCTTGAAGTTATGACAGCCTATCCTAGAAGTAAATTCTTTTTTTTGTACCAGTATGTTAGCAGAAAAAATAAATGTTTTGAACATTTACCTGAACTGATAATTTCTTTTCAGTAGTGCGTTTGTGTGCACATGCACAAATCTAGCCCACCCTGGGGGATTTTTTTATTATTAATAAATGGTACTAGCAGAGTTTCTCTGGGTTTGTATACTAACATTGCATAGTTTTGTAAAACTACATTATTAGTAGTAAATAATACCTTTTTTTTTTTTAATCTGAGAGAAGTGAATGACTCCTCCACCTCATAAATCTCTACTTTGTAACCCAACAAGAAGCAGGGTTTAGATGTTTAAGAATACATACAGGATATCTATGGATCAATTTTTCATGGTTGAAATCAACTCTGATTCAAAGTGGAAATCTTCAAAGACTTCAGTTACTCTCAGTGTAGTAGTTAAATGCAATTATTTTACATTAGATGCAAGCTGCCAAGTTCACTCTTAGGAGGCTACGTATCTTCCAAACAAAAGCTGCTAACAGGACCCTTTTCCCTCAGCTGCTTCACTGTTCTGAGATTCCTAAATGAGCCAATACATGACAAAAGGTTGTTCAGTCAGTGTTAGCATATATAGCCCAATGCACTTGAAAGGCAGTAGATTAATTCCTCGAATTCTGGTCAGAAGTCAAAAAGAGTTGAAGATCGCTTCAACATTGAAACTTGTAATGTATGATCTTTCAAGCAACTGCCCATAGTGGGGAGGGTTTCCTAGTCTCAGCCACTACCTCAGCTGATGAAAACAAAAGGAACAACAGCTGACTGGAACTGTAGTCTTTTACACAGAGCCTGAGGTGGAGTTGCTGCCCTGCCATTACTTGTAAATGTAGCTTTGAGCACCATCAAAAGTGATCAATGGCATAAATACAGAGTGATACAAAGAAAGAAAAAAGAAGAAGTACAAAACGTCATCCATTTTTACAACAATCTAACATTTCTGACTTCTAGGGATCAATTCTTCATTATCACATTAACACAGGACAATGTTTATCAGCTAACTCATTTCCAGTTTTCTGCTATTAAAAACAAGTATGCTTCCTTGGAATCTATCAGTAAATGTGGCTTCAATGGGCCAAAAAGGCTCAGCTGAAAAATTTTACTGGGATTAGATTTTTGAAAATGTGGGGCATAAGGTATTCTCTTCCTCTTGAATTCCCAGTTTAATTACATTGTACTAGGTATGATGACAACAGAAAAAACATCTTTTCAATAAACACTTTTAATCTGTATGAAAAAGAGTAGCTGTGGAGAGCTCTGTGGGACCATAGTCTTTTACACAGTGTTTTAAGGTTACTCCTGTTCATCAGAAAAACACACATGAATAATTAAGGAAAAATGGAAAGAAAGTCTAGGCTTCCTGTATCCTAGCTGAACATACCAATGCTTTTTGTTGGCGTGTAGTAACCACTGCCTACTGCAATGGATATTTTAGAAATCTGAGTATGTACTTCTGTCATTTGTTGAGTCAGACAGCCAGAATAGATTTTTAAGTTTAGACAAAAACTAAAGTAACTTCAGCAGTATGTTAGGCAACTAGACTGATTCAGTCTTAGGTTGATTTTCATCAGGAGATATCACTGGGCTTTGAAAAATTGAGAAAGCAAATCATCAACTGCAAAAATGAATACGGAAAATGGGACTTCTTTTTTTTTCTTTTCTTTTTAAGCAGGGGTATTAGACATTAAGACTGGAGTAGGGTAAGTATAGATTACAACATCTGCTCTGTACCAGTCAGTCAGAGTTACTCTTGAGTGCAGGGGAAATGGGATCTTTCCTCACGTTAAATAGTGGATTGACTTATTCCAAGCTCCACTGAGGGAGACCAGAGCAACTCAACTCAGCAAATTTATCACCGATAAGGTGGAATATATTGCCCCAAAATATTTCTTTTGCTTGCAAAAGGACCACATTTGCTAGACCATGTTAGCAGGAATCCATGGTGTAGGAAGGTTTTGCAAAGTGTGGAAGTTGCTAAAGCAAGTTAGGCTGAGTTTACAGACACTTTGCATCTGGAGAGCAGAAATGCACCACCTGTGACACCAACAGGCATCAGCACGACGTGCAACACCTGAGGTTTGGTATCACAGGGGAGGAAGTGACTTTGAGCAGGCATCCTGATGCATTCAAGTTTTCTACAAAATTTCTAGACATATCAGTTTCTGCTTCTGCACGAGCCTGGAAACATGATTCAGCCTTCACAGATGATGACATGTTCCAGTCTAGTTCATTCTCAATTCATTTTGGGTTTACTAAATTAAGTTTTCTCTCTGCAGCCCCTTCAGAGCTCAGTTCAGGAAGATTCTTCCACCTGTTTCTCTTATAACACCAGAAAAAGCAGAAAGTGTGTCTATTTACCTGGCTGTTTAGTTTAATTTGACCACCTCTCTGTTACAGAAAGGAAACACTTTATATTAGATATTAATTGCAGATGCTAGTAATGTGAGATGGGTATAAGGATTGAAACTTTTTTCTCTTATTTCTTATTTTTCTTTTYTCAGTTTGAATAAACATTTTAATCATCAATCAAAACCTTTTTGTGCTGATAGATGGACCTGATTGTTCCATAGTTCACAGCAGGCTAAATCAGGTGCTAAAATTATTATACACTGAGTGAGAAGAGTGCAGATTAGAGTGAAAGGAGACTTAATCATATAATTTTTGAAGAGATAGTTCCCTTGATGTAGCACCTTTGGGGGGGGTCTCCTTTCCTTTTATTTTCCCTTTTTAGGTTTCTTCAGATTTTTTCCTATTGGTTTAGCATTAAGGTTTTAAAGTCAAGTAATTTGAGATTTTTTTTCTCTTCATCCGAGCTCGTATTTCATTAATACCTGCTCAATAACAAAGACTTTGTATGATTAACCCTCACTGAATGCTAGCTTAGACTTTCTTAAAGCAGCAGGCATTGCTTATAGGTCTATATTTGGTTTCGGCCTTTTTTGTCAGAAAGGCATGTGGAATTCTTCCTTGACTTAGAGAGAAGGAGAAAAAATATGTGCATCTTACTGTGACTCTGAAATAAAAGTCTGCTTTGATGCAAGAATACATATGAGAGAGCACTTTCTTGTAATAAAAGCTGGCAGCTGAGCTTTCATTACCTAGTCACAAAAAATGACATCTGGACTGAGACAAAGTCAGACGCATAGATGAAGAGGAGTTAAAAATCACTAGATCAGAGATAAAAATTGAGGTAAAACCGTGACCAAGAGGTGACAAATGCCAAAGACAAGGGGAGTAAATTTCCCTGCCAAGGGATATAACCCTGAATAACAAAGAATTCAGGTCTCTAAGCCCTACAGATAATCTGTTTTCTGTATGAGACTAATCATAAATTTATCTGTGTCAAGATGGATAAAAATATGTCATCCAAGTCTCAGAGCTCCTACAGCTACACAATGGAGCACTGCAGTGCCCAGGGCTAACTTTCAGGCCAATATTGCTTGAGGCTAAAATGAAATTAGCAGCATGGGCCTGATACATCTCCTTCTGAAATAATAAAGTGGAAGCTTTCCATTCACATTTATGAGAGCTAGATTAGGCCTGATATTTATCTCTGAGATCCAGTACACTGGCCATGCTCAATATTGCCCTTTTGGTACAAATAAAATTCATACCTGGGCTTTTAATTTACAGGTGATATGACTCCCAAAGCTACCATGAAAAAAAGGGTTTCCACCCTCGCCTCTCCGTCCAGCCTCACGGGTCCTAGGTACAAATTGCTTAAAGTAATTCAGATATTAATATTCTGTGTCTTCTTTGTCTTTTTCTCTGTCAAATATTGTAGAAATTTATTTTGCAAAGAGGTGCATAATAATCAATTTAATCGTTGCACCTTATTAACTGAATCACACAAAGTGAGTAATGTGGTTTGAGATAAAATACCAGGGAGGTTGGGGATTAGAAGGAATGATTTTGGATTTACAAGTACACATGTTATCATCTAACTATAAGTATCAGACCACCCAATAGTTGTATTTGTTGCTRGATTTTGTTATCTAATTATAAAAGCACAGTAATGTTAACACTTTATGCAGGGAACAGGCTCCTGTTCTTGCTAAGTGTTGCATAGGTTATTAATGTTTGTGAGGGAAGGTATTGTAAAAAGACCCGGTGTTTATCACCTCTATTCACATGAATTAGCATTTTACATACAAAAATAGTCTCTTAACATCTATCCAAATGAACACTGCAAAGGGAGCAGATTGCAAATCTTGAGTTTAATGTTTTATTTTAAGGACTAGTAAAACATTTCTAATGCATTTTTAAAACCCATTGGTATTCTCCTCCTCACAATCAGTGAAACAGTCCATTGCTAATGTGGAATGAAGTACTGTTTTACCTGCAAAAAAGATGTTATTGCTTTAAACAGGCTTGGCCAAATCAGCTTCTTAAATCTCAACTGTGCAAGGCAAAAGGCTGAAAGATAGTTTATCACTGTCTGCAACAGGTGTGCTCCCAGCCAATTTCATTCGTGTTGAGCTGGCATTCAAGAATTAACTGCAATAATGGAACGAGATTCTTACTTAATTTGTAGTCCCACTAATTGTTTCATGCCTTATGAGTTCAGCATTTCAACTAACAGGAACAAAGCCAAATTCTGTTCAGAAACTACCTGCTTGAAAACAGATATTGTAAAGGCTTCAAAATTTGGTTTTCTGCTTAATTAAAAACAGGACCATTATTTCTAATATCCCAATTAAACCTTTTTCTGCCTTAAAATCTCGGAGTGGAAAAAAGTCGCAAAAATAATGTTTTGAAAACATTAACATTAAATGTTAAATGTGTTAACATTAAATGCAAATCTTACAGTGAGTCTGCTTTCTACAAAGAACTAGAGACAAGGTGATGCCTTTCAGGGGATCAGGAAGGAGGTGTTCTTAAAATAAAATTGCGCCAGTTTCACTGACTTATTCACCCAAAGCCTTCAGTGATTGTTCAAAATATCATGTTGTAGCGTCTTTCATCTGCCAGTGAATGCTCTGCTGCATTCAATCACCATAATCCAGGTTGACTCAAACGCAGTTGCCAGGTTCAGAACCTGGAACATCCTCCTGAAAGGCAGCTTTTTCTTTTTCTTTTATTTTTAAATACCATCCAAACAATGATCAGAGTTGCTATTTCTCATAAATCCTTGTTCAGAAATGTAAGGGCAAACAGAGYAATAAAGGGATCAGACGGTACATACGTGATCAGCACGGAATGATCCACTTTTATCTGCTATAGAAAGAATCAACCAGAAAGAGGTTTACATATTTCTTTGGAAATGTCAGGATAACAGGAGGCCAGAACACAGCAATAATGAAAAGGATGTGCAGTTTTGGTTGCCATTTGCGAATGTTGCTACTGGTCAGAGACTCTTTAAGCAAAGCTGATGGTAAAAGGAGAAGAGAAAACCAACAACTGTAACTGCACCCTGTGATTCAGGATACACCTCTTGGAAAGAGAAAATTCCTAAGATTCAGACCTTCTCCAAAACACAATTAAATAAGACTATAATATAAAATATATTAGTGGGGCTTACAACACAGATCTGTGTSTCATATTTCCACCAAGTTAAAGTCCTTAAAAAGACAATAAATAAAGGTTTATTAAGAGAAATCCTCTGSGGGAAAAGGTTAGTGTGGCTGTATAAAAGCTAARCACCAAAAACATACTTCAATATTGCAAAGGTGCTTAGGTTAATGACATTTAGAAGGAATATAGTTAATACTACTTCTTAGCTTAGGAAATCAAGACATAAATGATTTGCTTATTTGCATATAAATTACATAAAAAATTGTTTAACCAAGAGTTTTGGCCCCATAGAACAAGAGATGAAATTAAAAGGGAGTTTATGTGTRTTTTGGGGTTTTTATAACCTATGGGGAGAAATCTCTGGAGGTTTGGTTGTTGTATTTGTTTCTAGATGACAATTTGGAGTTCATTAGGACTCTGAAGATTGAACATCAGTAAGACACATAATGCTGTGAATTATTAATTCAGGTCCTCTGTCTCAAGTTATTCACTCTGGAGGTCTGCATCTTTCCACAAGCATCCTTTGCTGCTTAAGCCACACAAACGTGGATGAGGGAAACTGAATTAAAGACAGACTTCCTTAGGAGAGGATAAAACCCCCTGAATTTGGAGGTGGTCCTTATTAAATAAGCTCAATTAAAGCTCTAAAGGACTGACCACACAAAATGGAATAAATGTGGCTCTCCATTTGCCTTTAATCTGGGAGTTAGCCAATGGCAATGGTAAATGCCTACATTCATCTGTCTAGTGAGAGTGTAACACCTTTGCTTATCATTGCTGTATGCCTGTGTACATAGTTCAGCAGAGACACAGCAGCCTTGGCCTCTATGAACATATCTCGACATAGTTTGAGAGGATATAACATTTCACTTAGATCGTGGTTTTATACTCAAAATTATTTGCTTCAATCAGACTATTTGCAATTTTGGTGTGTGGCTTTGCTAGCATTGATACGTGGTGGTAATAATGCGTTCAGACAGACACTGATATTAGTAATAGTATCCTCTTWCAGCCATTATGGTAGGGATTTAAAATACCATTTATCATCTTTCCTAACCATTAYGACAATTTACCAATACATTTTCATTTACAAGTATAAGACTGCTTTGAAAGGATTTTCCCAAAATTGCTGTGCAGTTAGTGCTTTTTAACCTCATATGTGAATATTTCTTTATACAGCTCTCTCACTTGGTTTCACATCCCTCTCTAATCCATTCCCAGTGAATGTGCTTTCTTAGTCAAGTAATAGTCTGTATTATTGTATACCAGTGTGTACTGGAGATGCAGAATAGAGCCACAGAGAACCACATCAAATTTCTTCCCGGTGCAGTCCTGCATCCTTTATCCACAGTAGACTTGCACATTGGAGTGACAAAGATCTCCCCGGGCAGTGGAGCAGCATTGCCCAAATCTGAACTCTTTTAAAAACCAAAAATAAATTTCTAATTACTTTTATGATCACAGACTTGGGGAAAAAAAGTAATTTCCCTAAAGGATTCAATAACTTGCATTTTTTTATGTTAACTTCTTAATTCTTTGTATTAGTCTCTGCAGTGGAACTGCAGAGAATTTGAAATGGCTCTTTGAAATGCATTTGGAACTATTTTTTATGCTGACCACTCGTTTGCATATTAGGTCATAATTTAGGAAATATTTAAGTGTCCTCACCCTGATTAACCATACCTAGYGTCAAGGGAACACATTAAACTAAACATTGAAATGTTAGTAATGTTTTTTTATAAGTTCAGCTTAGATAATTGTAAAAAAACTCCAAAACCCTCCTCTTGGGCAGAAAGCCCTTTCTTTCAGGTCTACCAAACGCGTGCAAGGCTTTTTTAGCATTAGAATTATTTGGCATTTAGTCAATTCTCACTCTTATTTCGATAGAGTAGCTCCTTCTGTATACAGTAATCAAGTCCCTTTTTCACCTAGCACTGTCTTCAGACTTATTTGCTTCTCCCATTAAAACAGGTTTTTCAGATTGTTTGTTATATTGAACACTAACAAGAGAAATTTCTTGATTTGCTCTTCATTTGTGTTTGTGTTTTTTTCTTTTTTTTTTTTTTTATGTAGTTTACCTGTCCTTCTTGGCACTTTCACAATTTTTCAATATACTATTTCAAAGGGAAATGGAATAGGTATGGTCTTAATATGCTTTTTTAAAATTTTTTTTCAAATATTAACACTGTACCATTTCAATTGTGTTAAATAGCCTACACAATAGATCCCTCCAAAACTATATCTAGCACTAAAGGGATTAATTACATTAAACATACTCAAGTAGAACAAGTATTTGTTTTCTCCTCATCAGTAATGAAAAACAATTGGTTTATGTAGACTTACATACAAGCATGACAAGTGGGTTTATGGAGGCATTTAGGTAGAAAACCACATTATTTTTATTTCCAATTGGTTTTTAAAAAAATATGACACTTCAGCTTCTTCCTCCCTTTAGAAAACTTTCAATCACCTTCACATAACATGAAGAAGGATACTTTAAAGAATTAAGTTTTTTATTCTCCTTCACTCTCAAGGACTTTTTTTCCTCAATGATAAAAGACTCTTATGTAAAAGTAAGGTTGTTTGGACTCACTGGAAATAGATTTCCATTCCTACTGAAGTCTTTAGAGTAAGAAATGGCTAATAAAGAGGTTATTTCTTTCACTTTGAGATACCCTGAAAACTTTTTGCAAGAACAATGCCTACTAAAAAAACYAACTAAAGCAATATTTTGCAAACTGTACATTCATTCATGTACTCGGGACTTTATTAGAACTAAAGAGAACTATTTTTTCCCCCTTCTCACATCCTTCTAACACACCTTCATGGTTTCCTGAAAATGTGCATGTGCTAACRGAAAATTGTTAACCTTAAGAAGGTGTTGAGATAACAAGAGAGTGAAGAGAGCTAATTGTGCAGCAAGTCTAGTGCAACACAGGTACACATTTCTCCCTCCCGTATAAAAGACAAGCATGTTGGGAAGACACCATGAAAACTCTGAATTCAAAAAGAAGTCTCYCCTCTCTCCTATTTCATACATTTATCAAAGCTCATCGTATTCATTATCAGCAAGAAACAAGGGAGGTAAAAACAGAGGAAAAAGCAGGCCCATTCCAACATCAAGGGAAAGCAACTTCCTGATTCTGAGCATTTCTGAGACTTCAATCGTGATGCTTAAAATGATGTTGCAGAGCATTTCCATAGCACTTCTTTTTCTTGYCTATAATAATTAATTAATACAGAAATCTTGCTGTGATTTAATAGAGAAGATTTTAATGTTTCAGGAAACAGACTTTTTTATATTTTGTAATAATGGAGAAGGTATATGAAGTAAATTCGGAAGACAAGAAAGAGTAAGWTTTTAATTTAAAAATGTTTCTTTTCTTTCCCTTTTATAATCCCAAAAAATGTTTTGTCTGACTTATTCACACAAACAGTGAAGGTGTATAAACCTTCAAGGGTTTGTAAATTGAGGTGAAATAAGAATACTTGCTGATTATAGGTTTTCAGGTTACTTCAGATCATCCAAAGGACTTTTCAGGAGTGACATGTTCAAACCTGATATTTGAAAATAAGTTTATTTCCATAAGTTATAATTTGAATTACAGTCTACTAAATCTGAAAGTGAGGTAGACTTCCTGGAGACATATGCAAGATATTGCAGTAACTTTTTTATTATTATTATTATTTTTTACTTTCATTATTATTATTTYCTTAAATTATCCAAATTATTAGGGTAAATGTGGTTACTTTTGCCTAGTGCTATGTTAGGATACATAACCACCCAACCACCCAATGAGATCCCAGAGGTGACTTCTCTTGAATAAAGTTTAATAAATAAAAGTATTTATTGGACTGGTATGCTCTTTACTATATTATTATTATTATTATTATTATTATTATTATTATTATTATTATTATTATTATTATTATTATTATTATTATTATTATTCCAGTCTATAAATCTTTATTAATTGATTACATTCTCCATGTGTTTTTAATAGTTTACATTAAATTCTTCAGGATTCTAGACATGTAGTAATCATCCTGTCACCGTGGGAGGGTGACTGAGCCCTGGAACAGGTCGCTCAAGAGATGTTGTGGAGTCTCCATCATTGGAGATTTTCAAAGCTGTCTGGGCACTGTCCTGGGCAACCAGCTCTGAGTGGCTCTGCTTGACCAGGTGGAGGACAARGTGACCTCCAGGAGCCCATTCTGTGCTTAGATTTGCTCAGGAGTTAACAGCTGAGGTGTTTAGCCAATTAGTTTTTTCTTAACACTTAAAGAATTTGAAGTCTCTATATTCGACCTGAGGGAATCAGGAATGGATAGTGCACAAGGAAGGAAGTCCAAGATAGTTGATAGATTTCTGTACTAGTGCACTTTTTGCTCCCTTACATGCAGAAATTCTGTTTTGGTGAAAAATGGGGAAAGATGAGCAGAGTAGATACAACACATATTATAAAACTGAGAAGAAAAATCATGAAGGCAAAGTAATTTATAGAAAGGGTTCACTATCARAAAGCAGCACACAGAGACACTGTGTATCCACAATAATGCTTTTGTAATAAATCTGGARTTCCTCAGACTAGGCTGACAAATTTTACCATGGTAGAATCCCAGAATGGTTTGGGTTGGGTTGGAGGTTCCAACCTSCCTGCCATAAACAGGAGCAGCTTTCACTAGACCAGGTTACTCAGAGCCCCATCCARCCTGGCCTTGGACTCTTAAATGGTACCACTTAATGGTATTACTAATTGTATTTAGTGTTGGTATGGCAACAGTTTCCAATAAAACAAAAAAGTAAAACACAACACAAAAAAAAAGGCAGAAATGAGTCTTGGTTAAAGGTTCCTAGGACCATGGGGGCAACACTGAGATTTTTTAAGCAAAATTGATTAGAAACAGGAGTGGTTATTTCCTTTATCAGAGGGAGGCAAAATAGCTCTCCAAACCGAATACCAAAGTCTGAATTAATGATCTTAGATTGTCTCTAAAGATACAAGGAAAATGCATGTCCAGTMAATTGGCCAATAAAGTAGCATCTATGAGTTTCTGTATCCAGAAATAATCTTTAAGTGCCTAGTATATGAACTGATGGTCTAAAATTAAACAAATCACAGAATCACAGAATGAGTTGGAAGGGACCCCACAAGGATTGATGTCCAACTTCTGGTCCTGCACAAAACACACCATGAAGAATCACACCATGTACCTGAGAGTGTTGTCCAAACACTTGAACTCAGACAGGCTTGGTGCTGTGACCACTTCCCTGGGGAGCCTGTTCTAGTGCCCAGCCATGCTCTGGGTGAAGAACCTTTCCTGATACCCAACCTAAATCTTCCCCGACACAACTTCATGCTACAAAAATCTACCAGTTAGACTAAAAACATGGTCTTAAAGGAAACCTTCTTTGTCCAAGGCAGACTTCAAGTGATTTTGGATAATCAGGAAGACATTTGAGAGTGAAAGGACCAGAAAATACGCATTAATAAGCACACACCAAAAACATGTGTATTTACTAAGCAGATATAATATTTTAAGTATCTGGTCTGTTTAACAAATTTTATTCATGCAATTTTTTCCTTTTTTCCACAACCCCCCACATAAATCACACTGTTCYAATAAAACCACACTCAGGAAAGCAACAGAGCAGTTTCCTTCCAAGCATGTCACAATTCACTAACTGCAAGAGTTTCTGCATTTTATCTGACAACAATATGCACTCTCTTTCTTTTATTTTCAGCTTTACTAAGTCATGAGTCTTTTTAGAATAATGAACATGGAATRAGAACCATAAACAAAAGCTGATGTTAGATTACAAGCATTGTTGGATGTTGATCCAATATGACTTGCAGACCGATACACAACTAATATTTCACAGTGAGGTGGAATGTAGAAGCTGTTTCATTTTTCTGTTTTTTATTTCCTGTTATGTTTCTGTTATTTCTTTTGTTTTTCAGGAGAAATAGTCTCTAGAAACACATTGTTGATGCATTACACAAGAAATCTTTCAAATGGAATATATTCTCATCAGATAAATATCCATATGACTCAATTAAAGCTGATGAGACTAGCCAATTTCTATTTGCTCTATGTATAGCCTAAAAGGGGCTTTCTTACAAATATTTAATTTAAAAACTAACAGGAGACATCTTAAAGTAAAGGATTTATCTGTAGTCTTAATATTCTTCTGCATCTGCCACAATGGCATGGAAAAACAATACCAAATAGCCCTCTTTTTTGCATTTCTCATACTCATACTCATTTTTTCATTCAAGGATAGCTGAATAAGGAAATATGAAAAGTTGACTACAAATTTACAATTCTTTTGGCTATCGTGTAAAGACTTACAGAATTTTCCATCTGTCCTAACAGCTGGAGACTTAGTCAGATCCCTGGCAGGAACTGTAATGTTTCTAATTTTTTTTTTCTTTGGTGGGAGATTGAACAGATCCATAATTTACCATGATTGTTTTAAGAAACGATGCTGTGTAAGGAGACATTCTGGCATATTATTCTTTAAACATGGAAGGAACAGGAATTATTGAGGGCTAACTTTGCTTAATGAGAAATAATATATAATGACAGATCTGAAAATTGCTCCAAGAAATCTTTCAGAAAAACGGAATGATCATATTTTTATGTTAAACATAAATGTATATAAGGAAATAACTGCATTTCTCTTTTCTCATGTTCATTTATGCCTAGGCACAAACAAAAAGCACAGGAATAAAATTAAGTCTGAGCTGGAAGCTGAATGCTCTAGTAAGAGGCCAAGGGGGTAGACGATCAGGCCAGAGTCAATATTGCATTTCTGAAAAATGAAAATATATCACAACCATCTTCAACTTTTTTCCATTGTAAATGTATAATTAAGTAATCAAAATTTTCTTTCTATATTTTTATAGAATTATTTTATGTTTTCTGTCTTTCAACTTCAATAACAAAGATAATAAAGTCCATTTGTGCATATCTGTTGTTATATACCTAAAAYTGCATACCGCTCTTTTAGACTCATGAGTTTCTACAACCTCTAYGCCCTGAAAATAGTGTTGGTTATTGTATAATTCCACCAAATTTCCAGGAATGTTTTATAGGGTAAATATTCAGTCACGTGAAGGTAGCCAAATCTTGCCTTTTGGGGTTTCCTTTCAGCAGGCATAGTTGAGAGGCTATTTGGAGCATTAACAACATAAATATTTTCTGGACATTTTGAGAGAATAGGGGTTCAAACCCAGAAGAAATAATCTGATGAATAAAGAACCAGAGAAGTACTTTTTTTCAGAATCAGACCAGTATTGTTCTAAAGTCGATAAAAGCACTGTAATATCTAAGTGATATATTACTAGTTAGGGTACTTYGTGCTATATACTTCTACTAAATATAGATAAACATGCTAATTAAACAGCCAGGTCAGTGAGGGCAAGGTTTAATTACCTTTCTGCTACAGACTATTTCTCTTATATTCACAAAATAATATGAATCTTTTTTTTCTTCCTGCAAGTTTGAGAATGTTATTTGTCATATTTAAAAATGTATGGCAAATACAGGAAGCATCATACTCCATCAGCTGGGAGCAAAGATGACATGACAGGCAGGCACCACTTCTTTTTTTTTTTCTTTTCCTTTTTTTTTTCCTTTCCTTTCTTACAAAAGGAGGGGATAAGCTTGTGTATTTATACAAACTGAAGGCATGTATATCTATCTATCTCTTCATATATATATATATATATATATATATATAAAATCACAAAAAAACCAATTTTTTATCTTTAGTACTTAGTTAACAATATTTTTAGTAAAAAACCTCTCTTCATGATTACTTCTGAAAACCTTCCATAATTTTAAAAATTTTCCTTCCTAATGTGAATGGGGGAAAGCCTTTATGTCGATGCATTAAACATAATGGATTTAGCATCTCCAGTCAGATTGCAACCTAATATAATTTAGAATATAACTTCAAGTATCTTTATGAAAAGATAGTGCAGAAACACAAAAAATTGTTTTACTATGTTCTTAAGAAAAAAAAAGTGCAATATTTACTATATATGAACAAACCTAATGGTTTGTCTCCAAATACAAATATTTTTTCCTCAATACTCTTTGTTTCTCCTATTAGCAAAAATAAGCTTCCATTTCTTGCAGTGGGAATGTTGTATCTAGTGGTTATTTACTGTTATTTCTTGTCTGTTGCAATTTCACTTGTTAATAAACCCTYGGTTTTTTTCACTTATACCTACTCATATTTGTTCCTTATTTGTGGAAAGGAATTTGTTGATACCATAAGGGGAGGCGACTTATTCCAGAGTGTCTAACTCTTAAATTGTGTCAAACCAAGACAATATCTGTAGTGCCAACCAAACATTTTAATCAGGCTAATTCTAATTAATTTAACCAGTCACAAAAAGATATTTCTTGTTTACTGTTTTATGTTGCTGACAGGAAGTACAACTGACTCTCATAAATTCAATGATTTGTAGTTTAAGAAAAAAGCTCAAGGTCTAACAGTAGACAAAGTAAAAAGAAAAAGGCATCTAATATTTCATTCTGTGCATTCTTTTGACTCACTCTTTTCAGACTTTATTTCAGCCTTTTAACATTAAGCCTATGTAACAATTTCAAGAAGCATTAAAACCAATGGAGTGGTTTTGCCCTTGGATATTGGGTGTCTTATAACTGCAAGGACCCAATGTTTGATTAAAAAAACCCAACAAAACAACTACATATCCCAACAAAAACCCCAACATATCCCAAATACATATCCCAGCAAGTACATATCCCAACAAAACTAAAACCAAACCATAACCAAAAGCAAGAAAACTTTTCAAAGAACAGCTAAGTCTATAAGGTTTTCTTTATCATACATACTTTTATAAATTTGGGGGAAGATGTGTTGTCAAAGAGAAGCCCCCTGAGACAATGGGTAGATAATCCAGCATACTGAACTTTCACTGTTACATGAAGGCTTATTTACAGTAGTTTAAAAATTGTYAAAATTTCTCCATTAAAAACAAAATAAAAACATTAGGCATTGTACAGAGTAATAAATTAGAAGCCAAGCAAAGTTCTTATCTTACAATTTCATAAAGATTAAYGCAGTGTATTGACATTTCTTAACATTAACTTAAAAACCCTCCCTTGAAGTAAAAGATTCAATTTTTTCAGTCAAGATGTTACTTTCCCTATTTGCAGTCAGATAAATAATAACAAAGGATAAATAATTCAGCAAACAAATAGTTTACTGAAGATATAGAGCTAATTAAAGCTATTACATCTATTTGTATACACCAAGCACTACAGGATGTTGTACTTCTATGCCTTTGGTAGCATAAAATATTTTGTGAGAAGTTCAGACAAAATCAAGCAAAATAATCAAATTTACATTCATGTAAATGAGGTTACAGACTGCTCCTGTGATCCTTCTCCCATCACAGCTGAAGATGATAGGCATATGGATGGTGTTAAAGACTTTAACTGAAGCAGCTGTTTGCAAAATGAGCACCTGTTGATRGCAAAAGGGTAGGTTCTCACCTTCATTATTTTGAAATGTAGAAAGATGTGGCTAAACATTTTCGGTGTGTAATAAAAGTCAGAAATCTTTAAGCTGTACATTTGCCTTAAATGTGCAAACAATGCCACAGCTTTTTGACCTTATGCACAGACTCACGTTGGAATGAAAATATTCAAAAGCAGACTAAGACATTAATTTTATCACAGGTTTTATGCTTCTTTGTGTATTTGTATCATAAGTAACAATGTAGGATGAGGTAAGTCAAGGCCAAAAATATCACTGGATTTAGGATGTCTTTCAGCTTTTTATCACTTACTGTAGGGCCCAATTCATTTTTGCTGTCCTATTCCATTTTCCTCTGTGAAGCTGAACTTGTAACTTTCTGTCTGTGCTGAAAAGAGAGGTTCCAGGTACCCTGTTTCCATCATGTGACAATTCTCAACCCATGAACTCTCCAGCCCCAAAAGGCTAAAAAGGTCAAAGTGAATCCAAAGGAATACCAAAGTACAATGCTGTCTGTTATGCAATCTTCTAGATGCAAACAGATTGCGTCGCAGAGTGGGATAAAAAGTCATTCTGGAAGACAAACTTATCAAAAAACTTTCTTCACAGAAACACAGGACTAGAATTTACCAGAAGATTCAAGGTGTCCTGCCTTTTGCAATCACAGGTGAAGGTGCAAGATTTAGCCCAAAAAAATAAACCCTTCTCAGACTCCATTGAATTTTAAACTTAAGACGTTGTTTTAAATTTCAGCATTTACAACAAAAGACAGCAAGAGAGCTCTCCTTCTCAGTCTTGGATAAAACAGCTCCTTAGATATCTAGGGTCTCAAACACAGACTTCGAATAATATCAAATTCTACTTGAATAACATCTTAGAGAGGGCATTGCAGGCTTTCTCGTCATAAGGAATAACAGATAAGGAAAGAAGAAAMCTGAAGATCTGGATCTGCTTCCGCTCCTGGCCTTGCTGCAAACTATCTGATTGACCACTGGCAAAATGCTTAAACATTTTACAAAATGGGGATAATCTGTTTCACCTYCTAAGGACTCAGAGAAGATAGGTTCTTGCATTCCTTAGGCTTTAAAATATGCCATACTGAAAGAAAATTATGACTCACAGTRATTGATTTGCTCTGTGTATACATATGTGTGTAGAGAAAAATGCATGCATGAGTGTGTTCAACTGTCCTCCGAAATAYATTCAACTTTTTGGATCTCAAGTATCTTTTAGAAAGAAACTCTTTTGTTGTTTGTTTGTTTTTTGACAGGAGGGCATTCTCGCCTGTTTGTAACAACAGAAATTGAACATKAATCTCTTATTAGGCATATGTAACTGTTTGTACTTAGGCTTTAAGGTACAACCATGCCTTTTTACACTTCCTATGTTACATGTTTGTCAGTTTGTTACATGATGACCTATGGTAGCATCCACAAAAGCTGAGGCCAGAATAGTATGTCTAGACACAGAGAACTTTTTTACTTGAATGTAGTCGAGTTACTGTGCTCAACAACCTTATTGTTTTCAAAATGGTTGTACATTTTTAGTGACTACCCATCCTAATAATCTCAGTTTTGTATCTTGGCATTTTTAAAACAATGGCTGCTCCAAGACCAGACTTCATTTTCTGCTCTTCTAGTTTCGGTGCTAAGCCAGAGGGAAGAGTGCCACCTAATGATCTGTAGGTAAGTGCAGGTTACAGCTGGTATCTTTTGGTTCCAAGTTTTCGCATCCTCCACTGCCTGTAGCCTTAACAGAATTTCAGAGGTGGCCAGTTGCTTTTATGGTTGTTTGTATTTACAAACACAACTGTGGAGCTGTTTGAATTAAAAAACTGAATGGGGAACAGTGATCGTCTTTCCATTTGGCTTTCTAACAATGTACAAGCTTGAAAGCATGTCAGCCTGCCTTTGAAAGGTTGTTGAGTGCAGCAGCCAGGCAAAGTCATCATGGGAAAAAAAATGAAAATCCTGAAGTATCATAGTTTGCTTTGCTAAATTCATGGGAGTTAGGCAAGAAAATTATGACAGAAGGGAAGAGAACATAAACGAGGAAAATATTACAATCTAATAGTAGGTTCATAGTGAAAAGTGCTTCTTCTCCCATCACAAACCTGAGAATTACTTGGTGGAATGAAAATATAAATACATTGATGGTACATTTGAAAAATTGCATGTAAATTCCAAAGTTGTATTCAGTAGGAGCCTTATTTTAATGTATTGAGACATTGCAGAGGGTGTCAGTCACATTAATACGCGCCTCGGGTGGTTGAATGTTCAAGCATCCCTTGTCTCGCATTGCACCAGAGGAATGTGTTAATGAGTCCATAGAACGTAATCCTGTCATATTTTAATGCTATGTTAATTTAAATGGCTGAGGAACAAATCCTGGGGCTATGAAGAGCCATAGCATGGAGCCAAATGAAGCCATGCATTTTGTCTTCATCCTCTGGTCACAGAGACCTAGTTCTTGTGAGTGAGAAGTTTCTAAAGACACCTTGAGGGAGGGGGAGCTTCTCTGTCACTGCCTTACACTCTGCTCCATTGTCCTCAGGGATCAGTGATAATAAAACTGCTCTACTGAGGATTATTTGGAGGTGGATTGAGCACGAATTTTTGGCAAACCYGCTGCTTCACAGAAAAGTTGAAGGATTTTTTTATATCTTCTCTTTGTTGTGTGTTCTTAGCTAACAATTCCAAGGSGAAAATGAGGAGAAAAGTATTAAAAGGCCTTTGGTGCTCAGCAGTTCAAATATAGCCTTTTAACAAATGTTACACCGTTTCTTTTCATAATGTAGTTTATTTTAAATATTGCAAGAGTGAGAMGACCCATTCTGGCTTCAGCCTTCCSACTGATCTAGGGCAGGCACAACTGCTTAACTGGGCCAAGAACATCCTGAGTTACCCCTTGCTTGCTGAAAAGTGATAAGGATTTGTCTGAATCCTTTTCTTGTAAGCAGAGATTGCCTACTCAGGGATTACGTGACRTGGGGAATACTTGGTTCTACACTGGTGCCATCAAATTCTCTCATTCTTTTGGGTGTACAAACAAGGATACTGGTGTCATCACCCAGCCCCTCTCCTATTCAGAAGCTCTCAAAGGAGTTATAAGCAAATGCAGTGAACCATAAGAGGTCTCTGAACAAATTTCAGCTCCATTTTAAATACAGAGAGCTGAACATGGGAGTTTCTGAACAGCACACAGTAATGATGAAAAAATAGCAGGGCAGGATAGGTGCAAATCATATGMTATGTCCTTTGGGATATGAATGGAAAGTGTCAGCACTCTCAGGATTCCCAAAGTCTGATGGAAATTTAGATATCATAGAAATCTGAAGGTTCAGCGGCCTGAGAAGGGAATGGATGCAAATATATCTACTCTAAATACAATTAATGGGGAAGACCAAATTGCAAAATTGTTGTCACTTTGTTATCGTGTCACTTCAACTTTCAGTAAGTTGGAACAAGACCTTACAACCCCTTTTCTGAAATAGGGCTTGTACTTTATTCTACGTGTTTCCTGTTAACTTTCTTTTTGACAAGGTGATCTGAGAAATAATTGATAGACATTGCAAGCAGATGACCAGTACCCTGACAGTACCTCTATCTCATAGTCAAGTTTCACCTGTTATTTTCTATCAGCTTCTCCCACAAAAAAAAAAAGTGTATTTCCTCCTAAGAGTGCCCTTTCTACCACTACTTGGTGAAAAATCAGATTTGATTAATAAGGAGAAAGAGAGTGTGTGTGTTTGTTTGTTCCGAGTTCTAATTGTAAGGAGGGAGGCCTGACTTATAAAAATTTCAGATGTGAACTAGGAATTTCCTTAATTTCTTTTTCTTTTTCTAGACCTCTTCTTCTGACGATAAGCATACTTCATTTTCAAAAAGTAATTTTTTTCTCTTTTTCTTTGGTTTAATTGAAGAGCCTCTCTCTATCTTAGTCTAAACTTGCTACATTTACAGGCAAATTATAATTAACCAAGCTTTAAAAAAATCAATTAATGACCAAAGAGTTGCAACCACAAGAAAAAAAAGAAGTGTAGTTGTAAGAGAAAAGGACATTGATTACAATTCAAAGATATCTTAAGCACTTTCAACCACTTCTTGACAAAACAAATGAGCTACAACCTTAGCTTTGATGTCTTTTTGCTTCAGTGTCCATTAAATTGGAATTTTATTGGCAGACTATAGCTTAGTTAAGAATTTATTCCTGCTATGTCATGCTGTCCTTTTGGCACGGAGAGAAATTTGGGGAAAGATTTTCAATTAAGTTTTTTTTTTTTTTCCTTTTAGCTCTTATGGACAAAGGTGACATTCACCCTAAAAACTGAATTGTTTTCACTTATAATTACCTGTGAGAACATCTGAAAATATCGCTGCAGGGAAAAAATACAGCTACAAGTGTCAAAATTAATAATCTCAAGTAATAAAACAGCTTCAAAGATTGCTGCTTTCTTCACAATTAAACAGTAGCCATAGAAGTCATTAGATGCCAGCATTATATCATATGGAATTATAACTTCCAGTGTCATTCCTTGTTCATATGTGTAGATTCTTATAAGCTCATGTCACAGTCTGGACAAACTTAGGAGGAAGACTCGAAGAGCTTCCTCTGCAAAAGATAGGGTTCAAAACTCCCTTCCCCTCCCCTTAAGAATTTCTCGGAGGAAAGTGAAAAAAACCTGTTYATTTAGCAAAACCCAGCTGCTGGGGGGGGGGGGTGCACGCAGGCACCAGGGGAAGGGAAAAGAAAATAAAAATAAAAATGAATGATGTTAGATAATAAACCTCTCGTGAGGAGGATAACCTGAATGAATCCAAGTCCTGAGTCCTCGGCAGGTGTGGTCTAATGCTCTGTCTCCAGCTAGCTGCTTGAGTGCGGAGTAGGCCCTGTCCAGGCCCGGGGGGTGTAGGCCCCGGAGAGATGGTGTGTAGAACAGAGCCCAGCTGTCTGCTGTACAGTTCCAAAGGAAGAAGAAAAAGAAAATACAGTCCCAGGAAAAAAACAACTGTCTTCTTCCAGTGCCTCAGGCAGAGGAGGGAAAAAGCCAAAAGCAAGTTTTAACTCCGTCCGAATATCCCTCAGCTGAGTAAAAACCAGGCGAAAGCGCACAAAAAAAAGGTAAAGGTAAAAAACGTGTCCCTTCGCCTCCAACTATAGAAAGCGACTGCCGAGATGTTCTCTCCTCAGAACCATAACATAGCGAGCTGATAAAGGTGAAAGAATATAAATATCCTTCAAAGAAAACCAAAACATAGCTCCTGACATCTCGAGCCAGCTTAAAGACACAGAGTAAATACGTTTCATTAAGCCAACAATTAGGATATATAGCATCACAAAGTCACTCTAGGACAGCCCATCACACTCTTAGTATTGCATGATAACATCAAGCAGTATTAATCTTTGAAGCTAAATAAATATTCTGAGTGCAAACACAAGTTCAGGCTGGAAAAGAGGGAAATGAAAAAGTGACTTGATAAATATTCCTTATTGTTGAAATTTTCCAATTTTGTTCTCTTGTGCAATTGAAAAACTGCAGCACTTTGCCACTTAGAAGAGAGAAAGAAATTTAAGCTGGTTATGAGACATTGAAATAAAGCACCTAAAGTGGCATAACCCAGAGGAAACGTAATAGCTGTTGATTATTTGACTACATCCTGGGAAGTAAGCATAGGAGATGCATGAATCTTTCTCCAGTTTTGGGTCTATTTTTCATCCTCTCTGACATAGTTACATAAGCGTTTAGAATCACTCACAAAAGTTAAAGCAAGTTGCAAATTTGAAGGAAATGAGTTAAAATTCCTGGGGAATAATCCCATGCAAAAGCAGAAGTATGTAATATTTAATACTTACTTTCTGATGTAAACCATCCATTGCGTGCTTTATCATTAATGTAAGTTGAAACAGATATCTTCAGCTGTTTTCTCTTCACAGTCACATGTGCTCCACATAAACAAGCTGTTAAGGGAGTTCCTGTGAATGGGATCTCATTACAGGAGCTGATGGCAGAATTAATGACATTCTTTGGCCACAGGTAACTAAAAGAAACCAGGGAAACTGTATCAAACAGCTTGTTCCTGAAAATAGACTGACATCAGTTGTTTCCCTGCATTTGGAGATGCAGTAATCCCTGTAAAAAAAGTGAAATTGTTTACCTGAGTTTCACTGGTGTTCATTGACAAAGCACAGTAGATGCTGGAGCACATTTYAACAGTGAGTTTCCTTAGAAAGTTTATTATAATCTTCGCTTGAGTCTCCTTTTTCAAGAAATAAATAGGTTCCTCCTATAAGGCTTTGATCATCATATCAGATACAAACAGAATGTACAAGAAGGAATCTATTTTTGGGTTACAAAAAAGTGCTTTTAGGTTTATTTTTAGAGCTGATGGCCATTAGTCACAATTCCCTAGTTGCTCTTCAGATGTTTAGAGATTTCAGGTTATTAGTACAGAGTTCCTGTTTTGCAAAAGTTGTTGAGTGTCTGTTTAAGTATGCTATTTATAAAGCATCACAAAAAACCCAACAAAAAATAAGTTTTTCTTTTTCTATATTCCTAGGCATATAAGAGGCTATTTCTGCAAGTGAGCAGGTCTTTTTAGCAACCCCTTGGAATCTTTGTATTGCATGCAAGGCCACAAAGGTAGGGTAACTTTTTTTAATAATCTCTGTAAATTTTACTAAAATTCTACTTGCAAATGCTATTGTAACTATTGGAAAATCACTCTTTTTTGTGCAATGTCATACTTTCTAAATTTACAAATTCACTTCTGCTTATTATTTTATATCCTCTTTACATATTAATGACAAGAATAACCTCACACAGACTTAGGCATCTGTCATATATACCTTCTATTTCCAAGCTTTTAATCCACTTTCCTGGCTAGTTGAGAGRGTGAAATAGATCCTTCAAAGGTGAGATTCACTTAAGATGTCTACACGAGAATGAGCTGAATCATTCTAAAACAGCTTCTGTTTCTCACCCCTGCCTATAAAGGTAGTCAGGATGAGCTCAGGATGATGATGACACTCAGAGCCTAAAGTTATGGAAGATTAGTTCTGCCCTAATTAACTGAGTTAGCATCACAAATTGCAGTGGCAGAAAATTTGTTTTGATTTGTTACAATACGTTTCAAAGTTTTCTCAGTATTGATTCTGACAAATCTTTTACATCCAATATAAGTATTCAATTCGTGATCCTCTGACAAAGATTAGTTTTCACAGCCATTAATGATAGTGAGGCCTCTATTTAAAATCGAAGTCTAGCTTAGAGAATGTTTTACTTTTTCTCTTAAAGGACTGCCTTATATTTTATTTATATATGTATATGTGTATATATATATGCCTTTGTGGAAACACCTGAAATTGTTTCCATCATTGCTGATATCACTAAATCAGATTTTGAATTGTATAGGAGTTGAGGTTTGATTTGGTGTTTGGTTTTGAGGTGGTTTTTGGTTTTTTTTTTCCAAAYTTTGTCTGAGGATTTTACTAAAAGTATTTACATTTTAAAAATTTATAAATATGCGGTCAGATATAAGCCACAGATTCAGAACAACCTGGCAGTTACATACTGGTCATTTATTTCAGTGGGATTTTTTTAATGTAATGTCAAACCACACAAAATAAATATGTGAGAGAGAGGTCATTGTGGGGAAGAACTGCAGGGAAATGAAACAGGAGAGAGGAAACAAATTACCTGAAAAAACCCTCTCAATCTATAATTCTTCAATTAACATTAATTCTAAACCATCCTCCGTTGTATCTCTCTGTATCACCAAGAAGATGCCCCTACCACACAGTGTGAAAATGTGTGTGATATAGTGTGAAAGTGCTGACCAGAGATAGAAAAATTATTGGAAATTTAGAGAGTGTTCATTGACACATGAATTCCAAACCCCCATCTCCTCAAAAAATGCATTGCTTGTTAACAGCTTGTAGTACCAAACCCTAACAGTACATGCAATTATAAAAGAGATGTACATTTTTCCTTTTGTGATTTATACACTATTTTTTTTAATGGGATATTGCTATTAAGTGTTTTCAGCCTGGTAGGAATTTTAATTTTCCATAAAATAACTTGATGTAGAAAACATAACAGCACACAATTCAATGACATTCTGCTTTTGAACACTAATATTTGAATTTGTCCTTCCACCTGTCAGATATTCTGTTCAGAAGTGAAAATGTGAATAGGAATTCATTCAAATAAACTTGGTGTGATTTATGATTTTGGTTGYTTTTTCTCTGTATTTTCCCCATCTTTATAACATGATGGACAACAAAGATTGGAATTTTCTAATTTTCCTAATAGATTAGTGCTGAATTAACATTATCAGCTTCTTTTGCAACTTGTGCCTTTTGCTCAGCCTGGGTGTGGTCAGATTAAGGYGTGATACCACTGACAGTACCATGACACGCTGCTCTTTGTGTGAAAGCAGATGAAGGTGAGGTTGGGCACTTATTGTTTCTCCTACAGCAAATTTGTGCCTCTCGGTGGAATACTTAACTTTGATTTTTATTCCTCAAAAGATGAGGAGTCCAGACTCACTGCGTTTCCACAAATCCACATTACCGCAGGGTCACCATAAGCAGCAAACCTGGCTTCCCAAGGCTCTAACATGGCAAGGCAGGAAGCAAGGTTACAGCCATTTATAGTACCCAGAAGTCTGATGTTCCAGGCAACTGCCTACCAGCTAACAATTCTGTTTGAGATGCAATTTTGCATCCTGTGCAGTCATATTTATTTTCTGTAGCTGSACTTGGGCAAATTTAAATAACCTTTTTTTTTTAGTGCTGAAATAGCGGTATGCACACGGATATATATCAAGGTAACAAATCTGCTTTGATTCAAGAATCTCAGTAAATCAGAGTGCATCCAAGAGCTACTGAATTTCAGGGAAACCTTCCAGAAATGCCTTTGAAAAATTCTAATGAAACTTCTGCCTAATACTTGCTGTTAAATATTCAACAATGATAAAATGTACTTTACCTTTATGAAAAGCTACAGARGTATTAACTAACTAAACCTCATGACTCCTATATATAATGCAGATAAATGTATAATTTAATTTTACTCTTCTTAGGCAAATTAGCCACAAAGGTGAACAAGCCTTTTACTAAAGAGTGAAGGATTTGAAAAAGGACCTTGGCTTCCTTGATTTTCTTAATTGATTCCAGTGAAATCACAATTTCCCTACAGCTGTAATACAAAGGGGGGAAAACTAAAAAGCTTCCATGCACTACCTTTAAAAAGTCGTTATACAGAAGGACAAATAAGCCAGTACTACCTCAGACACAACACAAAACTTAGAATTTTTTTTTTAATCTCAACGCACACTTTTGTAGTCTGTATATTGCATGCTTCACAATATGACAACACACTTAGGTCCATGTTATACACATACTGATATCTGCCTCTATATTTTGTTCTACACTGTGAAAAAGTATTTTCTGGGAGAATAYACACTGTTCTGAGCAATCAGCAATAGCTGATTCTTTGAAAGGAGCTTTGAAGACCCTGATTCTTTGAAAGGAATTGCCATCAAAGCCAATGGCTTGATGGCTGGAAAGTGACATTTTCCTCAATGCATGTGCTGAAGCAAGAATTTAAGCAGGCGTCAGTGTACCTACTATTCAAAGTGGTTTTTATTTTTAAAGTTTGGCAACATTTTATTTTCAAACATGATGTGTCTGCTTGGTTTTGTTGTTTTGTTTTCTTTTCAAAACCAGGATTTCCCGTGAGTACYGACATCCAACAGAGAACTACGTCACATTATGAAGACATTTAAATTAAATATAAGTAAAATATCTAAATATTTAACTATCCTGTATGTTTCCCTGAAGAGAATGTGTGAATTGTGATTACCTGATAGACCTCCTGTATTTGTAATTATCCTGAATTACTCAGAGAAGCGTTCTCAAATCTTGACAGAGTCCAGTTACATGGACTCAAGGGTCTGAAAACATGGGGGAGAATGGGAGGCAGGTGCTGAGCCCTTGCCTTGGCAACTATAATTCACAGGGCCTGTGTCACCACCACTGATTGTGAA
This sequence comes from Amblyornis subalaris, assembly GCA_018881555.1. NCBI lineage: Eukaryota > Metazoa > Chordata > Aves > Passeriformes > Ptilonorhynchidae > Amblyornis > Amblyornis subalaris. The sequence continues at coordinate 774,374 of JACAXG010000053.1, forward strand.
TCCTGTTTGTTCCAGTTTTGTGATATAAAAAGAGCGCAAGAGCATGTCAACAGGACAGATTTTACACACTGGAAACGAGAGAGCGAGAGCGCGACAGAGAGAGATCTTTCATCTTGTCAATGCCTCTTCATCAACATTCAGAGCACATTGCCTTCATTTCAGACCCCGCCACTCTCCTCTGCCTTCATTCTTTTTTCTTATTCTGATTCGTCTCTCTTCACCACTGAAAACAAAACTTTCTCCTTTGCTTTGACAGTTGTCTCTCTTCTTTCAGGAAATGCTACACTGTCACTGTCGATCTCATAAGGAACAGCTTGTTKCCCCCTCTTAGAAGAAAAAATCCTGGCCTTTGAAAAAAGTTGGCATTTTAAAATCAAGCAAGGCAAAACTACACATTGAAATGAGAGTTACATTTTTTCCAGGTCCACAGAATAAAGTTATACAGAAGCATTCTTTTAAATCTCAGTAATTGTTGATTCTTCATTTTTCATTGTCTGAAGCTTGTTTTCYGTGCTGTCACAGACCTTCTGTAACAATCATGCTAAAATTGTAGCACTTTTTTTTGCTGTTTATTTCAAGAGAATATTTAACATAAAAAATAAAGACAGAAGAACGAAAATGTTRGACCTGAGAAATTTGAATTTCACAGTATGCATAACAAAAGTTTGGCAGAATTGTTTACAGATTCACATCAGGAGAAGCTGGCACTCTTACTAAGCTGCGTGAGGCCTCAAATTTGTTTATGCTGTGAAGTTGCCCTGTAGCCACATGGCATTTCAGGAGGGCACAATACTCTCCCACCAAGGCTCTCGTGTTCCTGTGTAGACTTGAAAAAAGATTCAGACACCAACAGAACCAGCCCCCCCAGCGATATTAAAACCCCTTTCCTTTAACCCTTTTGCTGCCGATAACACAGAGGCCTTGCCATGCTGCCATCACCCACAAATGCATTTTTTAGGCACTCCAAATCTGAGTGGACATTAGGAAGGTTTCTGTCCTGCGAACAGTATTTTTAACCGTCCTGAAATACTAGAAGCTCTACTAGTAAGGTTACGTGTTGTAGGCCATGAATAAACTGATTAAAAAAACCCAAACTCACATGTAAAAAGTGGGCGGTTTTGTACCATTTTGAATGGACTGGTATACTTAATATGGCTCAATATCTTTAGTAACAGTGCCTGATGAACAAAAGAGAAATTGAGCCTGAATTTCCCACTTTTTCAGGATCTCTTGTCTTTCTTTCTATTGCATTCATACTATCTGCTTACTTATACCTCTAAAAATGAGCATTGAATATATTCAGGAATTCTTACCTGGTAGCAGTTTTTTACCTTCTTTTTAGTTAGAAGTAAACACCAATTGAAAATGAAATTTCTGTACAGTAAYCCAGGCAAGGGACATTTCTTGTCATTTGTTTCCAGATTCTGTATTGCATTAACTGTGCACAAAGTGCATGAAATCTTTCAATAATGCAAAACTTTCAAGTTCTATATACCACAAAAGCAAAAAAACCCACGTCCACAGAGAGTGAGCACAAAGACCCAGCTAGCCCACAGCGTCATCTCTAAGAATGACTAGTAGAAGAAACCTAGGCAAAGGGTGAAAGAGACAAGTGAAGCAGACTACCTTGCTGTGGTGTGTCCTTCCACCTCGGCTGCACATAGTTTAGGCATTTTCTGGCTGGGAAGTTCTAGTCAGATTATTGTTTAATACAAAAGAGAGGCCTCTCCAACAAGAATGTACTTAATCTTTCATAACTGATTTATGCTTTGGCCTTCAACATGTCCTGAGGCAATGAATGAATTATACAATTTACTTATTTGTTATGCATCTGTTTTGAACATGTCATAGCATAATTTCATTGGCTGCCTCCTCATTCTTGTGTATGGAAAACATTGGCCCTTACACTGCTTGTAACTTTACAGATCTCACATATTTCTCTTTGTGTCATCTTTGGCAAACCAAATAGACCTGCTCTGTTCAGTCATCCTCCATTTCTCTGAGCAAACATTCTATTTGACTATTCCCCTCCTAATTACTTTGCTTAATACTAATTACTAATTAATACTTTTTTGGGACAGGGTGACCCAGTAACATGTCATATTCTAGAACAAAGTTCACTATGGATTAATACAGTGGCATAATGTTTCTTTTCAGTTTTTTTTTTTCATTTCTTGTCTCAATAATTTTTGATGTTTTGATTGTTTGTTGGAGATTGTTTAATGTTAAGCTGATATTTTTGAGAAACTTTGCTGGAGATATTGATAGTTTCCTTTATGAGTACTACAAGATTTTTGCGAAACCAAAAATACTTTAAACTATGCTAGCAATAATCATTTGAACACCCTTAGATGCTAAAACATCTCATAYGTATTAGAACAATATCTATAAATTGACTATTTTGCAACTTACGGCTCTGTTGACTGGGTTTTTTTCCACTAATTCTCAYCCTACTGAATCATCTGCTGTTACCAATGATGGCAAGCTGCATCTTCTAATGAGCTTGAAAATATTTTTTTCTCTATGCTRTATGCTGTTAGTGGGTTGATTCTCAACATTTTTGTCAGGGCTGAGTTGCTATAGCTTTACATTTAATTTACTATATATAATTTCCAATTATTGGGCTGTGATTTTCATGTTAGAAAGAAGGGACTTTTTCATCTCTAAAAGACCCTTTACTATTTGTCAGAATCAAGCTAGCCCTTTTATAAGGATCTGATGGGTTCTTTCACCAAGCCTGTAACATGATGTCTTTGAACAGCACCCTTTGCACCAGCTAATATTTTTACCCTTTGGAGTGTATTTTTTTAAAATTCATTTTAACTAACCTCCATGATTTTTCAGTATTGCCCCTCTTTACAGTAAAGAAATATTTCAGTAAGAGAGGGTGAGATTGTTTTGACATCTRTTTGGAGGGATCTGGGGAGATTTGCTTCAGGAATTTGAATACCTCACAGTGGTTATTGTACAGTGATACTTAAAGAACTGGCTCTTGAACTGGGTCCTGTTAAAAAGAGCTGCTTCTCTCCTTGAGTTCTCTGCTTAGTTGTTCCAAAGAGCAACTGTTTATTATGTCCTATACTTTAATCACCATGTTCCACCATACCACTTACCTTATCAACATACAGCAGTTGAGGTTTTGTATCATCCTTTTTTTTTTTTTGCTTACCTTCATAATCTTTTTAATCCATTTACAGTCATTGTCCCCATCTTAGATAGGTGGTCCATGTATTGATACATTCTTCTCACCCAGGTTTTGCAATCAAGATCTGTTATACATACGATGAAGTTGCTGATTTTCCTGTCCCTCTTTCTGTTGTGTGTGTCGTCCCTGTCTTGCCCTCAAGTAAATTACCCCTACAGTGCAGGCCAGGCCTCTGTGTAGAAGTCTAGATCTCCCCATGGCATCCAAATAGCAAAATGAAGCTACGAAACATATTGATTGCAGATAACTCTAATAASTTATATTAATAACTGGGACAAACCTTTGCAGCTGCTAAATTGGATGCATTGGCAAGCACAAAATCAAGTTCCTTGCTATGCGCACGTGTGCGTGTGTAGCAGAGAGACAGAAAATCAACAACACTGAATAATAAACATTTCTTAGGTTAATTAATTTTGACACGTATAGCTTTATATGTAATTGATTCGTGAGCTCTGTGAGGTAGATAATTCACACATCTTTGATTTTAGCAATCTCTTATTCTGCTTCATAACTTTCCAAAGGATATTTTTACTCAGGAACATTAAACCAGTTAAATTTTAGTCTGTTCCTGTCAAAGTGGTTTACATCTACGCAGGCAATTTCTGGATTTGATTTTGTTTTTGTCAGTCACGCTCTTTGATACATGAAAGTTTAGCACTTAATGTACTTCAGGATGAAAGTAGCCATAGTTCTTTGGAAACTTGTTCATCTGGAGCTGCATCTGAGTGAACACCTTACTGCTCCTGATAGTGCCATCACTACATTGACCTGTATGACTCCACATTTTGGTTGATCTCCCTCACCGAGGCTGCAGAAGTCATTTCAGTGGTGACTGAGTGCTTCAACAGATGACACTGTGGTCAAAGGAGCAAAATTTGTATTCTGTACCCATTAATKACATGATGACCACTTGAACCCCATTTATGCAAACAGTACCGATACCACATCTCAGAGTGAGAATGGGCAGGGGCTGAGAGACGTCCAGGACTGCAGAGTAATGAGATTTATTAAATGGCGTATAATATCCACATTGATGGATTGGATGGGGCTGCTGGGAAAGGTCCCTGACACCCAGCCCTGCCACTGCCAGCCATGGCAGGCAGGAGGCCATGGAAAAATCCCTTTCCTCYTGAGAAAACCTTTCAGTGACAGAAGGGTTCAGCGGCCAGAGTGGGCTGGGAAGGAGGTGCTGGGCAGTGTGCTGGGAAGGGGGGCAGCACAGCATAGAGGCAGCAGCAGCCCATGGGAGCTGCTCTGCTGGCACATTTTCCACCTTCTGGCAACTTTTAGAATGAAAAAAGAAAAAAACTAATAGAAAGACTAAAAGCCAGTTTTTCAAAAAGCAGCTGGATGACTCAACAAAGTTTTGCTTGTGCTCTTGYTGCTTGTGGTCTTGCTTTTTCCTTTAGGGTTTGGGTTTGTTCTTTTTTTTTTTCTTTGCAATTCAGATCGCATTTGTCTCTTAATTTCTAACACTTTTCATGTTCGTGGCTGGCATTTTCTCATGATGAAAAGTGAAAATCCCTGAACTGACAGCTGTCAGAAGTTGGGAAGTACATTACATGAGTATAGCTTTTGCTTGTCACCAGCCCTGCCCTTCTCACCTGCGGCYGTCCAACTCTGGCCACTGCTGGGACACGTCACCAGCCAAGGGATTACTCTGATAACTTGGATCATTCATTGTTAGGCAACATTTTTCCAAATAATGTTTGTATTTAAAATCTCCAATTTATCATCTTTGATTGGACAAGCGCAGTGCAAGCCCTGCTGTAACATCTATTGAAGCAATAGGAGCCTTTCAATAGATTTTATAGGAATTGGATAAGATTTATATGACTGAATACTCTAAAAGTAAACAGGCCCTCAAAGGAAAATAATTGCTTATTGCTGCCTTCTGTTAGTTCCTTGGGGGGGGAAAAAAAAGCAACTCTGAACTGAAACATACAGATTTTTTTAAATGCATGAATGCAACCCCATGGCTTTAGTTTTCTCATCTTGTGATAGAGTACTGTTTAATTAAAKAGAGGAGGTATATATTCTAAGCAGCTTATGGATGGGTATTATCTTCATTTGAGATACTCTAATGAGAGGCTAGGGGAACAGCAAGTAACCATTTGTTCTACAAAATTAAAAATGGGCAAGAGATGAGCATTTAATTACCTTGACATTATCCTTTGCTATATTAGGTTAAAGCAGAAAGTTGCAGGACAATAAAGCTAATATATAGATAGATAGATAAAGATATACATACACATATATATGTAAATTCTGTTTTCTTTAAACATTAAGAATCAACCAAATGCATGTTTCAAAGGAATGTCTTTCTGAATGAAAGTACCTTCCCACTCAAGTAGTAACAAGATAYTCAGCTTTTCTGCAATGTCACTTTTCATCCATAGGCGCCGTAGTGCTTTGCTCAGGCCACCTACAACTGATGAGTACCTGACATAGCAGGCTCTCAGCAGCGAGGCCCTGGCAGAGCTGTGCACCAAACAGCCTGACCTGTCTGACCTGCTCTGCACAAAGCTGCCAGATTAGTCACACTAACATGGTACCAGCAAGAAAAGCACGGTAAAACTGTGGCATGTGGGACAACAGAGCTCAGCAATGAGTACAGCATGCTGATACTTACAGAAAGGTCTATGTGGCTGCGGTGGGTTGGTGCTGGACGGATGCCAGCCACCCACCAAAGCCTCTCTGTCATTCCCCTCCACTGACCTTGTTGTCTGCAGAGTTGTTCCTCTCACATGTTCTCACTCTGCTCTCCTCTGCTTACAATTACATCTGCACAATACCTTTTTTTCTTCTTAAACATGTTATTATAGAGGTGTTACCAACCRTTCCTGATGGGCTCAGCCTTGGCCAGAGGCAGGTCCATCCTGGAACCTGCTGGCAYTGGCTCTGCTGAACATGGAGAAAGCTTCCAGCAGCTTCTCACAGAAACCACCTCCATGGCCACCCCACTACCAAAACTTGGCCATGCAAACTCAATAGTGGTTCAGGAAAAGAAAAACGTAATTGCAATTAAGACTATAAACAAGACTTTTTATGATTAAATCTCTTCATTATGAGAGGAGTATTATTCCCTGACTAGGTATGTACTCTTTAGAGCCAGGCTTCTCTGTAAAAGAAATTGCTTTTGAAATTTTCACATGGCAAGGAATTAGGGATTATCCTTTTAAAAATATCTGCTTTCTTGAAAACTCTTGCCTGGACTTACTAAAAGGATGTAATATGTAAAGTACAATACATAAAGCACTCAACAAATAAAATGTAATTATATATAAATTAAAATATTTAAAAATTAAAAATACAAAATATACACAAGAATTCAAGAACTAGGAAGTTAATCAGATTGCAGATTTCAGGTTTTACTTTGTTGTCTCTGAGGTATTCAAGACTACTTAGTCATGCCAAAAGTGGACGAAAAGGGAATCTGTCTTTAATAAGATCAATGCACTTGTGTTTTGAAAAGGGGAAAAGAAAAAAAATAGATAAAATGCTGACTTTTTTTCTTTACTGAAACTGTTTAGTAAATAGATTGAGAATGCAGTTTACAGGATTACAGGGTTCGGATGTAGATTTTTACATGAGCAGGGGTTCTGTTTGGTGTTTTTAGTGGGYGAATAAAGGCATATTTTGGAAATTTTGATTTAATTACTTTTCTAATCTAAAAATCTATGCTTGTTTTCTATGCTGTCAGATTTATATCATGTCATGGTTCTATTGTATATGCACACTCAGCAATAGAATTTGCAAGTGCTGGTATTTTGTGTTACTCTGTTTCTCCAATTGCATTTGTTAAAAAGTGGAAAATAAATACACAAATAGAAATAATATTTACTACCTGAAATCCACAGGTAGGTAGCAAGAAATCAAGACCTGTCAGTCTTTGGACCCTCTGGACAGGTTTGCCAGCAGGGTAAGCAAGAGGCCATGAAGTTTTGAGGAACCCCTTGCAGCTAAGGGATGGTATCAGCTCTTGGGTAGCACCCATTCAAGCAGATTGGATTTGCTAAACAAAAGCATTCTGCATGATGTTAGCATTCTTCAGAGCCATATACTCTGTCAGCCCTTTCATTTTAAATATGTATTACTTTTAGAAAAGGAAGTTTACTTTGACTGCACTGTTTCACTTTCCTTAATACTCAGTAAATGGGAGGATCCTTTTAAAGACACTGAAGTATAGATAGGATGTGGTTTGTGCCTCTTCCTTATCTCAAGGGACACAATGCCTCAAGATCACACACATGGTTCAGGTACAAGATACACTACTCATTCGTATTAAACAATTCAGCAYGCACTGAATGCCATGGAATTAAAACAATGTTTACAAAACAGAAAAGATTTTGCTTTTCTCTTTGGTGAAATATCTTGAAAACACTCAAGTCATGATGAGGACAAAGGAGATCTTCTATGTTATACAAACCGTACGTATTAATGGGATGATGAAGCCAATCAGAGATTAGATATATGGCTGATAAAAAAATTAAATTTAAAATCTCTTATACTTGCATCCATACAACTGCATTGCTATTCATAGCAATTCAGTAACTGAGAAATGAACTGAATCCAGTTTCTTYAACCCTGAGATAAATTCAACTTGAGAACACAGGTGGTTTGTATTCTGCACGTGTGAACGGTCTACAGTGTTTCTGTGTCATTAGCCTGGTTTCGGCCATTTYAGCAATTCCATTGTATTTTGTTCACAGCTTTTGGCTTCCACCCTTTTYCATTTTCCCTTTCTCCAGCCAGACACTTAATCAGCCTCTCTGGGAACTTATATAGCTCCCATGACCACTGYGTAAGAACACCTAACAAATGTTAATGCCCGTTTATCTTCACTGTACCCTAATGAATAAGAACAGTGTTAATTCACATTATACAGAGAAGGAACAAAAGGACGGGGACATTAAATGACTTGGCTATCGGTGGAAGAGAAATCTGTAAARCATGGGGAACTGAAGGCAAATGGTTAGGGTTAGCCCCAAGTACCTCCTTCCTACTCTGCCCTTTGCAGAGCATGAACAGCCTCAAGCGGTTGTTGCTCTGTCAAGGCACAAACAAAACTCTTGGAAGTCCCGGAATGGAGGTGCCTGTGCTGGGAGTCTGTTGTCACATCTCCGTGGTGAGAAAGCTGCTCTCCCAAGGGATAACAGTGAGAATCAAAATTGGGAACCCCTCTGTCTTTCCCTCTCTCTCACTCTGTCAAACAGCTAGGATGCCYGGGCTTCTAAATCAAGCACCCAAACCTGCTCTCTAAAGTAGATGGTATGAGTCATTTAGCTAACTTAAAATGCCCTGCACTGATCCACAAAGAGAATTCCATAAAGTTTTTCATGTCTCTTTTTCCTGCCCACGCATATGGATCACTCATCATAGTAGTATATGAATGCCTCGTTTAACCAGTCACATTAATTTTTGTGTTTTAACATTGAATTTTGACTACTGGTTGCTGTACTCATTTCTAGATTCACCTATTTTTTATCTGACGTGAAGAATGCCATTCTGTTATCATAAGGCAAAGTGGGGTGGGGTGTGAGCAAGTTCCACAAATTCTGCAACAGCTCCCGCCCCTCCTGCAACCCACTGACTCTGCATGGCACGTTATCTGCCTATCGATAATCCTTTATCGTGTTCTGTAATAAAATCACATTCTCCCACGTGCTGCTTTTTCTTTTCTCTCTTCTCTTCTAAGATATTAGGGGTTTAATAACTGCAGCAGTTTGGATTCTTCTCTGTGGCTCTACAAGGAAGCCAACATGGATTAAGAGGTAATTGAATGTTGCCCAGTCTCTTTGTCCCGGTTTTGGAGAGTGCTATTTACAAAAACATAAACAAATACGGAACTGTACACATTTATCTCACATTGCTCAGCTATTTCCTGCTCCTCCACGCTCCCACCCCATACCATGGGTTGTAAGAGTACAAAATGCYTCTGACCCAACCTTGTACCTATGCACACACAACTTTGTGTATCTCTTCCCTGTGAGTGTGCACCTGCAGGGTTAATGCCATGGAAGAAGGGGTGCCTACTCCCCTGCACCTTTGTGCAGGAATGGGAACAAATTTATTGGGGGGAGTGTCACAATCCGAGAGTTATGTTTTACAGAACATTTGTTTAGTATAATAAACATCTGCAAATGACTATTTATTTCATGAAGTAATTAACATTCCTAATTAGATGCACCTTGCAGCTGCTGTTAATCTTAATTGGCAATAATGCAGTTACATTTTGATACATATCTTCAGAAGAGTTACAGCAGAGAAGGGAAAAAAATAAAGACAAAAATCTGAAGGGAAGGAAATAAAACTGTTCCCACACAGTTCAGAGAGTTCGCACAAAGAAGATCCCATGGCAACAGCGAGGCCCACAGTTTGCCTTATAAAAATCCAAGAATAGATAATGTATCATCTCTCCTAAAACACTTCGCTTCGGAAACCGGAGGGGAAGGGGGGAGAAAAATAAAGCATAGGAGGAAAAGCGAGGCAGGCTGACCCCTGCGCGTGTAGCGCGCCCGGCGTTCCCCTCCCGGCCGTGCCCCGCCGCTGTCCCGGCGGAGCGGAGCGAAGCGGCCCCGGCGCTGCGGACCGAGGCGGCGCGGGGAGGCGGGCGGCGCCGGGGCGGAGGAAGGGAGGTAGGGAGGGAGGCCCCGCTACCCAGGAGTTTCTCCAGGATCCCTTCGGAAGGGCCCTCCCCGGCGGCTCCCCCCGCAGAACGGCGCGAGTGCGGCGGTGTCCATCGGGTGGCAGTGCCGGCCCCTTCCTGCCGGCCCGGCGGAGGGCGCGTTCAGCCGAGCGAGCGAGCGAGSGAGCCCGTCTCGTAGGAACACAGGGATCGTTTATGCACTGCAGTTTCTCTCGCCTCTCTCCCTCCCTCTCTTCCTCTGCTCCCGAGGATATTTTGGGTGGATTGTGGTTATCAATCAAGACCTCCTCTTCTTTGCTGATCACTTGTCATTTTCACCGGGGATTAGTATCGTTCGGGGCAAGCGGACAACTGATTTTTTTTTTTTTTTTCCTTTCTTCTTTTCCGTTTGGAGAATTTTTCCCCCAAACCTCCCACCCCCCCCCTTTTTTTTTTTTTTTTTTTTTTTTTTTTGCGCTGCGGTGCGGGTGCTAGGACCCGACACGCACCCTCCCCCGGCCCCCCCCCGCAGCGCTTTGCCCACAGCCGCCCAGCACCAGGAAAGGAAACCCCTCTGGACCGTCGCTCTTCGGATACTTGTGCGGGCAGCCGGGATCCGGCCCTCGGCGGCGGCGGCGGCGCGCTGGGCGCGGAGCTGCCCGCGGGCGGCGCGGGGGCCCCCAGACCGGCGGCCCCCTTTCCCCCCCACCCCTCTCGCCGCACCTGGATGGTACCTCCCGCCGGCGACGCGGGCACTTTGTGAACTAGGAAGGAAGGGGCGACTCGGGGGGGTGGGGGGGCGCCGGAGTCTGTATGGAATTACCTGCGCCCGCGGCGGAGCTGGCAGCGGTGGATGGATGGGCGCCGCGTCCGCGGCACTCGCGGCCAGCTGAGCCCCAGGAGTAAACACGGGGCTTCTCCGGCCGAGTGCGCAGTGTGGTGACCGGCACTCGCCTCGCTGACTGATCGCACCGGAGGAATATTTCGGGAGACTCCTGTGGGTAAGGTCATTTTATCCAGGCAAAAGCCCGGCATTGCTAAACTTGGTGGCGGGTGACTGAAATGGGCACTTTCGGGATTGCTGCATTACCCTGATGCGAGGGGCTCCAGCCGCTATTGGCAGTTGAGTGGAATAACTGCAGTAGGTCTTCTGGTGAGTGCTTTTTGCGATAAATGAATAAAAAAAATATTAAAAATCTCCTCCCTCTGTATTCATGCACCCTCTGGATTTGGGAGAGTACTGTAAAAGCAAGGAGTATTTAATTTTCCCTCTTTTTAAAAAAAAAATTATTTTCCTGGTTGTAATATATTTGACTGAAAAGGGTATGTGACAGTAAAGAAGCTCTCCGTGATGGAATCTAATTAATATGAAATCGGATCCCATCCTCTGGTTAAATAGATGTTTCCAACTCTGTGCAGCGTTCTGCTGCATTTCATAGCTGCAATGGAGGTAGAGAAAACCTGCTTTTCAAGTTGTTAAACTTTAAGGTGGTGATCCTTATTGATCGTGGCACAGTGCACTGGTGCTAAAGGGGTTAAATGCCACTGGTAATTTGGGATTACAACTGTTCCCTGTAAATCCTGCAAGGAAATTATAAACTGAGGGACGGTGAGGACAAAACCCCCTCAGCTTCATAGTACAGAAATATCGTAAATGTCACTAGCCTGAAAATCTGTCATCCAGCTGCTTTTACAAAATATCTTTTTCACCCAATAACTTACCTACTGAAACCTCAGACCACGTGTATGGGAGTTGGAAGATGTGCAAACAGAGATGCTATCTTCGGTATTTCATACATACATGCATCTGGCTGAGGGACTGTGTGGGAATTCATTCCTGTTACTTGTGGTGTGAAGCGAGACGGGAGAAAAAGGAAAGATCATCCTCTTAAGAACAGAAGCGAGTGAGGGAAGCACTTCAGCCTTTAAAGATTTAAAGGGATCCGAGCAATGCACATTGGTAATCTCTCTCTGCAAAATCAGTTCTGATAAGAGGGAATGGGGGAAGGTTGAGGGAATCGATAGTGATGACGTTGTGCAATGCAATGCACTGCAATGCTAAAGTTACATAGTGTGTGCGAAAATATGTACCCTCATGTACTGCTGGTGAGTTCATGCATAATGGATGGAAGAAGATATGCAGATCTGTCTGTAGGAAGATGGATGTATTTGTGCAAAGACGGCGATTATGTAACTTGATTACATCAGTGGCATCAGTCGCCGATAGTGGAATAATATGCTCCTATAGCGTATCGATCACTTGGGTTAACTTTGTGGCGCTCCCGGCAGCGAGGGATGGAGACCTGGGCAGAGGAGGGGAGATCCTTGCTCAGCTCCTGACAGGGGGTTTGCCTCTTGCAGGCTGCCTTTTGCATCAGCGTGCTGCTGGAGGAGTTTCCCCGGGACAGGGAGTTCACGGAGGAGGAGGAGGCTGCCGAGGCGCTGGTTCAGCCACACCCGGGTTGAGGCTCCCGAAGAGCCCCTGCAAGGCTGCACAATGGTCCCATTGAGCAGCCCCGGCTGCGCGCTCCCCGGCAAGGTCACACCGCAACCTGGGTCTTGGGTGCATGGCAACAGCTGAGCGGAGGAGGAACAAAACCGAAATTAAAATTGATCGTCCTCCTCCCCCCTCGCCGTCGCCTACCTCCAAACAGGGCGTTCTGCTGACCTCTCTTCCGGGGCTCAAGGCAGAGCTGGTGCCGCTGCGCCCGGGTGTGTGCGGCGCCCGGCACAGAGCGCTGTTTCTCTGTCGGTGTGAGCACTGACGGCTCACAGCTTTGGCTGGGTGCTGCTTCAGTGTGTTACAATACAGCGTGACTGACGTGAGAAAAAAGTACTGTCAGATACAACAGCTTCATACACCTGTTACATTTACAGGAATCTAAAAGGTGGTCCATTAGCGCATTTCAGGCATCTTAGAAGTGAGTAGGTGAAGAGCAAAGGTGTAACAGGAGTCCCTTTGGTTTAACTCAGACTTTTTTAGCAAATTATCCTCAAAGATAGCAGTATCTGGATATGCCTTAATGCCCCGTTTAGAATCCTGAATCATTTTTGCTATCTGTTCAGGGGGAAGAGGGGGAAGAGCACTCCTTGAAGATAGATAAGCTTGCAAAGGCGCTGCTGAGGCCCCATACCTCTAACAGATGCATTTTCTGAAAAATGTAAGCCTTATGAAATCTTAACTCAGCTGAAATGAGTGATCTTATCATCACTGACCTGTGTCCTTCCCCACTTCACTCTGAATTCATTCTAGCAAAATGTCACTAAAATACTTTTCAGTTAAGAAGAGGTGAGAGCAGAGTGGGTTTTACATCTCTTGATAAACATGATCTTCACATACCTACTAGATTTAATGCACTATCAAACTCACTGTAATTTTACCCTACAGCAGCCTGAAAAATCATTTTTTTCTGCTTCCCTGAAAACATTAGTATTTTAAAGTTGGTTCACCATTAGTTCATGACTATTTTCATATTTCTGGAGGATAGGTCTGGGCAGGCACTAAAAAATCCTGCTAATGCAGTTTAGAGTTTGACATTCATAGAGTATACTGAATAAATTGGAAAAAAAAGGATATGAAGTTAACTCTGTTTCCATCCTTCAGGGGTCAGAATAACACTATGGCAACTCCTATGCATTGCTACAGCTCTTATAATTTTCAGAAATGTCCATGGCATACTCTGTTCTGCCACACATAATTACAGGCATGCTCCTTCTATTGATTCCTGACAGGACCCCTTGTGACACACAGGCTACATACCTGTACCACCCATCTTAAAGGAAAGCACAATTGTCTCCAGAAGGTGTTATAAAACTGGTGCTGTAAAAGAGTAGGCACTGACAATGTGGGGTGTATCACATGATACATGTAAAGTGGCATGCAGCATGCAAGGATTTGCAAATTCAGGACAATAGAGAGTGGTAAGAAACCAAGTTTTATTCGTAGATTAATTTTGTTGTTGTAGTTAGCAGTGCTCACTCAGTAAAAATAGAGGGTTTCAGCTCCAATGCAATATCTGTTCAATTTGCACCAAATATAGCTTCTTCGAGAGGAAACTTTCCGTACTGATGTAAAGCTGTAAATCAGTCGGACAAATGAAGAGAAAATGTGAAGAGAAATATTTACATAAAACATTCCCAGGCTCCAAATCTCAGACCACTGAAAGCAGTGAGAGTTTGGCCGCCCACTCCTCGCTATCAATGTAGAGCTGACTTTTAAAGAAAACAGCAGTGCATGAAGAATAAGCTCAGTGCCTTCCTCTGAAAGAGCAGGCTTCTGACTGTCATTATCACTGAAGACAGTAGACTTGTTTTACTGCTGATAGGAAAATTTGAAACATACAGGGCAGATCTTAATGAAGCTTTTTTACTATTCAGTGATATTCTTGTAATGTATTCAGAGTACTTTCTGTGGCTGTTATGTTGAACCCATGTGTTAGGAAACAAACCAAAAACAATGGATAATCGACTGAGGTTTTCCTTCAGTGTATTTGCGCTTACAGAGAAGTGTTTGGATATACTTCTGTGTTTCATAACAGCTGTGATCTTTAGCGGCTGGGAATCTTTATTTTTATAGTTCACACTGCATGATAATATATGGCAATTGAAACATGAAGCTCTGATTAATATGATTAAAAACTAGCAACTTATCTAGTCGTGCTGAAGTTATAAAGTTTAATTATAGAGGCACCATTTGCACAGCTATAGGTAAGGTTGTGTCAGCATTTCTATTATAAACCTCTATCCTCTTTCCATACGTTGTGTCAGGGGTCCATGAAATAATAAGCAGAATTCACAGCAGAGACCATAATGGCTGTTTTAGGTTACTGTCATGGCCTGTCAGGTCAGTAATCCATGTGTTTCTTTTAAGTCTTTATATGAATGTCTACAGCAGCACCAAAGCAGCCATTATGCTCTATCAGTTCAAGCGTATGCTTTTATTTTAAAATGCAATTAAATATGAGGAGATGGACCACGGTGACTTAGTGACTCAGGAGGGATCATTGAACATATCATTTTTTTAATGCACTTCCATATTTTTTCATACTTCTAAAACAAAAACAGATGAAATGCAGCAATGAATTCTACTTGTGCTAGCTTAAAATTAATTTACAGTTAGGTGAAAGCTCTTTTGGGGTGCAGGGAGGGAGGAGGGAATAATGAAGATGAAAACTTGTGGGTTTTTGATGTTAATAGTCAAGCTTTGCATATTCCCCTGAGGTAGTCACATATGGAACTCCATCCTGCAGAAGGGGAAAATGCTGTGTTATCTGCCAAAGCTCTGTAAGACCGGGGCAAGGAAATCAGGAAGTGCTGGTTCTCTGTTTTAACGTTGAGTACTCTGTTTTTCTAGGTCTCACTGTACCTGTGTATTATAGGCATTCCCAGGTCATTTCATGGTGTTACACAGCACACTATTTATGCCTCAATAACTAGGTCTGAACAAACGAACCAAGGGCGTCAGTCTCACTGCTTTATGTGCTTTAAAGTTTCATGTTTATAAGAACAGCACACAGACATACAATAATCCTTCAATGGTCATAGCATCAACTACAACATTTACTCACAAACATTGTTAAATTGGGAATGAAGTAGGAGAAAGGGAGAACATGAAAATATTTAGATTTTTGCCAATGCAGTAGATATTTTTTCTATTTTATTTTTTACTTCTGGGAATAATTTAGGAAATGCTCAGTGTAGCTTCTGAAAAGAAATACAGAAACCTAATTCATGCRTTGAGAAGACCAATACCATCTATACAAATCTATACAATCAGCAGGCAAACAAGGGGTAGTGGTGTCAGAAAGTTTTCTGTTCTCTGGTCCGTCACAGCTGTCCACAATGAATAGAGCATTGTGAAAGAGGAAGAAGATGGAGGCTGCAGAATGGGTTAAAAGGGGGGCATAAAAGCTTGTAAATATACTGACAATGGTAAAGTATCTTCTCTATCTTCAGAGATGGAACACATTTATATATTCCTCTTGTCTGTTCTTTACTAGTGATACCCAGATGCTTAAAGTTATTGCAGTTCCCAACTCCCACTACTCTTTTTTTTTGTTGGGTTGTTTTTTTTTTTTTTTTGAGAATCCTTAAAATCTTCAGTGTGAGGGCTATCACCTTTTTGTTTTCATGCCTGTTTCCAGTCACGCAATGAGACTGCGATCTCTCAGTTGAGGTAACTTGAGGTGCTTCTCCGTAAAATAATAAACTAATGCCAGGAACACGAGAGAAAGAATGCTTTCTCTTATGTGAAAAGGCTGAAAAGAAATTACCAGTAATTTTAGAAAAGACTGATAATTTGCACAAATCAGACTTTCCTCTGATAAAACACAAACCTTAGAATTTCCAACAAAAATCTCACAATGCTGTTGCAAGACTTCCACTCCCAAAGCTAGTGCAACTGCTAAGTAAAACCCCAATATCTCAGTTTCCCCCGTTAAGTTCCACTTAGTAATGTGTGCTGGGAGTGTCAGTAGCAATTTCTGCTCCATCCCAACCAAAAGTTTAGACTGTTTCAAGAAAAATGAAGTTGTCGCAGTGTGCATCCATTGTAATGTGCAGGGAAAGGCTTCTGCTGGTGCTTGGGAGTGAGGTTAACCAGCTGTGACCTGCCTGATTTCCCAGACCAGTTGCCTCAGACTGAGAATTGCTGTGCCTGAAGGGTGTAAGGGACCTGCACGTACATTTTGTCCCTACCTACATCCATTTGACAGCACACCTTTTCTGGATTTGACTCTGAGCTCAGATCATATGCCTCAGGGATAATTCCTACACCAAGAAGATCTGTTGGTACGATGGAAACCTTGGGAAAGAGCCACAATGTCTGCACAAGAATGTGTTTGGCCAGGATGCTTTTGTGTGGCACTGATCCCTGGCAGCAGTTTTAGCCCAGTGTCTGTCAGGTTGCTGTTCAGTGCACAGAATTTCAGGATGGCAGGAGAGCACAGCTGTTACCATACAGCACCTTGGCATTCTGCATCTTTGGCTTTTCTTTAATGCTTTCTGTCTGTCTCCTCCCACCTTAAAACTTTCTTTTACCCCCAGAAAATCTTACCTTTGCTCATTTTAGAACAACATAACTGGAAATGCATGGCATTTCCTTTTCGGCAAGTTGTGCGTGTGATGGAGATACGTGTGTTTGTGTATCAATCTGTCAATAAGATCTGCATGTTCAGTATATACACAGAGTTTATTTTGTTCAGCATCTCTTACAAAACAGACAAGGCTTGTGAACTTTCTACTAGACATTTCTTTGGGAGGGGTCCCATAGCTGAAGGTGGTATGCTGACACCAGTGTTAAATCAGGCTCTCTGATTGGCACTGTCTCTCTGCACATACATGTATATTTAGTTATCACAGAATATGCTGAGTTGAAAGAGGCCTATCAGGATCATTGCGTCCAAGTCATGGCCTTGCACAGGACACTCCCAAGAGTCACGCCATGTGCCTGAGAGCATTGTCCAAAGGCTTCTTGGACTCAGACAGGCTTGGTGCTGTGACCACTTCCATGGGGAGCCTGTTCCAGTGCCCAACCACACTCTGGGTGAAAAACCTTGTCCTGATACCCAGCCTAAGTCTCCCCTGACTCGGCTTCATGCCATGTCCTCGAGTCCTGTCATGAGAGTAAAGAGATGTGTATTGGCCCCACCTCTTCCCCTCACAAGGATGTTCAAGACCAAAAAGAGGCCTTCCCTGAGTCTTTTCTTCTCCAGGCTGAACAAACCAAGGGACCTCAACCTCTTCTCATATGGTTTCCCCTCCAGACCCTTCACCATCCTCGTGGCTGTACTTTGGATGCTCTCGAATAGTTTAATGTGTACTTTTAGGGATCATTTCTGTAGGTGGTCTCTAGAGGAAAGTTATGTACATGCACACATACACAAATACAAATACCTACTTGTGCCTGTGCATACCTGTGTGTTTACTGCCATACCTGTGCGTTTACTCACACACATACCCAGACGAGGACTGAGAGCAAGCCATAAAGAGGAAGTACTCTAGTTATTTCTTATGCTAAATGTATAAAACATAGCATCATTCAAACATGCCATGAGATAGTAGTGATTTTTTAGAGTTGATTTAGTATTTTTGTTTAATGATCGATAAATGCAGTTTATTTGCAGAAGACACAAATTTATTTTGGAATGCCAAAGCACAAACATTCTTTGAAAGCACTGTCAAAGGGCTATATGGTATCAAATGTACAAATGTAATTTTAGAAATCTACATGATAAAACCTTGGAAGATACAATCTGGATGTTTCCTGTATACCTCTCCAAAAGAACAACAGATGCTATCAAAAATCTCTTGCCCGTTGTTATAGAAAAGCTCAACCAGAGAATTTGCTCCATTCGTAGTAGAAGAAAGCTATATATATATTTTAAAAGAAATGCAAAACTTTGTTTAGTATTTCTTGCATAACATTTAGCACCTCTTCACTCTCATACTGAGTATGAATAATGTGTCTGCCTTTGGCCACTTCTTGTCCAGAAACCTATTAAGAGGGAAGAAAAGACCATAGAAGGACAGCCAAAAAAAAAAAAAAAGTCTTCCACATGAATAGATTCCCATCTGAAGAAAGAGACAAAGGTTTTGTTTTATTCAGAAAAAAGAGGAAGATATGATACAGGAGGACAGGTGATGCAGGGAATACTGAAGGCTGTTGAAAGATGCTTTGGGTTATCTTAAATATTGTTTTCCTGATGACCGATAAAATGTAGTTGTGAAAAATCTAAAATGAATAAAGGAAGGCACTCCTTTAGAGTGCTTTGAATCCTTTGGATTCAAATCCTTTGTCTGTTACTGACAAGGATACAGTGAAGAGAAGGCTCTAGTAGAATAGAGTAGCTTGATAAAGCCAAAATTTTAAAATTTTGCATTGTAGTAGATTCCTAGGTAAGAAGATTATCAGCCTGTGTAACAGATAGTTAGAAGGCTGTCACCTTCTTTGCTCCAGTTATGGTGTAATCAATGGGATGTATGTGTCTGTGATTTCTGAAGTGTTTAAGGATGCTTCTTCCAAAGGATTTGTTACTGGCTTCCCTTGAAGGTCCGCTGTCTGACTAGATGGACTGTGTGTTCTTGAGACCACAGACTTACTGTTCATTCTACAAATCCAACAACTGTACTGCTTAATAAAGATTTTATTATTGTTGACTTGACAGCCTAATTTTTCTATTTAAGTCCTCATTACTAAAGTCCTGGTCCAAAAGTCAGTGATGGAAATGTAACAATGCCTACTGCACTCTGTAGGTTTTGGATCAGTCTCCAGCTTTATTATCTAATTTCCTCATTTTTATTATTTTCTGTGAAAAAACCCTCTCGTGCTGCTTCTCATGTTTAATAGGTCAACATTGATTAGAAAAAGAAAATCTTGTAAACTTTAACAGGCTACAATAAAGCTCCACTATGTTATTGACAGCATAAACAGTCTCATTAATTTCCATCATTAAAGGATATGCAACGTCCATTTTTTGTCTCTTCATGGAAAGGAATCTCTGGTTTCTTAAAAGGTCATTGTGCCGTCCCTGGTCTTCCTTACTTTCAGTTGCCGTGATGGAAAACTTGGGAAGCTCTTTAAAATCAATCACTAAAAATATATTCAGCATTAGTGTACATCCTGAGCTGGTTATTTCTGAAAAATTGCCAGGTTAATCAAAATACAGATATATTTCAATATTTAGTTAGTTTAACTTACCTTCCTTCATATTGCTTCTTCAGTGCTTTATAATAATGTATACTATATATATTATATATAATAATGTATATTCTGTCAAAGGACAATCCCATTGCTCAATGGACAGACACTGTACTTCTCGTTACAGCTGTTCACTCACAAGGGACCTTCCTTAATTAGTGTTTCCTCTTGATTCCATTGGTAGTCCATTGGTAGTATCACTCAATGCTTAAGACTTCCATATTAGCTAATGCAATGTATGTCTT
Source organism: Amblyornis subalaris (assembly GCA_018881555.1). Classification (NCBI taxonomy): domain Eukaryota; kingdom Metazoa; phylum Chordata; class Aves; order Passeriformes; family Ptilonorhynchidae; genus Amblyornis; species Amblyornis subalaris. Next base: position 794,149 of record JACAXG010000053.1, read on the forward strand.
TCATTTCTTTGGTGTTTGAAATCAGTCCCTTTCACTAGTTCCAAATATTGTTTCTCTGCAAAACTTTCCAAAATTCTCCATGCTTCAGTTTCTTGTCTCTAAACACTGAAAGACATAAACATGTTCTGCCTTCTTGTGTTTTTAAGTGTTTCCTCTATTTATGTTATAAATTCTTTAATATTTCTATTTTATTATATATAAAGTGGGGTTACAAAAAAAGTTCATGTCAATTTCTTCTTCCTACCTCAGTGGAAATTCAATTTTTTTTGCCAGCACTTGAAAATCATAGAAAGTATTTGCATTCTTCCAACCTCCAGAAGGGAAGTAATTTCCATGTTGGTTGGAGGGTGGATTTTGAATATTTTTTATTTATTTAGCACTTAGATTTTGGGAGGATTGAATCAAAAGATGCCATTTTAGACATAAAATTTTAATGAAAATGTTTTCTTCTCAGTAGAAAATTAATCAGGGAAGATCTTTTCAGAGTACTTAATGCAAGTTTTTAGCAGAACAGGACTCTCAGCTAAGGTCTTTAGATGCTAAATAATACAAATATGAAAATAGTACTGTGAGTCATATTACTGGGGGTGGCTGGGTCAGCTGCCTGTTTCCTAAATACTAATCAGTCTTTTTAATTTGAGATTACTTCACTATTCTTCTTCTTATTTTTCCATGTTGCCTGAATTAATTGTGTGTAAGATATGGATGAGCATGAATCAAAGGTAGCTTGTGGTTTTCCTTTTTGCCAGGGTTCAGGTGTAACCCACCAGTTAACAGAACAAAAATGTTAATAGTGAGAGGGCTTTCTGGTTTTGGTGCTGAACTTTGACCCTGTGTTTGCTCTTACTCATCAAATCTTAATGCAGTGCCCGGGGAGTTGTGGGAAAGGCTGCTGTTGGTCTCAGTGTGTAGTGAATTAGATTTGGGAATTTTGAAGTCTTAGCAGCGAGGTTCTCTCATTTCCCGCGGTGCGCCTGCCTGTCGGCGCAGAGCCATCACCTGCTGCATGCTCGCAGGTACTGCCTGCCTTCGCCAAGAGCAGCTTTCCCAGAGGGAAAGCCGGAGCAGGGCAGCTCCTGTTTCTCTGGGAGATAATCCCACAGGTGAGGGGATCTCGGGTTTCGTACATGAAACCTTTGCTGTTTTTTTCAGGTCTTGTTGCTGGAATTGACAATCCGTGCTCGGTGCCATCCTTTGGGCTAATTCCAGCTGACGGCTTTCGACCAGGGCTGGACCGCAGAGCTCCGCGGTGACGCCGGCGGCATTTCCCCATCCCAGCAGGAATGCCCCAGCCGGCGTGCTCCGTGCCCGCCACAACCTGTCGCCTGGAGACTTGTGGTTTCCATAGCTTTGTTTAATAGAAGACATTTTTGTCTGCTCTGAAGATACTTGTGTTTGCTGATTTGGAATAATATTAAGTGAAGCAAGGGTAAACCGATTTCACACAGAATCTCCTGTCAGAGCTCTGTTTCATCAAGAGTAATGTTAGAGTAACTCCAGTGGAGCTGTTTCGTTCGGCTTGCCAGATTGAGTCCAATGTGAACCTTCAACATAGATATTATTGCATTAATTTTAATGAATAAAGATCACACACACATTACTTATTTAATTAACATAGCAAAACCCATTGTCAGCAAGCAAAGAAGTTATATTGCACAGCCACTCTAATGCAATCACAAGAGTATACTTTATGGCTATGAGAATATAATTTTCTAGTTAAAAACCTTTGATGTTTCTTTACATATATAAAAATACAGGAAATGTGTAAATAAGGCTTGCCAGCCATCTCAGATGCCTCATGTTAAAATGAATCTTTTAGCTTTGTGTTTATTTTGATGAGTTTCAGATAATACTGATGTATATATACAAGCATATATATATATAAATATAAGCAGAGGTATACATGTATAGACATAACTTTTGTTGTAAAATCATAGGTGTTATTATTGAAAATACAACCATTATGTCAATTTTTAGATGTTAATTTTTACCATTACTTTTATCATTTTATTTGCACAATTAAGGACAGTTTAACCACTAGAGTTTCACTTTTCTTGAGCTTTCCTGCCTGGTCCAACTCACTGCTAGGCAGAAAATGCTCCTATAATTTGTTCTTATGGAATTCAAGAGCAGTATTTTGGACATTGGCCTGCTCCACCCAGACCCACTGCACAGCCTCCCCTGCATGTCTGATTAAGACCTACACATGTTTGTCCATCCAAGCTCCTTCATGCATTACCACATGAGCTGGTTCAAAGTTTCTGGAAGTCGAGGAGTCAAGAAGCCACCAGTCACCTGAACGACAGTATCTTGACATGTGCAAGACAGGCTCCTGTCTCTGTGTTCGTCCTGAATTCATAACTCAGAGGGAGTCTGTGTTTCGTAATAGGGGAAGCTGTGGGCAGTACATCTCATAGTTTGGCAGGAGCTGCTTGCTGTGTAGAAGCTGTGTAGATGGCTTTAGATTACTGTTGGAGTCAAGATTTTTACATATATTTTTGTGTGTTTAATCCCACACAGGCTATGAAAACCATTGCTTGAAAGCTATATATATATGTGTGTGTGTGTATATATATATATATATAAGCGCCAGACTGTGGTTTATCTAACAATGAAACCTGAATGTGAGGATGCAAATATAAATAATGTAGCCCAAAGTGTATCAGGCTGTATCAGTGCCACCTGAAATACGGAAATAAGTGAATTTATTGTTTATTTGCACTGTGGTTTTGCAATCCTCACTTTTATTGTCATTTTTATTAACCCCTTGGAATGCTCTCAAATAAGCTTTCAACTTTATGCTTTGTTTTGATGAATGAGGATGACTGAATTTTCAACTGGAGACAGTTTACTGTAACATTATGTTGTATTTTTTCTGCTAAGATTGGCACAATATTCTTAGCTTAAAAATGTTTTTTTTTCTTTATTTATTCTTTCACTGGAAATTTATAGTATAAAGTTTATTGCAGGATAGAGGAAAAATACAGTAAAAATGTAGTACAGTAAGACTATGTTCAAATAATAGCAATTTTTTGCATCCAAAACCTTTAGATTTTGTTTTGAGGATTATCTATTAAGGCTCTAATTAAAAATAAAAAAGCAACCCACACAACTTCCCCCCAGAGAAAAGGGAAAGGGGCACACCAATAAGAAAGATAAATTTTTGTAATTAAATTTAGATACCCATTTCTCTAAGTCCATAACTTGTTTTAAAGTGCAAATTATCTTTCTCTTTCTCTTAGAGGGCAGACGATCCCTCTTACTATTTAAAGTTTATTTTTAAAGTAGCTTCACTATGTAGTGGCACAATTTTTGCTCAGTCCTTATCAAAGAATAAAATTAAACAAAACATTCTGTCCAGCAACACTCACTTCCTTTTAGATCAGAAATAGTTAAAATACATCAGAGAGCACCATCRCTGATTTCAGCATCAAAATAGTATATACTTCTAGGGAATTTTATAATATTTAGTTGATGGAACTGAAAATTTTTATAATAGAGTTGTTGGGGGTTGACATATGGAATAGCTGATTTCAGCAGGAGGTTTTGTTTTGTTGATGTGAGGAATTCTAGCTCACTTTTACTGTTCCATGATGTGTGGGGTGCTTTTATGGTGAATACACACATGAAACAAGAACTACTTCATCAGTTCCCATGAGCAAACGGGGACTTCGCTTTCTCTGGCTGTCCACACCTCTTCTTGTAGTGAAAACTAAATTTTATTTGAAAACAAAGACATAGAGGAGAAAATATCCTCAAGTACTCCTGTATTTTATGTGCTGTGATACACAAATAAATAAATGTATTACCTTCAGCAATGTGGAATTTATTTATCCCTATCAGATGAGACATTGCATCTGTCACCAGTCACAGTGATTGTGACACCCTGCTGCACGCGTTGCTTTCGTTATTCGAAAACTCTGTATTTATGTAGCACGTTGTTCCTGAGATTTCATACCCCAGATGAACAATTAGCTGCATACCTGCCAGTTAAGGTAGCTGAGCTCTGCAATTAAGATTGTGTGACAGGTTTTGACGAAGTTCTGCCTCTTTCTGGAGGCAAATTGTGAGCTGGCAGTGCCTTGCTGACAGGGAGCGTGTTGGGTGCCCCAGATGGGTGGGCACAGGGTGTGCAGGCAGTGCACCCAGGAATGATGCTTGGAAAGCCACGGGAAGTGGTCAGCAGAGCACTGCCTTCCCATCTTGTGCAGCCCTGTAGTTACCACGTGTGCTGTGTAGCAGCTGACAGTCATGGGGAAGGCTGCTCTGAGATGGACATTAAAGAAAAGCTATTAATAATTAAAGCATTGAGAAATCCTTGGTGTTGGTCAGTGGCCTCTGGCATGACTTTGGTTCGATCCCATATCTTTTCTGTTGCATACATCATCCCTAAGGAGAGATCCGTGCCTCCTTGGCCAGTGTCAGCCCTTGGCTTAACATCACCTCCCAAGTGAAGGAGAGKGCTTGGCTCTGGGGCCACCTGGCTTGGCAGCAAGAAAGGGGACAGCAAGCTTGTGCTGGTTTTGGCCGCAATAGAGTTAATTTTCTCTGAGTGATGGAGAGCGGTTCATAGCCACACTGCCTGATGCCCATTCCCTCTCAAACAGGTTGCCCAGGACTACAGTATTTGTCATTTGGCTTTGGATTCCTTCTCGGCCACCTGTGGTGGACTYCTACTCTTAGGTATTACTATTACTGTTAGTTTTTTTCTGTAGGTTTATGGGGTTATTTTTAGTTTTGTTTGTGTGAAGTCCAGCCTCCCCTGCACTATAGTTTTTTTCAGACACAAAGCTGGTAGTAGATGTGTCCTAGGCTACATGCAGGGGTAAGCTTAGGGATAGAATAGCATCAGAGGACTGTTCAATACGGAGCAAACCAAGCCTGTCACCTTGGTATTAGAGGCAGTCCTTGGTGTGAGCTGTCTTCTCTCACGTGTTGACTCCAAACAGAAACCAGCAGCAAAGTCACTCCATGCAGTGTAGATGATCCGTGTGAGGGAGTTTACCCAGGCACTGCACTGCTTGGCAGTGCAGACGTGTTGCCTGACTTGGATTCCCAGGAGCAGAGCAGGGTGATGGCACTTCTCACYTCCCTGGCACACTGAGGGAACAGACACATCAGAGACTGTGAGATGTGAAGATATGGTAAGATATGGTGCTTTGTGGTGTGATGAGAGTGCAAAAGACAGACTCCTGTCTAAGATGGATGAGTTTCCTTCAGTAAAGCATTAATACGAGCTGTATCCTTCCTCTGAAATGCAAGCCAGTAGTCACAGGCTCTGCAGTTGTTTCTGGGGATTTTGTTATGCAGATGGTACTTTCTGATTATCATGTTTTGAGGCTCATGCATGCATGAAAGGGAATAGTGAAATGGAGAGGGGTAATCTAACTGAATAAGAAAAGCATATTTATAAACAAATTTCTTTTCCTGACATAAATTAGCTCACTCTGACCCTTACACATTGAAGCTCAGTCTGGCTATGTCTGCGTTTACAAGATGCCTGTGCATCTTTTGTTTACGGCCCTCTGGAAAGCCCCAGAAATGTGACTGCCATCCCTAACATGCTGTCGAGACAGGTCCATGCAGAGTCATGTGCCATTCCCCCTGCCTGTTTTTCTCCACCAGGCTGGCCAGGTGTGTGCCTGCTGCTCTCCATGTCAGGACTGAGAAGGCAAATGGATCTCCAGTGCAGGTCCCATTTGGGGCATCACCCTGTAACACAGATGCTCTTCAGAAGTAAGCTACAAAGCTCCTTGGACTTGTACACTCCTGTCCACAAGTTGCCCTGCCAMAAAAGGGCTGGTGAAACAAAGGTTTGGTGAAATAATTCCATTTGACACAGCCATACTTTCCATTTGTAGAACTGCACTGCATTCAACACTCCAGCAGATCATGTTTGTTCAGCAGATTTCAATTAAAGGTGTTAGTGCTTTTAGAGGCCAAGCTGGACTTCTTCCAAAGCAGATTTTTTATTTTCCATTCCATACATAGCTCCATAAAATGTCTTTGTACAGACAAAATGTGCATCTGCCTGTACCCTTAGAAAGCTTTTGTGATTAAATTGTGGAAGAAATTCTTTTACCTTGCCCTGTCTGAATTGGAAATGGTGTCTGCTGTGGGAGGAAGCAGACATTGTGGTTCGGGTTTGGATGGGAATAGGGATTTTAATGGTGGTGGAGGAATTATTATGATTTCTTTCTATTACAAGATTGCCCATAATCGCTCAGTTTCCATTTCCCTCTGTGTTGTGTGTGCTCAGAACCCATCCCAAAGAGAGAGAAATTGGATTGGGGCAGCTGGAGAGCACAAGGTAATWACAAAACCATATTGGCAACACTCTTGACAGCAGCCATCAGCTACGGCTTCCTTCTCAATTTTTCATAGGCATCACAGTGGAGAAGGGATTTGAAGGAACAGAGAATGGAGTTCATTGTCTTTTTAGTCTGCTTGAATGATTGAGGAAGGCTATAAAAAGTCACCCCAGGCTTAATTTTCCAGTAGCCAATTCTCACAAATCATCTGTAGGAAGAGCGCAAAGCTTCTACAATGCCAGGCCACCGGCAGATGTCATGTAAGAAAAAACCAGCCCAGTTGCCATTGGACTATCAAAACAATGAACTTGCTCGAAGTCATGGTGGTTCTGTAAGGTAAGAAATTTCTGCAGAAATTGCCATGAGCCTTTCAGAACCCTGTGTCATAAATCACTCCCCCATCAGTGGAACCTCAGTTTATAAAATTGAAAACTAAACTGTTGCTAATGTGAAGTTAAGAATGATTTCATATTACACAATATTCAGAGTATTTAAGATATTTGGGCTCTTAGTTTGAATTTGGACTTTTGACCTCATTAATAAACAAGTTTTAATTTGAAGGATTTTTAGTGTAGACTTTGTGTCATTTTACTGCCTTAATAATCAGAAGGTCGCATGTTACCAAATGAAACACCTTATGACAATCTAAATTGAGTATATCATCATTATTACCTTTATCAGTCAAAAATAATTAATTGAATTGTGCGTATTGCTCATAGATCAGGGTTTCTGCTTCTGAAAAATGCGTTGACCTATAAATTGTCCTCCAGTAGCCATCCCCAGACTAGACAGGAGTTGCCAGAAGAAATTTGTAGAAAGATGTCTTCAGAATGATGGGTGTTTGCACAGCAAAGCTGAGTAAGAAGGCAGCTATTCAAAGCCTCTCTTTAAAGTTTTCCTGTTAGATCTTTTTTTAAAAAATACAGTTTTCCATTTCTGGCATGAATTAACATGATTCACACATGAGATATATTTAATTTCTTTATTTCTGTCTAGTTATTTCCATGTAAGACAGGACACTGTTGGAACATAAAACTAACCACCACACGACTTTATAGGCACATGTTCCTGGTGCCACATTAATTGTTACCCAAATACAGTAAAATTGTTCAGCAGATGAGTGATTCCTGAAACAAGTTAGCTTTGTATTTATTTTTTAGGATTTATTTTACAATGACTCATAAACTTTAATTTTCAACTGTTTTTTAAACCCTATCATTTGTTACTCAGGATATACTGCAGCTTTTAATATATGCAACCATTCTTAGGAATAGAGGACAGGGCCTTATTTTTATGCAGTCCCTACTCTCTCTTCAAACAGTTTCCTTTTAGGTTTGTCCTTCTAATCTGGTTTCTGCTTTCAAGGCCGAAATAGTTGCTGGACAGCTCAGATTCAGTGTCCCTTCATTGACTATGACTTTTCTTCTGACTCATGTCTGTTCCCTGATTGTATACAGAAAGAAATCATAACTTCTCTGATATTTATCACAATAAGCAAGCTAAAATTTTCTATTCTAGTTAGACTTCTATTCCCCTTATGTGCTTTAAGCGCCACCTTTGCCCTTGTGAACTGAGTTCATCTTTTGGGCAATACTGGCCAGAAGCTTCTGCCTTATGCTAGAATATGTCTTGCTAATGTCATATGCAGTAGCTCTCCCACACACTTGCCTTAAAATGCAGATGCTAAATTTGCAGTTGTTCAGTAATATGTCATTCTGATTTGTCACTTAAAATACTGTACTTATTGCATGCAGGTTTTCTGACACACAGTGTGTTCTGCTTTGCTATGAGTCTGGGGCTGCTCCAGCCAGCCTGTGATGCTTTACAACTCTAACTAAAGTGTGTATTTAGTGCTAAGAATCTGTCTATAATCTGAACAGTAGCCAAAAGTATTGCCCTCTCTGCTCTCGTAAGCATCCTTAACAGTGGTCTTTATTCTGGCAATGTGGGGAATGGAATTAATTGTTCATAGCTTAAGCTGGTTTAAAAATTCATCATGGTACCAGAAGGATAGACTATTTCAGTGCTATTTCATAGCATACATTATTCAGGATGTCATAGTAGCTACTAATATATAGGTATGTAAGATTGAACAGGTCACTTTTGCTCATGGAATATGAGTACATTCACTGGATCACCAGAAATAGTGGTATGTGTGAAGCTGAGACTTCATTGAATATATCTTATCTTACCATAACAAGACTCTGTGTTTCTCATTGGTTCCTATAGTTATCAGATACTATTTAAAAATCCCCTTCTCTCAGCTGTAGAACCATGCCAGAAAATCTGGCATTTTAATGCAAGTCACAAATGCAGCTAAGGAAAATTTTAATTTTTTTTTTTTTAAATTTCAGACTTGCAGAAATTTCACATGGCATATGTTTAGAGATGCAATACTCAGATACTTCATTATTAAAAAGTCAAGAAATAGAAGAACAATCTTCTTGGCATAGGAAGAGTATCAGCTTCCAAGAAAAAGGGATTCTAGGAAAGTCAAGTGATGGTAAAGTGTAATATCAGCATAATTTTAAGTATAAAACCCCCAGGATTTGGCTAAGTTTAGCTAGGAGTAATGTAAATGAGCCTTTGTAGAACAATTGTGGCAAACCCTGTGTTTAATGTCCTAAATACTTTGGTTGTGGTTCCTCAGCCTCGTGGCCTCATCATATACCAAATTTTTGTGAAAAAACACTTCAACTTGCATGCAATTAAGCTTTACTGAGGACGTAAAATTCCGGTATAGCCAGTGTGAAATAGGATCATCAATGACAGTGACATCTGTCAGACACAAGAATGAAACTGCATTATGAACCCCCAGCCATGATTGTATCATCTCAAATTTGCATAACCAGTGTTAAAAAATCTGGTTATGTTAGGCACTTAGCATTTCGGAATGGCCTTTAAGTACAGGAGTGAGGCTGGGAGGGGACACCAGGTCATTTTAAATTGTAGGATTAAGATGCCAGAAACCATCTGGAGAAGCAGCCGTGCCTGCAGTGGTGAATGCAGCAGATCCGTGGACCACTTCAGTCCCCCCACCCCATATCTATGCCAGGGAGAGTGCTAGCAGGGAAGCAGTGGGAATGGCTGTGGATCCACCAGCACCTGAGCTTTCTTCCTGGCTTTATTTCATTTAGTACTGGTGCAGCCAGGGAGCCTAGCTGACTGCAGAAATGTAATACACAGGTTAAAAAGGACTTCAGAGCACAAACCCCATACCACTTACACGCCAGAAGTGCCGAGCTAATAACTCCCAACATCCTAAAATTAATTAGAATAAAAAAAGCCCCAGAAATTATGATATGCCACAGAAAGAGAGCAGGAGAAATGAAGGGCATTAGGGGTGTCCTAGTATATATATGGTGCAACGGTGAGAGTACGGACATAAAATGCTTTATTAAAGTAAATTAAGTAGTTTAAAAGAAGAAATTACTAAAGCTGTAATATAGGAACAAGTCCCATGTTGCATAAAAATGGTATAATTTTTCTTCATTAATGTGTAAGATGGGAAAGGACAGATAGGAAAAAGCAGTCCAGAAACAATATGTTATTAGCTACATCAGACAAAGGAGAGCCAAATGAGACATCTAGGTGGGGAGCACCTTGACAGAGCCTTCTGTCTCACCACTGGGCACATAGCAAAAATTGTTCTTCWTACTAATCTCAGGTATATTGAATAAGCTAGGCAAAGGCATATTCATCCTGGCACAAGATGTAATAATTGCYCAAGAAAGCAGCAGGAGGAGGAGGAAGGATTGCTTTAAAGCAATTGCAGAAATGTGGAGGAGCTAGCCCGGGGAGAAGTGATATTTCCAGAAGAGTAAGGCCACTGATTTTTCAGGCTTATGCCTTCTCCCCCTCTCCTTAGGTAAAACTGTTTGGCACTTGCTGGTAGGAATACACCTATGTCAGATGAATCTCTCCAGACACCACCTGAAGAAAAATGACAGGAAAAAAATAGATGTTTGCTAAATTTTATTTTGGTTTGATTTTACCTTGTGCTGCAGAAATTAATATTGTGCATTTAGTGAAGTTAATAAATGTGAGGTAATCGTTTTCATGACATTTACACATTGTTTTGAATATTTTCAAGGTAAACAAAATCCACATTTCCATATCACCAGAGGAAACGAACTACACGTAGAACACAGGAAATTAGTATGTTTCCCCAAGTAGTGATTCCACAATATTTCTTTTCCAGTTTGTGAAACAGAGAGGATTTATATTGCTCCATGAAGTAAAGTTTAAACCACTCTTGTATACAAAAAAAAAGGTGAAATGTTATATTTTAGATGAAGTATGATGTTCTCTGTACATGAGATTCCAAAGAGAATTAATGCACTTCTCTCTCAGAAATAATTTCTTCAAAATTCATAAAAACAAAGAACAGAGTGCTCTGAAGAACAAAGAAAGAACAACAAAAAACCTCAAACCGATCTGTTTTTGTGCTGGGTGGGTGAGTTGGCCCTGGCTTGAAGGGGCACAGCTGCCTCACCCTGTACTTCCTCGCAGGCTGCAGGGAAATCGCTGCTCCAGCGCCTCCTCCCCGCTCTTCGCTGACCTTGGTGCCTGCAGGGCTCTTATTCTCACATATTCCTCTCTTTGGCTGTTGTTGCACAGCATATTTGTTCCTTTTCTTAAACACATTATCCCAGAGGTGCTACCACAGTCTCTGATGGGCTCAGCCTTGGCCAGAAGTGCCTCTGTCCATCTTGTAGCCAGCTGGCTTTGGCTCTGTCAGACAAGGGAGAAGCTTCTGGCACCTTCTCAGAGAAGCCTCCCCTGTAGCCTCCCTGCTACCAAACCTTGCCATGCAAACCCAGTACAGCTGGGTCAGAGTGAATGTTGCTCTGGCTTGAATGGTAATTAAGCTGGATGTCAAAAAAAGTTCTCAGTTACATGAGTTGTGCTGGGCTCTGTCTGCCTTAGCACTTTGGTTGGAAGCAGCAGCACAATCTTGAAGGAAATCCCTTGGTTGTTCCCACTTCCCACATGTCGGTTCAGTTTCCGGGGCAGCTTTTGTATCATGTGGAACAGGTGGCCTTGTGGAGTATCGCTTTTCCTGCCCTTGCCTGGATTCAGCTGGGCTCGCGATCTCCTGGGTTCTCAGTGCACAGAAGCAGTTTGACCACTCTCTCACAACAGGCAGCTTCTTTAAGGTAGCAGCGAGGGCAAGAGGACGAAAGAATTGGACTTCTGTAACTTTTATTCCAAGTTTTATTAGTCTCTGCCGACGAGGCAGGGCGAACAAAGCTTGAAGRGGAGTTAACAAAGGCCCCTACCTGCTCTCTCTCTGCTGCTTTAAGGGGTAGGGATAACAGTGTGTAACCAATGAGCTTAGAGATACATGAGAGGAAACCAATGGTACATCTTCAGAGGAAGAGTACATTCAGACTGACTAATGACAATACAGTTAGAATTTCAAACCAAGCCAACCTGTTACAAAGCTTAAGACTCTGTGACGGAGGAGAAAGTACAAAGTAAATGCATGTAGCTATGCTGCTGATTCCTCCTTTGCTCCGCCTTCAGGGACAGAGTCCTGCAAGGGAAAGTTCACCCATTCTGAGCCCCCCTCACGGGGCCCAGACTGCACCATAGCTACAGTGGAGCAGAGCACTGTTGGGTCTCCCTTCACCTCTGCAGCAGGAGAGTTTGGATTCCCACCAGGCACGTGTGGATTGAACACCCACAATGAACCTCGAGCTGGTTCCAAGGACCATCAGATAAAATCTATGCTGAAGTGCAGTCTACTACACAGTGTAGAAATCAGGGTTTCCGTGATTTGACCTACTTATTGTTTCACTTGTTTTGCCAGGAATTAGCTGATAATACAGAAGGGTTTTAGTTTGGTTTGGTTTTTGTTTGTTTTGTTGGGTTTTTTTAGTTGTTGTTGTGAAAAGGGGTAAAAGCCCAACAATATGAAACCAGAATAAGTGAAGATAAGACAACTACGGATAGTGGTAAATGCATGAAGGGTAATATATGTGGACTGGTAAAATAAAGTGAATTAAGTTGAATGAAGAAGCACCTTTACCTTTGTGGAAGAAATTAGCTTCCTAGTAAAAACTAAAAATTAGTAATAATTACTAAGTGTTTTACCGTTAATTTAATCCTATAAACCCATCTGTCAACAAATCAAATAAAATTTCAACAAATTACTGCCATGTGGGCTGATCTTTTTTGAGTGCTTAGCCTGAAGTTTTTTTCTAGAGCTGCCATTGCTCCTGTTAAGACAGGAACATCAACTGTAGGCATGCACATTCCAGCCTCCCCGTCCTGCCCTTCTAGGTTAAAGAAGGTTTCTCCTTCTTCAGATGATGTGTAAATCTGACAACCGAATTTTCTTAAGATGAATTTGTTTTATGAATTTGACCTAATTTTGCAAATAGTTTTAAAAGAGCTGAAATGACACTTTGGCTCAAGAAGAAAATAAAGAAAAAACATCGAAAATAGGAAGAGGAGATTTACACATTTCATAGCACTCTTTTGTCAGGTTTTGTAAGAAATGCATTATATAATACAGCCCTTTAATCCATAACAAGATTAAAAGTAATTGTTTTCCCATGTTCTGCTTTCCTCTGGGGCTGGTTCAGTACATATCCCATTGTTTGTGTAGTATTGCATTATTTAGTAAAATCCTTGGATATTGAACAGCTGTTTGCTGGATTGGACCTGCAACACTGGAGTAATGGCACTACAAAGACAACAGATTTTGGCAGCTGTAAATTCTGTACAGCGGAACGATGATATTTGCAATTAATATGTTACTTGCAAAATCACATCTGCTTGTTTTCATTTCTGACTGTTTTTAAAGTAGTATCACTTAATAGAATCTACTAAGACCTAAGAAATTTTGGAGATGCATGTACCGTTATATGAGTTTGCATTTACTGCATTATGCGTTTCATATCCAAATTTAAATTTAGAGTTCTAAATTGGTCTGTAGAATTTAAGCACTAGTCAATAGTCAATGCTGTCTTAATAGCAAATGGTGTCTTAAGAGTAAAAATACAAAGCATGCGTTAAATTTTACGTTTTCTTCAGTAAGCATATTACAGATATGCTTTTTTTTTTCTTGGCTATGGCACTTGTCYCTGTTATTTTAATTGCAGTAATTGCAATGTCATAAGTAGAGTCCATATGCAGTTACTATAATTTAATGCTATTTTATGCATAAGAATTTATTGACATAAGTTCTGTTCACTGCTTAGCTCTAAACTGCTGTTTGTCTCATTAAGGTTGGTGTTGACAGTCGTTCCTTTACGGAAGGGATGTTAGATTGGAAGCTGGAAGATGGCGACTTGAGGAGACCTCGCCAGCTGCGTAGACAAACAAGGCTTACTTTATTATTGCCTTAATAAAAGCTATTGAGCCCTGAGTACATAGTAGCTCCTTGGCACCTCGTTCCCAGTGTGCACGGAGCATCCCGTTGAGTGGTCTGCTCAGTTACGCTTGATTTCTCCAGCCCATTTTTCATTTCTTTCCAGCCATCCTCTACTCACTGAACAAATTCCTAAGCAACTACTAGAAAACTCTTCCAAAATATAAAAAACATGCAGGAGGTGGATCCTCCTGCTGCCTGCTGCTGAGCAGCCTGAATTCCCATGCAGTGCAGCAGGAAAGGGCTGCACCCAGCAGGAAAGGGGTGCGCCCAGACTGTTGAGGGAGCAGGCAGGAGCTTGTGTGAGCAGGCCTGGGTTTAACACCCCATGGCCTCTTGCTGGAAATGAAATTTGCACCCACGTGGAATAGCTCCAGGAGCTCAAAAATCTGCAAGATTGATTCTCTGTATTTCTTTTTGTTTAGTTTCTAAAGAAGATTCTGCATTAGCCAAACTGTATTTGCATTAGCCAAAAATAAATAAATTTACCTGGATCATAAACTCTTGAGCTTTTTCATACTGATATATTGTTTAGTACTGTCAGGGTCTTGACATCTCCAGTATGATGTATTTCCAACTAGAAATCTTAATCATGACAGCCATCTTAATGAGCTAAAGAATGCTAATTCATGGTAGCCAGAAAATTTTTTTTTTTAAAGAATATGCCAAAGTAAGGAATAAAATTGAACTCTATGAAAGTCTTGTAGARTAAAAGTGAAAATGTATTTGAGTATTACACAAAATATTCAAAATAGTTCTAATTAATAGGTTTTTTTGGTCTGGTTCCCAAATGAAAAATGTGAAGTCTGTGCTTAACTATTTAATAGCCATTCAGAGAAATCTGTACTGGATCAATAGTATTGAAGAAGGTTGATTAATATTCGTTGTGCTTCACAATGAGCAATCTAGAAAGAGGTGATGAATCCGATCACTGTCCTGAAACTACTCCTATAGCAGTCTGAACTTAGCCAGCCTGTCTTGGTTAATAATTCCTAGTTAACTCTTTTTGATTCTTAACTGTAACTGAGGTTGATTGTAACTGTTGAGTAGAACAAAGGATTTTGTTGTTGTTCTTACATGTGAAAGAATGATTCTACAGGTTGCCAGGTGCTCTGGCATTCATGCAGCAAAGCACATGCTCAAGTCCTTAAATGCCTTCACTCAAGCCTTCAGTCCTTCTTGTTGGTTAGTTAAACAGATGAAGAATGTTTTTGCTGGATGGAGATACGAATAAAGTTATAAAAAAATCATAACCCTAACATGTTTCTTTGTAAGTTAGTTTACTAGATTAAGCTTGTTTTATTTACTTTACTGCTTTAGGGTAAGCCATTTGACAGAATCACTTTAGCGTCTTTGATTTCAATTAATCAAGGATGGGGATGTGTTTAGTAGTTCCCTGTTACTATCACAAAACAGAGCAATTGACTTGCAATATCTGATCCTGGAGAACATTTCCTTTTTCTGTATTCAGATTGGAAAGAGCTTGTAAAAGACTTTCTCAAGTAGTTCTTACATTTTATATTGAAGTTGCATTTTATGTTTGAGGTCGTCTGTTTGTGCTCTCAAAAATGTTTCAAGATATTTTATAAGTTTTATTTTTATTTGTATAGCTAATGGAAAATGAAATACATCTCCCTTAATGATACATGTGAAAATTAGTGGTCGCTTAAGTTATGCAAAAATACAAAATTTATTTTAAATTTTGTTTCCAGACCTGAAAAAGTGATGATTTTTCTGATTTAATCCATGACCTTTTTTTCTCTATGCATTGAAATAGCCACCATAAAGTAACATATTTGAAAAAGAAAATGTAATTCAACTTGAAATTAATTAAGATTGAAAGTGAGTTTTGAATAGTAGCTCCAAAGAAAAAAAATATTACAGTGCTTTTTGTAGTGGGAAGAATATGAATTGCAAGATTTACTGTTGGAAAATAAAATAAGTGAATACTTTTGTGGCTGATGGTTCACGGGCCAGAGGTTCACATATTTCACATATTTGTATGTCCTGCATTTGATTATGATTTTTTAAGGTTAAATTTATTTATTTTCTTTTTTATATTTTATTTTTTGTTTAATTTCATTGGACACTGAGATGGTTCAAGTGGTAAAGAAACAGAACAGCTAATTTTAAAGTGCAATCCATGGTGTCGCGATTAGTCAATTTTATGGAAAATGGTAATGTGAGTTTATACCCTTTATGGTACAATCTCCCTTCACACAAACTGCAGCTGGAGTGTTTTAGATGGGAAAGAGGGCCCGGCCTTGCTTTTTGCTCTCATTTATGGTGTCTGAGTGTCTCTCACTCTTTTGCACAGTAGTGAAGGGTGATGCTGATTAGGAACTAGCAAGCCTGATCAATTTTACTTCATTTGAAAGTACCCCAGTTCTGTATAACCGATGTCACTTTCACAGATAGGACAAAAGACTTCAAGGCCCCTTAAGAAAATCTAGTTTGATCTATGACCTTTAAGATACTCTAAGCAAGATCTATGACCTTTAAGATACTCTAAGCACTCTATTTAAATAGCACTGAAACTTTGATTTTTATTTGCATACTATTGTAGAAAGTTGTTTTTTTTTTCTGCTTCTGTATCCTGTTATTAAAATCTTTAAGGACACCTGCAATTAATTGTTCCTGCTGGTTTTATCGTCTCTGTGCTGCAGCGGTTTGCCATACATGTGAGCCTTCCAGATGTAACACARGTATCTTTATTTGCTACTGCATTTTCAGTGTAGACGTATCTCTTTCCAGAGAAATAGTGAGGCAATGAAGCAACATAATAGAAAGTGAAACAGGAGGTGAAGAAGTGAGGACCGTGCTGTGTGTTCCCCCTTCACTCCACTTGACGGTGTGATAGAGGAAGGGCTAAGGGCAAGTAGAGCTGTGATCTGAGCTGGAAGGAGACCAGGCTCACTCCTCCTCCCACCCATGCGGGAGCATCCCCGGGAATCCCTGGAGCTCGCTTTCAGCATGACAGATGATTTCGGGAAAGACAGTGCTGTTTTAATTAAAACAAAAGACAGTGTCTGTTACATGCCATCTATTTATAGATTAGGTAAATATCTTTTCATTGACGTTTTTGTAAAACAGTGAGGATTGTTACCATTAACATATGAATATTGGCTTGGCTTTCATGTGTTGGCTCAGAGCCAGTTTTATGAGTTTTTAGTGAACATGACAAGTTTATCAGGTTCTCTCATGTAACTGAGGTTATTCATGTGGATAAGTGGTTGTAGGGCCAAGGCCCTGTATCTTTGCAAACACCTAAGGCCTTCCAAAGAGGTTTAATGGCAGGACTCACAGGCAGTGCCTCCAGTCAAAGTGCTTTAACAGTTACTGGTGTAGCTGATAATATTTGATAATTAATGGCATTAGTAAATTATGAGTAAATTATTAGTAAATTCCCTCTTTATGCAATACAAGTMAGCAGGAGTACAATATTCGGATTTTGTAATTCAGTGAGCTTCTGTTTAGCTTTCATGAATGGTAAAAGAAAAATATGAAGACAAGAAACGAAAAAGATAGCTATTCCTTCCTCTCAGTAATTTAACTGGGCTGCAAGCATTAGTGCAACAGTATGGCAGAGAGTTTGTTTGTTTGTTTGTTTTTATTGTAGGCTGGTTTCCCAAAACAGCTCAATTGAAATTCAGTGCAAGTTAGGTTTCTCTTATGTAGGCCTAAGTTGCTAATGCTCAGTGAAAGGTATCTGAGGATGAGGACAAACTGTTTGTAGAGAGCCTGTCATGACAGTGCACATTATGCACTAACAATTTAAAATAGTAATACTTGAAGAAAGAGGGTGTTTTCGTGTATGTTTTTGTGATAATGTTTAATTATTAGTATTTTTTGAAAATAGGAAAATATATTTTAAAAAATTAAACACGTGATTGAGATGCTCAAACATTCAATTATGCTCATTTAAAATTTCAAACAAGAAAACTGAAGTGGTCTTAAAAATTGTCCGCATAGTATTTTTATTCTACAGCATATGTTTACTGTTTAGTTTTTAATGAAAATTTATAGCAAAAAAAGCAGAACAGGTCAAGATATCTATGCTATAACAG
Organism: Amblyornis subalaris; assembly: GCA_018881555.1. Lineage (NCBI taxonomy): Eukaryota > Metazoa > Chordata > Aves > Passeriformes > Ptilonorhynchidae > Amblyornis > Amblyornis subalaris. Next base: position 811,908 of record JACAXG010000053.1, read on the forward strand.
AGAAATTCTAGTAACGTGCACTAAAATAATAATGAATCATGATGCTTCATTGGTTCCAAATTTGTTGTAAATCTGCTTAGCAGTTTTTGCTGTCCAGGAATACGCATATTTATCCTATCTTATCTACAAGTTCATGTAAAATTTGATCAATATTTAGCAATTTGTTTAAAACACATACAGGGTTTCATGGACAACAAGAGGCTTCAGCTTTACCTTTCTTTAAAAGGCATGCAATYGTGTAACTTTTACAATGTATTGAACAAACAATATTGAAGTATGCAATCTCRTAATATTTTTCTTAATGTTTATTCATGTAAAGATAAATTTCTTTCTTATTCCCATACTTGGATATTTATGCTTAAGTTTTCAAAGCATCCAGTGTGAAATTTATGAAAGCTTATGAAAGGCAGGTCCTTCTTGACTAACCAGGTCTCCTTCTATGATATGGTGACAACTGGTAAATGAGGAAAAGGCTGTGGATTTTGCCTAACTGGACTTTAGTAAAGCATTTGACAGTGCCTCCCTCCCACAACATTCTCTGGGAGAAACTGGCTGCTTATGGCTTGGATGTGTGCACTGTTCACTGGGTAAGAAAACAGCAGGATGGCCGGGCCCAGAGAGTGGTGGGGAATGGAGTCACATCCAAYTGGGGCTGGACACCAGTGGTGATCCCCAGGGCTCAGCACTGGGGCCAGTCCAGTTTAACATGTTTGTCGATGAGATCATCGACAGGGGGATCTAGAGCACCCTCAGTCATTTTGCAGACAGCCCCACACTGGGCAGGAGTGTTGATCTGCTGGAGGGCAGGAAGGCTCTGGAGAGGGATCTGCACAGGCTGGATCGATGGACCGAGGCCAGTTGAGTGAGGTTCAACACGGCCAGGTGCTGGGTCCTGCACCTGGATCACAACCACATGCAATGCTCCAGGCTTGGGGAAGAGAGGCTGAAGAGCTTCCCAGTGGAAAACGAAAGTCATTGAGGTGCTGGAGAGAGTCCATAGAAGGGCAACGGATCTGGGGAAGGGTCTGGAGCACAAGTCTGATGAGGAGCAGCTGAGGGAGCGGGAGTTGTTTAACCCGGAGAAAAGGAGGCTCAGGGGGACCTTATCACTCTCCACAACTCCCTGAAAGGAGGGTGTAGTGAGGTAGGGGTTGGTCTCCCACATGACAGGGGACAGGACAAGAGGAAATGGCCTCAAGCTGCACCGAGTGAACTTTAGATTAGATAATAGGAAGTATTTCTTTCCTGAAAGGGGTGTCAAGCATTGGAACAAGTTCCCCGGGCAAGTGGTTGAGACATTTCAAGAGTGTGTTCAAGAGGTGTCTGGATGTGACACTTAGGGAAATGATTTAGTGATGGACTTGGCAGTGCTTAGTTAACAATTAGATTTGATGGATCTTAGCAGCCTTTTCCRAGCTAAATGATTCTATGGAATATTACAGGCTAGAGTTTGTGTTACTCTAAAGCAATCATTTACACCAAGCCAAAGTATCATGAAACTGGTGATGCAAAGGTCTGGAAAGAGCGAGATGTGTCTTTTGTTAATGACYGCTGCTCTGGAGTGGTACTTCAGCTGGAACATATGATATGTATTTTATCAGGAGTTAGATATCTTCTCCTGTTCTTTTACCATGATGTACATTTTTGGATAGGCTCTGGGGTCAAAGAGGATCTCCCACATCTCCTTARAAAATGCCAATAAAGCACTCTTAGGTACTAATAGTTATTACTTTTATAGAAATACTGTAAGTTATAGCAGGGCTTTGTTCCCCACACTAGTAAGATAACACTTTTCTCCAGCTTTCAGGAATTTTAGAAAGGAAAGTGGCTTTTCCAAGTGCTCTAGGTTACACAGATCACATCAAATCCCAAATAACACAAACCACTGAGATATTTTTCCCAGTGCTAAGCATTAACAGTTACAGCATGACTTTCAAGAGATGCTTAAGTAAGGTGGAATTAACCTCCCCTAAATGCAAACATTTATAGACTGATTTTTTAGGAGATAATGCAGATTTTATTATTTGCTTACATCTTGTGCATGTAGWAGTTGATTTTTGCTGTTTGTTTCTATCTCTCCTCACTTTTTTTAATCAGCTTGCTGTTTATTTTGAGCTTTCTAATTATTTCCCTTATGAAAAATATGTACTTTTCCATGCCAGAACATGACATTGCAAATATTGGACTACCTTCTACCAGATAAAACTTCTATTTCAGCATGTGTTGACATTTTCCTRTCTATCATACTATGGCTCATTTTGGTTGCAGCATATTAAAGTGGCCTGCTTGATGTTTTACACAGGGGAAATATGGTTTTTAATGTGAGGAGATCAGGCTTTCAGTGCGATTTCTATAGTTTGCTTTAAAGAATAAGCTTCATAAGGTCTAAGGCTTCATGAAAGTATCAGATCGGACTGTTGTGTGTGCAGAAGAGCTGGTGGACCACACATGACTATAAAGAACAGCAGCTCTCAAGGACAGGATCCCCATAGCTCAGTAAACATCTTAGAGTATCCTTTCCTGCCATCACAGCTGTCATCTTCACAGCCATTAGGGCTTGAACTTATAAACATAAAAAATTTATTACAACTGTATGTAAAAACTCCACTTTGATAGCTGGCAAGGAGAACATTTTTTCCCTCTATTGATCAAAGAGAGAGAAAGGCTTATTTTCATGTAGTCATCTAAAAGAATTATGGCTAGGAYTCAGAAAAGTTTAGGCTTAGCTTTCTTTGCATACTGAATCAATGCTGGCATATATGTGAGGGGAAATGTGGATATAGATGGATGGTAAAACTAAAATTACATAAAAGTTGATATATACTCATAGTGTTTGCAAAGACAACATTTGGGCGAAAGGCAAAATCCTCATAAACCCCACTTTGTCATGGAATTGTGGAATGGTTTGGGTTGTAAGGGAATTTCAGAGATTGTCTGAAGGCCAACCTTTTAGGCAGGGACATCTTTAATTAGATTAGGTTGCTCAAAGCCCTCCCAACCTCACTTTGAACACTTCAAGTCATAGAGCATCCACTATTTCTCTGGGCAGTCTTGTCAATGTCTCACCACCCTCACTGTAAATACATTTAATCCTTACATCCAGTCCAAATGTGCCCTCTTTTAGTTTAATTTTTTGCCCTTTGTATCTTTTGTTCAAGAAACACAGGATGGCTGGGGTTGGAAGGGACTTCTGGAGGTCATCTAGTCCAAGCTCTTGCTAAAGCAGATTCTGCTTCATTAGATACACACTGTACAGAAAAGTGAGTCTTCTACAACAGACTTGACCTTTGTGTTTATGTGTGTCACTTCTGATGACTTTGCTGAGATAATTTTGACTACTTTTCACTTACGCTGGCACTAAAGATTCAATACAATTCAGGCAAAGCTGCAAGGTTCTATTCTAGGCCCCTGAAGTTGACTTCTGGATAAGGTACTATTACAATACCTGCAAAAAATAGTAAGAAAGGGAAGGAAAAAAAATAGATTAAAGAGATGAGAGGAGGAGAGGAGCAGCCTGACTTGCAGATTCAAGAATGTATCTGCACAGCTGGCAATCCAAAAAGCCTTTTATCTAGTTTAAATCCAAGTTTTTGACCTGGAAATAATAGGTAAGAAAATTATAATCATATCACACCATTTAAATAACTTTTCAGGCTAGAGATATCTTTAGATTGCAAATACAGGCAGCTATTAACTAATTAGACTAAATTAGAAGAAAAAGGTAAACTACATTTCAGCTGATATGGATGTTCATTTATTCCCATGGCCACACCTCTCTGTACAGAGTTCCAAGGTTTTGGTTAGAGGGAACTCATCTGACTTATGTCCTTCATTCTTTTACTTTTCTATCCATTTTTTAACTTATTTTTAAAACATTTAGACCTCAGCTTCTCTGTTTTCTATCAATAGGAATAGTAGTGATGATATCAGTTATTCCTACTTTCAAAGTTTTTTAAAACCTGAGTTTCTTTTAGACACACTTGCTAGCTAGAGTTCTGGTATTTTCTCATAACATTTACCTTTTATTGAATAAAATACACATTTTCAGTGGAAAAATGGTCATTGCATCCCCAGGTACTTCCTGCAGTGATTTCCATTGACTGGAGTACATGAGCTTGTGAAAACAGAGATGATCGACTGCACTGAGTCAACAACACACTCATTATACTACCAGATGCTTTTATTTTCACATAGCAAGAGGAGCTTTATGGAGCACTGTTTTCTTTTTCTCCCAGAAGGATTTTTCAGTGTACTTATAATTCCAGAAATGAATGCTCTGTTGCATATTTAAAGAAATTCCTGTCAAGACCTTAAGAAATACAGGCTGTGCTACACAGACTTGTTCTTTATGAATATACTGAACTTTCAGCATTTGTTTTAAGAGGTAATTCTGGGGAAAACCAACAACAGCAACAACCAACAAACAACATCACCACCTTCCCACCTTCTTCTCTCATGACAACAATATATTACCTGATTATTGTTTTTTGTAATCCATCATCTTTCATGTCTCACTGTATGGACACAAATAACACCATCTGAATATCACCCCAGAGAGGTTATTTATGTGCTTTTTCTGTGTTTACAAACAAAGTGTGGTGTTTTTCCTCACACATATGTTATTATCTTTCTCTAAGTACTTGTTGCAAATTGACTGTTAATTCATCAAGTACCTGTAATGAATGTTGCGTATTTGAGATACAGTGGAATTGCTGAAGGTTGTGTTTATTTTGGGAAGCCCATTGTCAAAGTTTATCAAGCTGCTGATGGCTGTGGGAATATAAGCAGGTTACTAATGCATTCTGTTGGTCTAGTTAGCAAATGATAAATGTATACCGCTGGTATTTTGTACTTCAGGTTAAACCTAAAGCAAGAAGCATGGAATGAACACGCTCTAAAAAGTAGCTGTGTTCTGCTGAATGCTAGACAGCAAACAATCACATGGATTGAAAAGTTATTGTTTGACTAAAGATACAATGTTATCTTTTTTTTTTCCATTCAGTTGAATATTTTTTGCTGTGTCACACAAAACCTTTTAAATATTTACTCATGATTCTTACTATCCTGGATCAAATTGGGTTTTAGTACAAGAAATGCCATCACATTAAACTAAAGAAGACAGGGAGAAAGATAGATTTCCACATCTGTTAGAGAATTTATAGAAGTCATTAGAGCTGTAATAATGTATAATTATATAGTTCTGACTGCAGTCAGAATCAAGACTAGTAAATGCTGGTATGCTAATAGCGTTTCCAAGAAAAAAAAAAAAAAAGAAAAAATAGTCCTAGTCTTTTTTTAGTTCATGCTCATCAAACAGGTCAGCCAGTCACGGATGGATGCAATAAGAAATGAATGTGTGAAAGGTCCCTTTTTGCAGACTAGCCAAACAACTTGTCTGTGTCACTGTTCAGTTGGAAGCAAGTGAGCATGGTGTTTCTAGTATTTGCTAGAAGTGGAACCAAATTCAAAATACAAGCATGAAAATACTTGTAAGAGTGTTTAACTAGGAATAAGGAAGTGTCACTGCCTTCTTTACCTGTAAGAAGGATCTCAGTTTTGTGTGCTTATTCCCACCACAGTGAAGGGCATTTTGGTCTTACATACTCCTGTGTTGTTTGGAACACTTCAGAATGAGCTCTTGGACTGGCTGTGAGAGAGGAGAAACTAGTTACAGATATGTTCTTTCTACATGAATCTGAGCTTAAAATTGCAGATACATGCATGAAGTACTGCATAAGAGCTGAGCAGTGATTGCATAGCACCACCCAGAAGGCAAGTATTATTTTCATTTCTTTTTCAGGCATCATTTAGTGCTCAGTGCTGTCATTTTGCATATCCTTGAAGTAATCGAGGTGTACAGAGAGAAGGGAATTAATAAATAAAAAAACAAATAAAAGAAGACAAGGAAAGAAAAAATGAAAAGCAAGCAAAAAAGAACTTCAGCAAGTCAAGTACCCATTGGAACATTGTCACTCTCTTGCACTCGTATTATGTATCCTCGAGTTTCAGACATAATTTGTGTGTCTTGTAATGAGAGGGGGCAGAAAACAACAGCAGGCAATTACCTTCAATCCTTGGTAATTCCAGCTTCTGTCAAATCTTAGGATTTCTAAGACAGTGAAAAGCTAAATGGAGGAAGGATCACAGTCAGGTTTGCAGCAGCCTTCCATGGCCCTGGAAGTGCTGTGCCCTTTCACTACCTAGGGACTGACCAAAGCAATATTGTCTCCATTCCTTACAGTAGTCTTGCTAAAAAACTCATTTTAAATCCCCATTGTAATTTTAAAGTACTTTTAAATACAGAAATTACTCTAGTTAGTATGACATCTTTAGCACTGGCTGTTGTCATCAAACACAAACCTCTTCTGGACGGAGTACATCAGATCAGAGAATAGATAAATATAGTGGGGACATCGTTTCTCTGATCACTGCAATATGTTTAGTAGTCCTTCATTTTGTGTTACATCTCAGAAAGGATCTTTGAAGGTAAAATTTCCATTTTCCATTTCCATCAAGGTCTTTTATATTTCCTCATCTATACTTCAGTTGTGTAGACTGACTTCTAATAAATATTTCTGATTTCTTTGTCATTCATTTTGGGATAAATACACTAAAGACTCTATTTATAACCATCATATTAAACCTCTTATGGCAACGTTGCATATTTCTAAGATTTTTCARAACATTAACCTAGTGGTGTTAAATTGAAAATAACACAATACTTTAGAAGAAACAAATGATCTTGAAGCTTACATTCCTGCCATGGAAACCTGGTGTCAAAATTCACAAAATAGACACTTCACCTCAACTGTAGAGAAAGTAGATTTGATAGTAAGAAATCACAGAAGCACAGAACGTTGAGTTTGGAAGAGACTGCTGGATGTCATGGGGTCCAACCTTTGCTCCAGCAGGGTGAGCTGGAGCCCTGTCCAGGTGGCTTTTGAGTATCTTCAAGGCTGAAGATACCACAGCCTCCCTGGGCAACCTGTGCCAGAGCTTAGTCACCCTCACAGGGGAGGTGTTTCCTGATGTTCAGAAAGAGCCTCCCACGTTTCAGTTTGCTCCTGTTTCATGTCCAGACACCAGCATTCAGGAGATGCACATGATGAGTTTCTTCATGCTGTGCTTCAGGCATTCACGTAGAATTAACATGTTCCCAGATTTTGACTGCAGCTTCCATATTTCAGCTTTAAAATCTTACTTTAGTTGTAGTCCCTAAATTCAAGAGTGTAGACTAAGAGTAATATCTTCCTCTTACCTTGTCCTGCATGTAAGGCTTAAGATTCAGAAAGTTACATTCATGAGGAGCCTGTTCATTTAAATCAGTCATGCAGATACTGCTGGGCCAGAGCTTGCCAAGTGGAAAACTCTATAAAATTGGTTTGCATTGACTGAGTATCTTTGTTGACTGGGCTTTTTATTTTATTTGGTTCTGCCTTTTGGTATGTCAGCGTCTAAACACGATCACTTTCTCTTCGAGTATACGGTGCTAAAAGAGCTTTCCAGCTCTTAACCTCTTCCAGCTCTCACCAGCCAGTCTCCAGATATCAGCTCCAACCTCCTGAACAAAGCATTTGCCAGTTGCAATAGTGTACCTTGTTTAGTCCCCTTTAGATGTAGAGTGTGATAAGACCAGAAAAATACTGATGAGCTGGTCACATATATGTGTATAGAGTCTCCTATAGCGTCTAATTTCCATTGTATGTTACCTTTATGGCCTTTTGTCAGAGTTGCCAGAGTTATWGATGATACGTTAGTGTACTTATGTAGAAGTATGTATTGAATCTGGCAATTAATGGAAATACATTCCTTTATCTACAAATCATCTATAGTATTGCAGTGCCAAATTTTAGGGACACCTAAATTTAAATTTATGATATTTAAGCCTTTTGAGGTTAAGCAACATCTATTGTTATGACAAGGAATATATACTAATAAATAGACCTTTTTGAAAAGGTTCAAAAAAGTCTAGTGATCTTCATGGTGACTGAGAGGTTGCCGGTCACACTCCTTCCCTTTCTCTCCTTACACCACCCCCACCAGCATAAAGACTGTTAGAAGCCAGCTAAAGAAAAGGCAATAGCTATGGGATTCAACTCCATTCTTAGATTAGATATTACAATTCAAAGCTCTTCTCCAATGAATGTACCAGTAGAAATGCTGCTATACCATTACTGATTCTAGAAATTATGAGGAGCATTGTCCTCTCTGGTCTTACATACTTCCTCATGCTTAAAACTTTCTTCAGGCATACTGTCTGTCCCTTTCCTTGACACCATTTAATATTTTCAAGGGAGTGTTTTCATAATGACGAAAGTGAAAATTTTCTTACCAGATCTATTCATGAGATGCAATCTCCATAGAAAACAATGGTATCTTTCTTCTGTATGAACATTGTCCCACATAGCCTGCATTCAAGTGAAGGAGCCATGCACTGATGACAAACGTAAGTGCAAGGTGAAAAAAAAAGTAGAAGTAGYCTTAGTTATCCCTCAGTTATGAAACCTACTCTGTGGTCTTCTCATTAAAGTCTAGACTGCAAACTAGAGGAAGGGTGAGTAACAAAAGAGCTATTTAATTTGTTTTGACTGAAGACAGTTCTTTAAATTATTTAATTTCATTCAAGTTGTCTAAGCACTAGTAGAAACAAATGAAAGATGCTAAGAAAAGTTTCATGATGTTTCAGTTCAGATTAGACAGTAAGGAAACATTTATTTCTTCCTTTAAATATGGATATATCAGGGATACAAAAAGGGGTGGAAACAAACATCCTGCATTACAAATTTGTTGGGATAAACCATGTCTTTTCCCTGAAACTATTTTTATACAATTAAATGTGAACCAGTTCCAAGCAATTTTATAGCTATTTGGTTTATGTTAGATAATAAATAAATGATTGTAATTAGTGCAGGACTCAATATTACAGCACATCCACCTGAGGGCTAACAGATTGAAAGAACAAGCCTCCCCAGTTTGGTAGGTCGAGGTGTGTTCCATCAACCCRGTAACAGCCCTGGGTATTATGTATAACTGACTCTATAATTCTGAGAAAGGAGCAGTAATCTCTAGGTTGGGAGCATTATCTCATACCTTACACGCATATAATGCATTTCGTACTTTCAATTTCCTTTGATAAGCGCTCTTTATGTCGTGGCAAAAGCCAGTTTAGTGTGTTTTGCTGTTGTCTTTACTGCTAAGGAGCCATAATGTAATAATTTCTGCTGGAACTATGAGAGGTTTTTTTAAGAATGTAAAGTGACGAATGTGCCAAGCCACTATTCAAAGATGTCCCTGGCCTAATTTTGAAAACAAGGAAAAGAAATATAGATTCTAAATGGGATACTTTGTAAGGTAGTCTTTGAAGTTACTGTAGAAATGCTATGGTTTTGGAAGGTTGTTTTAGCTTCAAATAACGAAGAGTACATATATTTAGCACATAATGTATCTACATCCCGAAGTAGATTTTAAAAAAAAGAACAAAAACTCATGAAAGAGAAACTGATTGAAAACCAATGTCACATGTCCAATATTTAAATTTGAATACTATATAACTTTCAATAGGATTAAAAAATCTTTTTTCTTTTCCTGTTGATATTATCTTACCAGATGAATAAGTTTAGCAAAGATTGTACTTTCCCGTGTTTAAAGGATGGGGAATTTTCTTGGGGCTTATAGGAATAGGGACAGAAAGATTCAGTAGGTGGCAGTCTTTCCTTTGAATATTTTCAGCACCAAAATCTCTTAAGTTGCTTTTGAAAGCTGATGCCTTTTAAAACGACCTTAAAATAATGAGGTGCCCTCAAGTGGTTATTCTAGATTGGATGGGAGACTTTAGAAAAATAGTGCTTACCCTAACCAATTATTATATCAGAAAATGATATCCTATTGACTGCCATTTCCTCAGTTGTGTCATTACAAGAAAGGTTATAATTCCTTTTCCAAAATCTGGACAATTTTTGTTCTCCTTGAAACAATGGCATTATCTCTCAACAGTTACTGCAATGAATTTAAGAAAGTGCAGCTCCTCGTAGCACTATAGTGATGATACTGTGTATTGCTTGTTTTTAGGCTCACTGAACAATGAGTGGATTACAAAAGCTTAGTATTTTTTTATCTGGATAGGAGTTATACAACCTAGATTCACCTTTTCTTAAGAAAAAAATATCACCTTAGGAAAAAAGTGTGTTTGCCTCAAAGTAATCAAAGTGATCTGACATCTTAAGAGCTGAGAAACACGTCTGAAAACTGACAGAAATTCTGGCCTTTTTCACAGATCTGAACACTTGGTAGACAATTGTATTCTTATTTAACTAAACAAGATGTAAAAGACAGTATAAGTGTAAACAGAAGATACTCAGGACTGGTCAAATCAAACACACAAACCTTTAGTGTGGTTACATGTGTTCTTAGAAGAGAATGCACATTTACATACACACAGCTTTGAAATGCTGTCCATTAAGTTTTGTTATCTTTTGTCTGTTCATCTTAATGCTTTTACTTTTCATGTATTTACTGGTGCTGTAAGAAGTAAGAAACATCCAGTTTTCCTGCAATGATCCACACTGGGATCAAGTGTGACCCAATGGAGTGCTCTGGGAGGAGCCCAGTAACAGGTCAAGAGGTACATGAAGTGTCAGTACAAAGCATAATCATGTTTCCAGCATGGCTCCTGTGTACCTTCTTCCGGTAGTTGGCAGCATTCAAAGACTAAATGTGACTGTTGGGCATGCTCATCCACAACAGAAGCTTTTGCAGATTTGCCATATCATTCCCTTTTGGTGTTCTTCTTGTAGCTTAACTGAATTACAGCTCCAGTACTAATAGTGCTAAAGTGAGAATGAAGTTTATTATACAATCACTTCTCTTTTACTCCTCTAGGCATTGACATAATTTCTCTCTTGAAGAGCACTTTTTCTTTAAAATTCATATTTTAAGAATGGCTCCTCATTACTTTGATTTTTCAGTCTTATAGTTTCATTTCAAGGACAAATGCACACTTTTGTTCAGACTAATTTTCCAGAGACAATATGCTTCAAAGTGAGATTTATGCCTTCTCTTATACAATTAGTCTTATATTAACTAAGTTTCCATTTTAAGACCTATTTTCTTCCCTTTGTACGTTTAGGAGAAATGAAGGATTATTGAATTGAAGAAATGTAGGAGCTGGGCTAGTCTGTTTTTTCTCCTAGGAGCTGTTTTTCTAGCAGGAAATATCCRCTGTATGGTCTGTGAGGTACTGAAGGAAAATAGTTGCTTTCATGCTGTAAGAATTGAGTTCAATACACTTGTGGTGCCTTTCTCTCTTCTCTGTACAAAGTGATTAGATAACATCTTGGCACTGTCTGGGAAACAGGAAAAGTCGAGAATACAACTGGCCAGTTTCTAGGGTCTGCTTCATACGGTGCTGTGTAGCTTTCTCTGATGGATGATTACATTTTGCATAGTGGTTAAGGTGCTGACCTTGACCTTTAGAATCTGATATGATTTAGGGCCTGGTTTCAAGGCTACCTATGTGGTGCAATCACAGCTGAAATTAGTTCCCCTGCTTAAGAAGGGCTAAGTTGGTGTCAAATTATTATTTGAGGGTAAGGAAAACAACTTAAAGCAGGCAGGTTGACATGTTGATTAACACTCATCTGTTATTAGTTTTGAAATACAATGAAGATGGGCAAAAATATAGATAGCACAGTTACATTGTTGTGGAAAAAAAAATTGACTTGACTTCTTGCTATTTATGATACTGTCCAGTCACCGAATATTCACACAGATGATTTACTTACGTAGGAACAAGTGTTGAATTCAAAAATAGTCCAGGCAGAAATGAGTATCCATATAAAGTTTTGCACCAGAGCACACTTTGCTTTCTGGTCTCATAAATACTGCTTTTGCTGGCATTCTCAACCTTCTAATCCATAAGCAGAAAAAATATGAGATATTACATAAAGCTAAGCAGATTACAAGTAATAGTAGCCTAGAATTCTAACAGAGATAGTATCACACTTCCCAAGTTACAATAAATTCATGTAAAATGTTTAGATTCCAGTTTTGAATGCATTAAAAATCTGATGGTGTTTCCTTAATTAATATATCCCATTTTTAATATATGATAAAGATATTTCTTCTCTCCAGGACTTTCATAAATAGGACTTAACCAAGATCAGGCATCAGAACAGTCTGTGTTTGCTCTAAAAGGAGGTTTCAATACATTGYCTTCAAAACATTGGTCTTTGAGTTTGTCGGGAAGAGTAACTGATTTATTATTAAATGCTTCTGTTTGTCACAATAAAAAGAAAGCTGTGCTTACCTCAGTCTTTCTGTAGATCTTTCAAAGATTTAAAGTTGTAGATTCCTTGGGAATGAAGTAGTGCGTGAAGCATTTCACACTTCTTAAAACTGCCCCCAATGATATGGAGAAGTTGATTATACTCAAGTTTGCTTTCCTTACATTCGCTGTGCATTCATTTGACACTCGATGTTTTACAATCTACCTGTACAGCACCACAAATGCCAAGAATGTTGAATAGGTATCTTATGTTAAATTTGACAGAAGCTTAACATGAACTTCTGCTATCATTCCTGAAGCCTAAAATGAGCACCTGGTTGAATCTGTTTGATCTGAACAGATATTCAAGGGTGCATATATTTGAACTTACAGAAAATAGAGAAATTATTATGAGATGAAGACGTGTGTGTGTCAAACATCTGACATGTCATGCCACCAGCTGGAAAAAAAATATCTTGCTGTGTGTCTGAGGTATTCTGCTTCACATCAGTCAAACAGATACCAAAGAAAGCAACCTTTCATTTGGAATCAGCAAAGTTCTGTGTCATCACTAAGATTTCCAGGCTCACCAAGGAGCTGATCAGCAGTGCAGCCAAGTCACTAAGAAGCCCTCTCCAACCCAAATAGTTCGCTCCAGACCAGAGCAGACACACAGTTTGGGAAGTTTGGAGTTGTTGGGGTTTTTGAACTATAAAACCAAACCAAGAAACGCCCGCCCCCCCCCCCCCCCCCCAATTTCCTGTTGCCTTCAGGACAGACTGATAGAATCCTTTCCTTTTAATAATGGTAAGACAAAGTAATAATAACAACATTAACATAAAATAATGATATTACCAAATATGTTATTAGAGTGAATCTGAAAATCAGAATCCAGACACTGCTTAAACTGCACTATTCAGATTTTCCTTCATGTTTCAAGTCTTCCAGGGATAACATATCCACATGAGAGCTAAGATTTCCTTTTTTGCAGCTTCTTCTTTCAAGAACCAACTATTGTTTAAAATTTACGAATATAATTTACTTTAAATTTAGAATTTTCACATACCTACATGCAAAAGTGAATTATTGTGGCTTTTATGAATTGAGATATTGTGCTAGAAGTGCCAAACTATTCGAGATGTGATACTTGATAGGAAAGGGTGCTTAGTATTCTTTTTAATTAATCCTGTGTAATCTCTGAGTATCTTTAGTGAGTTGATTTTGAAGTTAAATGTAGAAATTAGCACACAGAGGTTTCACTTCAGAAAAAAACAAATTCAGCTTTTAATTTGGGTCACTTTATCTCTGCTTCCTTCCTGTGTACTCACTTTCAGAAGACTGGAACATAATGTGGCTCAGCTTGACTCTCCTGGCAGTATCTCCTCAACAGAGGTTCAGTGTTAAGACCATTTGCAGGTCAGAGCTGATGAACACTGGTGGGGCATTGCAAGCATTAGTGTCTTTATCTGCTTGCAGTCAGAGTTATTAGTGCTTTGTTTTGTATTAGGATAAAGTTCATTCCTTTTCCTATTTATTTGTTGTTCCATTAATTAGCTCATAGTGACTCTTTTATTTGCTTAATGGCCCTTTTTTTGACCCAGTTCTAAGTATTTCTGCAAACATTACCCCTTAGCCTGTGTTCCAGATTAGCATGTAAAAGGCTTTCTGCAGCTTTCTGCTTTAACACTTTACCAGTCAAATGGTTATTTCTGCTTTTAACTGGGTTTTTAAGGTAGAAGTGGGTCAGCTTCGTCTGCCAACTTGAATTGGTTATATGCAGAAACGGATGCACAAATGCAGCTGCATTTCTTTGGAGAGTAAAACTGTGATTTAGGTAACTTTGAAAGCGTGCTCTTCAGTGGCAGGGATATAAGCAAAAATCCAGCATGTCACTTTTCACAAGCCTTCTCTTTTTCACTTTTCTGACATGTGCCTAAAGGAGTGATCGAGATACAAGTGTCTCTTTGAGGAGAATAGTAGTAAGATGACATAAGTGAGAAGAGGGAAGAGAGACATCAGATACTACTTCAAGTAGAAGCTGAAAAGCTACACAGGCTCCAGCAGCATGAAGCAACGTTAGTGCATGGTCGCCCTACACTGAAAAAAAGAAAGCTTCAATAGAACAGTGACAGCATGAAGTAACAAAACAGAGTTTGCCCAGTAAAGATTTTATGATTTCTTTTGAGGTTCTCTCAAGGACAGGAGAGAGCACTCTCCAGCTTTTCAAAACCAAGCTTTTGCATCATAAAGAACTTAAAATTTTTTAGTYAATTTTCTCATTCTGGAAAATAATGTCAACTAGATTTGTATTTTTTTATCTTTTTTTTCCTTATTATCTTTCTATCACTTTTTAAAAATCTGATTGTAAAGTTGAAACTCATCTTGCTTAAATACACCAAAACTTCATCACTAAAAGCATGTTCATGCCAGTAGGTGCAAAAATATCTAATTCAAATTTTTCTGAGTGAAGCTTTGAACATTGTTTATCTTTTCTTAATTTTAAGATAACAAAGTTATAGTACTTTGTTTCATTTTCCTTGGGATTCATCTAGCAGCTGACTTTTTTATATTTCCTGTGTTTTTACATATTATCACAAGTTGCATTCACCTGTAAAAGCTTTCAGTTGCATCTTGCATATTACGTGATTTATCTGCATGTTCTTCTACACCTGGGCAGCAAGGCCACAATGTGAAGAATAATACATGGCCTAAAACACCCTGCAGTAACAAGCCATTTGATTTCTGTACAGTACCTGTGGACTTGTAACAGCCGAGAGTCAGCACAGTGAACCTGCACATTGAAAGCTGGTGCACTGTGCTTATATAGCACTGCCTCTCCTCATTGACAATTTGCTTTTCTAGATCTCACTAGGTTCMCACTATTACTCATCATTCTCACTAGCATGTCACTATTACTCTAAAAGCTATCCTTCCTACGTTTATAAAGCAAATTCTGTTTTCTACAGACCTTATTCTTGGTTTAGTTATTGACCTTGTAATTCTACATAATTAGTACCTCTGTGTTTATTGAATGCTATGTAAACTCTTTTCATGAAACCTCTGGTTTTGAAACCAAAATGTGCTGGAGTTGTCTCAAAATACATTTATAACAGTGTGCTAACTATAACAGTTGAAATGCAATGCTCCAAAGTCGTAGAATCATAGAATGGTTTGGGTTGGAAGGGACCTTTAGAGATCATGTAGTTCCAACCCCCCTGCCACGGGCAGGGACACTTTCATTTGCTCTAAGCCCCATCCGGCCTGGCCTGGACTGCAAGGGCAAATTGCTGGCTCATGTTGAAGTTCTTGTCAAGTTCAGAAGAAACACATTACCAAAGAATCACTGTAATATTTTAAGTCCATGTACTAAAGACAATAGGTTGAAGGTGTATTTTGACCAAAAAAGACCCTGTAGATTGTGTRTGTATCCTTATCACCATAGTGCTGCTAAAGGGCACTTCAAAAACTGCGGCATAAAATCAGCATCACACAAAGCAATTAGTTTCCGTGAGAATACAGTGTTAGCAACATTCTAAAACATATGCAGCCTTACTTCATCTGTTTAAGGTTTATTGTGTACTTTCTTCTATGTTCAATCAATTTTATTCCAGCAGAGAAACTAAGAGGTGAGAAAAGCACAGGGAGAAGCTTCTTCACAATCACTTTTACATCAACAGTGGCTTACAATCAGGCTGGCATTCAAATGTGTGGGAAAAAAAAAATATGATATTCCTAATCCCTGAGCTATGAACATAAATTAAAGAGGAGCTAGGGAGGAAAAGGTATTTTTTGCATCCTTTCTTTCCTTTATGCTTAGGAGATCCATTTTTGGAAATAGGCCCCTAAAGACTGTGTTTGCAAGAACATTAACAGTAGGTTTTAAGGATATTATAACATTTTAAATAGGCAAAGTAAATCTCATTTCTTTTGAGCTCAAAGTATTGCTTGCAGGGATCTTTGCAAAAAGTTGGTCTCGATTTCTGCATGAGCAGTTTGCAGTTGGTAGTTTTCTGACAGACTTAATTTGGAGAAGGTACTTCCCTGTCACTTTCTGTTTGCAAGTGCTTAAGCCTTCTTGGTTTCAGAATGTTTAAAATCCTGGCATAGAAACAGCTGAAATTTTAAGTGTTTCGCTGAAACTTATTCCACGCCCTTATTGCCTGGAGGATGTTGTTCAAGTTCAAATTAATTATACTTTAATGTTAAAATAGCTCCTACTCCTACTCTACTTTTGCCCAAGTTGACTTAAAAGATAATTTGCTTATGGAGATTTTATAGATAATATAGTAAGACTTCCATCCTGTTAAGAGGTTGTATTTATTGATAATTGTGCTCAACATGTTTGGTACATTTTATTTGTTTTGGGKTTTTTTTTAATATCTGTGGTTGGTATGTGTTGGTGTTTGGTTTTTCAGTGCTTTGTTCTTGTGCAGCTGCAATGGAAGCCCATGATTTTCACACTGAATTTTAGCTTTTTAAACAAAAGTAAAGATGAAGGGTCTAATTGCTTCAGCCCTGTAATTGAGTCTTTCTGATAGGCATGGATACCTCTTAGTCGTAATTCATTGTAAATACATGAGTTTATGTTTGATCATTTGTTTGTTTGTTTTTCCTGGCCAGTTAATATATGTGATAAAGAGGAACAATTTCAAAATATTTAGTTCAGCCAGTCTGAAAGGACAAGCAAATAAAAATCTCACTAGAAAATTAAGGAAATTGAGGAAAATTCACAGTTCTATATGACCAACTTAAATTCTTCACAGACATTGGTGCAGGCAATCAAACATCGAATTACAGAAACTGAAGTGTGACTCTACTCTGCAACTTTATAATCATATACATGTAGTCAAGCAGTCGTGTGTCTTAAGGAATGAGTATAAATGATTAACAGAGCTGAAAAGCTGGACCATGTGTCTCCTCAGGTTTCTTTCCTCTCCTCTACTTTGAGCAAAAAAGTCCACTACCCAACTTCCCAGCATTTTATTCTACTGTCTGTATCTCAGCTCATAAATCACTGGATCTCTTGACTTCTGAGGCCTGACCCTTTGACATTCATCTGGAATGCACTGTATACATAGAAAGACCTTCTTATTGATATTATGCTTGGACAACATTAATTGTTTTCCTTATGTTTAGTAAATTCAGTTGGTCAATACACAACTTAAAGAGTTGGTTTGGGGTTTTTTGCTTTTGTATTTTTTTTTCTTAATCTTTATCTGATAGATGAACTCCATCACTACTAAATTTACTCAGCCGCAGTGTTTTTCTGTGCACACAATTGTGGTACTCTCAGACATATTCACAGTCTAGTATTGAGTGTTTGGCACACTCTGATGATGAATTCTTGTCATCAAGCACCATACCTGTCTGTCTCAACTGTATTGCTGACTAGAGCAGGTACTATGGCACATAATCCATCCAGAGCAATCCAGGAAACTTCTCTCCCACGTAATTCCATACCATTAAGCGCTCTGAAGTTTTCCTCATCCCGTTGAGTATCTGTGTCAGTTACAGGACTTCATGGCAGCAAATACTGATATTAGTCCTGTCATCCCATGAAGGAGTGATCCCAGCAGCAGTCCCATGTAGCCACACAGCCACATCACTATGTTAAAGGAAAAAGAACGTGTGGGGTTTTCTTTGTTTGTTTGTTTCCTTTTTTGTTCTTTGCTTTCAATCCAGTTCTTCATACCAAGATAACTCTACTATCAAATGGAGAAAAGCATCTCTGATTCACTCTGTTACTATTGGCCTTTTATGAGAATCTCATCCATTTTTAAAAATTTAGTCCGGCATGACCTGAAATTCCACATTCCTCACTCAAATCTGACCATTACTTTTATTACAAAAATGCTATTATTTTATGATAACACTATTATATTGTATCATCTTTTGTTTTCATCATCATTCATAGCTCCAGTCACTGACATGACAGTGTATGCCTGTGCAACAGCTGTAATCAGTAATCTGCAGGGGCTGCCTTGGTGAGGTGACACTGCCAGGCAAATGCCCTCATAGTACTGTGGCTGCAAAAAGTTTCCTGAGTGCTTTCCACCTTGGAAATTAGGTGTTTAATTTGCTTCATGAAGGAAGTGGGGTTTATCTGCTGTGCACTGCAAGCCTGTTCCTGCATATCTGCTTCTTTGCTGGCTGCTCAAAGTTGCCTTCCTCTTTCCTATTTTTCTTCCTCCTCCTCCTCCAGAATTACTCTGACTGCAGTGAGCCCAGCGCTTCTCCCAGGATGCTACCTGGAGGTCTTTCATACAAACGGATTAAAAGCCAGAACTGTGTTTGACTTCTGTAGGAAGGAGAACAGAGCATTAGTGCTGCACTTCACCAAGCCCCTAATTCCTGATTGTAGCTGCAGCCAAGTCAATGAAAGATGAGTAATAGTCTAAAGCAGTTTTGAATCAATGCCATAATTTACTGAGGATCTATAGAAGTAAGAAATGGATGTGGACTTCCCTGCCAGTATCATTCTGGAAATGAGAGCCTTGCAACTTTAAAATGTTGGCCAGTTTCCCTTCCCACAGGTACCACTCCCCATACTCTCTCAGTGTCCTATTACTTTTAGCCCTTCCATTGACTGCAAATCTCTACTCATGATATGACATCTGGCCTCTTCATGCTACACTATATAAGATTGTCTCAAGGCCTGCCAAAAGAGAAAAGATTCATGTGTCTGTTTTTTATGGAAAATTTTAAAGAGACTTTTGTCAACGCTCCTTGCAGCACATTGTTGTTTTTGTCTTATATTCTTCTGGCTGTTTTCCTTTTCGAATCCTAAGCAACTTCCATTCACCCTGACTCTCCCACATGCCTGGCTGTTCGCTTTTTTATTTCCTGGTGATTGTCATCCTGCCAGCCCCCAGGGAGAGCTCTGAAACAGATACCTACCTGCATTTGCTCAGCACCTTATTCCCCATCTGGTGTTTTGAATTCCTGTTTGTTGTCTGGGCTACTAGTTGGGACAGAAATTGTACCTTCACACACTGAAGAGGAGTGGTTTGACCTCTTGACAAATAGCCATCCCAGGAAAGATCTGGGAACATGGGGGAGGCACATATGGTTGGTTATACACCGTGTGATTTCACYGTGCAAAATTCTAGTTATTGTTAACAGAAAGTGCAATGACCACTTCTAAAATGCTGTTGGAAGAACATTCTTCTGGTGCCCTGGTCAGATGAATCTCAGTTGACTTCTGAGCAGACCAAGCCAGAGAGATTTGCAAGTCTTGCTCCTAATGTCTTACAATGTCACATGAAACTGGTCCTACTGATGGTCATGATCTCCATATTCCTCAAGGCACTCTTGTGTCAGCTGCTTTGACAGGGCTGACCCTGGCATTAACCCCAGTGAAGTACTGCCACATACCAGGAGTTTGCTTATCCTCATAAAATTATCACTGTAGAGACTTACATCTGTAAAGTCTCCTGAAGAAATAAAAGTAGCATTAGTGGCCATGCTGCAAACATATGGTGCCTCAGAGCAGCTGGGAAAACACGGTGCTCCAGCTTTCTTGATGGAAAGCACTTTTCCTCTGCCAACTGCATTTTGTAAAACAGTTCAAAGCCTTTTACCAGCTTTCAGGGAGCTGCTTGCCACAGGGAAATGCTTGTGAAAGGAGTGGGCAGGCAGGCACCCAAACAGCAGAAGTCATAAGCTATCTTGCTACCTCTCCCCATCTTCCAGTTTCTACACAGTGCTGAGATTAACTGCTGAGAGGAAAAACTRCTAAAGGTATTTGGGTACAAGTAAATGTCCTACAACTACAGGATGGCCAGTTCAAATCATCAGATAAACTGAGCATTGGCCTTTTAAACATGCATTCTCTAGGAATGGTATTGCTAAGTCAGTGTCTTCCTGTGCTACGCTGCTTCTGCTATGCCCCATTGAAATCCTGTGTCTTTTTGGCCCACCTTTCTTGTCTGTGGTCAAATACCTCCTGATCCGGTATCTTGACCAGTTTGTTTCCATACTGCTAACTTCAGTTCTAACACTCAAGTAAATGCTACCCTGTGACAGGTCCAAAAAGATCAGTTGATTGACATCTAAGAGCCTCCTCTCACCTTCTCCTCCCAGGACAACCTCCACAGCTTCATTTCTCTGCTAGGTTCTATAAGATACTGCAGCTGATCTTCAAGTAATGGGACTGTCTGGGCCAACTTCTTGTCCAAGTTATTGTACTTCTCTTTCAGACTTAAAAGCCCACAACCATGGATCAGACCAGGTTAGAAATTACCTCAAAAGTTCATCTGGTCCAACCTTCTGTGGGAAAGAAAGCCTGCAAAGAAAGGAAGACTTTATAAAAGGAACAAGAATATTGAGAATATCAAGTCCATCAGTGGAAGACATCCTACTAGATGAGATAGAGAAAATAAGAATCACAGTAAAAATATTTTCTTAGGTCTACTCAATATAAAAACCTCTCTCATGGGACAGTCACAAAGCATTTTATTTTCCTGGCTCAGGACAACAGCATCATATTACAGCTGCTCCTTCAAAGAGTAGAATAACCAGAGGAAATATAAGATTACTCACAGGAATATGTTATTTGTGTGTCCTTAGTTAATATGTTCCCATTCAGGATGGGAACATATATAATGTTACATATAATACATATTCTGTATATACAATAATTATATACAATAATTACATATTCTGAATTCTTGCTGAACAGTTTTGCCTCAAATTAAATGAATATATCTCATGACAATAAAGCATCATTCTAAAACACTGCAGTGASATCAGCATGTTTATTAAACAATGTGTTTAAAATTTCTCTTCTTTCTCAAAACACTAAAGAAAAGGAGAAAAAAAAAAATAAAGGTACTGCTGAGTCCTACATATCAACAGATAGAGGCTCCAAGAGGTTCAGGGAGGGAAAGCCTTTCTTGTTAAAGCAACAAAGATCTGTGATGTAACTTAATGAGTCATTTGCAAATGATTAGATAAATCATTGGGTGTATCTTCTACATCTCTTCATTCAAGATTTTAATAATTGTTTAGTATGTATTCTACACATCCCATGGCTGTAGTTTAATTATCACAAAGTGTACTTACGGTATTTAAAAGATAGAATCTTTATCATATATGCCTTATAAACTTCTGGAAAACGGACATCCTCCCTGGATAGAAACATTCAAAAAAAATTCCATAATGTGTTATTCAACTCAAGAATAAGTAAGAGTATTTAAAAGCAAACCTGCCTTGRTGTTTCAGAGCAGTAAATGTTAACAGATGAAGTAGTTAAATGACAGTGAGGCTCCTGTTAGTCSCAGTGGCTGTGAAGAGAGGAACCCACGCTGGAGCAGGTTTGCTGGCAGGACTTGTGAGCTTGCAGGGGACTCACGCTGGAGCAGCCTCTTCCTGAAGGACTGTGTCCTGTGTTGGAGCAGTTTTTGAAGAACTGCAGCCTGTGGGATGGACCCGCCTTGGGGCAGTTCAAGAACTGTCTCCCATTAGTGGGACCCCATGTTGGAAGAGGGGGAGAGTTTGAGGAGGAAGGAGCAGCAGAGACAATGCACAACAGACTGACCACAACCCCCTTCCCTGTCCCCCTGCACTGCTGCTTGGGGGAAGGACATAAAGAGTTTGGGAGAGAAGATGAGCCCTGTAAGAGAGGGAGGTGTCTTTAGTTTTGGTCTTGTTTCTCATTATCCTACTCTCTTATTAATCAGCAATAAATTCAATTAATTTCTCCAAACTGAGTCTCTTTTGCCCATGATGGCAATTGATGAGTAATATCCCACAAGCTAATTGCTGAATTTTTTCCCCCGGTGTTTTTTTTTTTGTTGGTTTTTTTTGTTTTTTGTTTGGGGTTTTTTTTGGTTGTGTTTTTTTTGTTTGTTTTTTTTTTGTTTGTTTGTTTTTTTGGTGTTTTTTTGTTTTTGTGGTTTTTTTTTTGTTTTTGTGGTTTTTTTTTTTTTGTTTTGGTTTTGGTTTTGGTTTTTTGGTTTTTTTTTGGTGGGGGGTGTGATATTGTGGCTTGGTGGACACAAGGTCAGTCCACCGCACCAGCAAAGAGTAACTTCACAGGAAGCAGGCAAATGTAGGGGGTTTGGACTCCTTTCGTTGTAGATTTGAAGTAATTCACCTCTCACAGTCAGTCACAGTAATGTATAAATAACTTATTACAGAGTATTAAACTTACCTGTTGAATGTCCAAAAATGATAGACCATTACTTCAATTCCCATGACTGTTCTGCAGAAGATGGAAGGGAAAATACTATTTGAAACTGCAGTTCAAAGTAGTTGGTGTTCCACATACATTTAAGCAATTATATTAACAAAAACATCTGTAATGTTTTTTACATCTGTAAACATGTTCATCTGTAATAATTTAGACCTATTCAAATTCTACAGCTTATCTCACTGCAATAAGTCAGTGCGATTCCCAACAGAAATAACATTCAGGGTTAACACAGCATGATGAGGAAAAGGTTACTTGATTCAAACTACTAGACATCTCCAGGCAGTTTTCAAAGAAGGTCCTAGTGACACTGTTAATTACATTCAACCTTGCTAAATTGTGTCCTAGTTTCAATCATTTAGTGGTTTTTCTCTTTATAATTTGATGAGGTTAATTTCTTTCCTGTGTTCTTAAATACATATCAACTAAGTACCACTTATTCAGTTAAATTGCATTAAGTCATAAAAAGCAAGCCTGAAAAATGACCTTCAAAATTCTGGTTAATTTCTGATGTAATATAGTGTAAAACCACTACAAAATTTGAATTTGGGTTTTCAATTTTCACATTTTCTCTGAAAATTAAGACTGATGAAATCTTTCCTAGTTATTATACTTGTGAATTAAATACTCCTTATGTAGAACTTAATTTAGGCTTACAATTAAGCACCTGTAGTTAGCACAGCAGATCTGGATGCAGAGTGGAAAGGAGGAGAAAAAGGAAGTGCCTTAGGCAAATTATAGTAAAAATATTACCATGTAGGAATCATGTCATAGAGAAAGTGTCATGTCTATGCAGTGATCTTATGTTAAAGTAACTTATTTTTGCAATAAAATGAGTGTTTGAGGAGGAGGAGAATGGACAGCAGATTAATAGTTTCCTCTGGATGCTTTGTGGATGTTTTGTCCACTGTGGAAAGAACTCTTGTCTGCAGGCTTATGGTTTGTTTTATAGATGAGGAGCTTTGGGATTCTTCTCATGTAAACATAACCACTACTTATTGGAATAAAAATAGAAAGTTATTTGCTGTGGTATTTGGAAATTTTGGTGATGAATGACGTATTTTAAGAAGAGGTAATACCTGGCTCAAGAAAAATATGGGGAAATAATTACAGCAATCAGGTTAATGGAAGAAAAATGGTGATCAAGAAATGTCTTAATAATTGACAAAGACAGATGAGGCACATTCAGAATGCTAAAAAAGCTGCTGCAGCCTTTGAGAGTTACCAATATATGTAGCATTTCACTGGAACTAAACAGTTTGCAGGGATACAAAGACCCTTAAGTGCAATACAGTAGAAAAGATAAATATTTGAGGACCACAGTGTTCCACCCCCCTCCCGAAGGTAGGATATAATTAAGGTGAAGGGGTACAAAATGAACAGAGAGACTCCTCTTCAACAAAGCTTGTGTGTGTGTGTGTGTGTGTGTGTGTGTGTGTGTGTGTGTGTGTGTGTGTACACGTGAAGGGTCTAGAGCACAAGTGCTGTGAGGAACGACTGAGGGAGCTGGGGTTGTTTAACCTCCAAAAAAGGACGTTCGTGAGGGGCCCTTATCACTCTCTTCAACTTCATTAAAGGAGGGTGTGGCGTGGTGGGGGAAGGTCTCATCTCCCAGGTAAYAAGCAATAAGACAAGAGGAAATAGCCTCAAGTTGAGCCAGGGGAGGTTTGGATTGGATATTAGGAAAAACTTCTTCACAGAAAGTATTATCAAGCATTGAAAACAGACTTCCCAGGGAAGTGGTTGCATCACCATCCCTGGAGGTATTTAAAAGATGTGCAAATGTGGCACTTAGGGACATGTTTTAGTGGTGGATTTGGCACTGCTGTGTTAACGATTGGACTCCATGATCTTATAGGTCTTTTCCAACCTAAATTATTCTATGTGCATGTGAAAAGGTGCCAAAGGCACAGGACGCCATAGACAGAATATATGTGGACTTTAAACAGCACTGACACAATGCTGCCCAAAACACTTGTGTGCCAGGCCAGTAAGTATTATATCAAAGATGAACTGTTCTATAYCTAGGATAACTTAATGGAGACATGGTTCATTCATAGTTCTGAATAAAAACTTTATTGCATTGCAAGCACAAAGGAATACAGGGTGACTGGTGAAATGCCAGAAGAATGAATATTAGGTTTATCATTTACCCTTTGGGAGAAAGGCAAGAAAAGCTGCATCTTTCAGCAAGAAAAGCTTTGTACCTGAGAACAGGTAAACAAGCAAGGTCAGCAACTGAAATACGGGTTAGGCTTGGTTGTATTCAAATCTTTACTCATACTTGAATATGAAGTGCTCAGTTCTGGGTTTCAGGCTTGTACCCAGTGGGATCACAACTAAGAAAAAGAAAGAAACAAAGTCTTAGTGTTATTCTTTCAAAGGATTAATATATTCCAGGATTTGAGTGTAATTTAAGATTCTTAGCCATGCATATGTTTTCAGTAGATTATAAAAACCAAACTAAATTTCCATTGCCATTATAAGCTATGAATTATAAATTGCAATTATTCTCACACAGCCATGAGCATGAGTGAAGTCATCTCTGGAGCAGTTTTGTCGTGGACTATTCCAAAAATCAATGCATGGAGAGGGAGWAGTGGGAGGGAAAGAGATAGGTATATTACAGGGCAGGGAGGTGGTAAAAGAGATATATGAATTGTATATGATCAAGAAGAATTAATATAACAAGTCTGCATGGGGAGAGAAAGGGAGTGAACTGCTCTGAACAGCACACATGTCTGCAGAAAGATGGACTGTAGCATTTCTAACCACACGAGTCAGATTCAGATTCAAGCAACAATGGTTAGTTTGGTTTATTTTTTTTTTATTCACCGGGGGATTTTTTGTTTGTTTGTTTCATGTAAATCAAACATTAAAGAAATGTTTGAAGGAATAAATGAAGATTTATAGGAATATATAGCTGTAGGAAAGAAAAAAAGTTAGCCTGAAGTTCATAGATCTTCTGTTCGTAGAAAATTTAGACAAGAATTGTTGCATAGGAATAAAAAGTGCATTAATAGGTACATGCAGCTCAAAAGTTGTTCTATAATAAAACCAAACATGTCCACTGCTACAGCTGACTCACTGTGAATAATTCCCTCATGCTTTGGTTTCAGCTGATGACACCCTGGCATTTTCATGTTTATGAAATCAAATACATCATCCTTATTAAAAGATTTTGACATTCATATGCAATCGTAAAACATCACTGACTAGTGTGCTGGTTATTGTAGAAACAGAATAATAATGGGTTTGGACTTGCAGGATGCTATTTGGAGAACACCTTCATCCTCAGCAAAAAAATTTTCCAATCCTGAAGCTTTTGGGAGGTTCTGAGAATTCAATATTAACAGTAGCTCCAGTCAAGAGACAGAAGAGCTCAGTACCTGTCAGGATTAAGCCTGGTTTGCATTTCAAAATTCAAGGGTGGGCAAGGTTACTTTTCTTTTTCTTTTCTTTTCCCTATGACGATAGGGAATAACAATGTAGCACTTCTGAAAGTGTCTGTAAGAAATACGAATTAATCTGTTCTGCTTCCGTGAAGACTTTCTCTACATGTGTTGTATACTGATAACATTGCTCAAGTAATTATCATTATCTCTGAGCAAGTGTTTTCAAACATTGGATATCTTTTAATAAGGAAAACATAGTGCATTCTGTATAGGAGAGCTGGCAAGATTCAGGGGATGTGGTTACCCAGGAAAAGAACTAGGGGAACAGGAGATGTATTAGGGTCAAGATTAAAAGATCAAGATAAAAAAAAAAGAAGGAGAAATTGAATACATAAAAGAATACTGTTCCTGCACAGATTATTGGTTAATAAACATCATTATGTCTAACAGGGGTATTGGAGGGGTTTAGCAGTGAACTGTAGTTACCCATTGCCTTTAACTGTAAAACAGTTCACAGAACTGTAAAACACAGTTCACAGAGTGGAACATCTCTCTGGATTAACAAAGTACCCAATTCACTGTATATATGCATAGCACCTTTTTAAACTTGTTTTCTTCACAAAAGGACTGTAACTGTTTAATTGCTTCATTTTCACTTTTGACATAATTTAAATTTAACACTCCAGCTGCAAGAATGATTAATGAACCTGCAATTAATTAATGTAATGGTATAAAATAATAATGTGTAAAGTAGTGTGAAAGCCCCACACTGCTTTTTACACATTCCACAGGTGTCACACTTTCCTGGGAAACATTTTACATTATATTAACTGCCTGATCATTGAGAATTTAATATGAATTAATTTGTCTTCCTTTGTCTTTTCCTAAGCAAACTAAAAGTTAGGTGTGCTGTTACAGAACTGTGATTTAGAATGATATAAAGGAGTGTAGTAGTCTCCTGATCGCTCTTTTTCTTCAAAACTRTTAGCTGAAATATCCGTAATTTAATTAGGAGAAGAGAATAGTTTAGCGTATTTTACCTGGTTATAATCAGGAACACAGTGAAAATTTTACTGTCATCAGCAAAAAATAATGATTTTTTTTCGGTAACTATAAGTCATCCTACCACTTCCGTAATTAAATAATTGATTTTTTTTTTTCCCAGTCTCTGGAAAGGAAAATACAGTATTGTTTCTATTTCTTCAATTCTTTGTGTGRTCTGGACTTGAAGGTGAATCGGAAAAGGTTTTCTTCCAGCACTGTTGCTACCTAAATAGTAGTGGGGTGGATACTACCCCAACAATGCACACATTTCATCTACTTTAGCTTTAAAATTTTGGTTGAGCAAGGAGTTCCTTGAAGGATTTCCTTCYCCTTTTGTTGTGTATAATAGCAAGTTTGATAACAGGTTTGTCCCATGTCAGCTTTGTCATGGCAAGGAAAATCCATTCCTTCAGTTTTGGTCTCAGCCTGAAAGCTTGCTGTTTCTAGTTTCACCCGACACTGTGCTCCATAAGGATCATTCCGTCTTTCCATCGCCTCTGAAAATTTGCTTTGGACTTGCTCCCAACTGCAAGGAGTACTCAAAAGTCTCCCAGTTCAGACAGGCAGCAGCAGGGGTAGGGAAGCAGCAGTGCACACAAGGTTTTACTTCAGATCTTGTAGCACTTTAGTACTGTCTGTACCTCCAATACAGGCCAACTGCTTGTTGCACTTCCAAGCAGATTACTCCAGAGGAAGGGTGCACAGACATGCAAAGCTGCTCTCAGCGAAAGCATCTCTCCTCTTTGGTGCTGGAGCAGGGTAAAAGGAGCAAACCATCTTTGGCTGTGCTGCTATTTACATCTTTTTGTGTAGAATGAAGCATACAGGAGAGGTACAGTGAGCTGCAAGGCAGCAGCTTGTTGCACCAGTTGCTGTAGCAGCTGATCTAAGTTACATGCCCAGCTCAATTCACTGTGAGTCGCTGTTTATAACGCTGGTGATATATCACTTCTGAATTTAACGTTCCCACTGGCATCTTACAAGACCTGAAATGTCCATGACACTGTACAGGTATGGCTAAGGCTTTCTAAGAGTGGGCAGGTCCAGATGCTGCCAGCACTGCCCATTTACCAGGCTCTATTGTGAGCTGACCAGGTTTTCCTGCAGAATGGCTAGAAAAATGTGTGGAGCTGAATTTCTTATATTCCTACTGGAGTGTGTGTCTTAAATTGTGAGAAGATCCTTCAAAAATTAGAGGTCCAGTGGGAATTGTGTGCTCTGCTCTCTATTATGTTAAATAATATGTTTAGAGATTTTCTGGGTTCCTGCTCTTCTCTTCTTTCTGAACATCAGAAACAAAGACAGCTTTTCAGACAGGTGGAAGTCACTGGGAGAGAAGGTAAAGGTTTAGGAAGTGCAATGACTCAGGCCTTTCAGAGGCAGAGGAAGGAAAGAATGGATTTCTTCATCTTTATGGAAATGTGTTGGGTAAAAAATCTGACAGATAATAACAAGCCCTCTCCTTGCTTGTCTCTGGCATGTGTGTAAGCTCCCCCTCTCGTAACCATTTTGTATTCAATCACAGGAATGACTCTAGTAATGAACAAAGGCTGCACCACTCCTGTTACTGTCTACTGATCCTTGTCATCCTTCTGGGATGTGTGCTGAGCTGCCACAGTTTAAGATAAAGCTCTGTTATTCTAAATCACTCAAATGAGAGTGACACTGTACAGCAGGAAAATGCACAAGAAGAAACTGTTTTAAACAAGCCTTATCTGAAAGAATTAAGCTTGCGAATCTACCCAGTTGTGTGCTAACATCAATATAAGTTAGTAAAGAGAGCAAAAAGCCTGACTTGAAGCCTTATGGTTGGCCTTATCCCCTTTTGTTTTCAATGATGAGCATGGCAGACTGTAATAACCTTCAGGTTTAGTTAAAAAAAAAAAGAAACCAACCAAAACCAAACTAAAACAAAAAAACAAATCAAAAACAAAACAAAAAGAAAACCCCAAACAAACAAAAAAATCCCCATTGAAATAGCAGTAAAAATAAGGAGACAATATGATCTCCTTCAGGGAATAAAGCTGTCTTGGAAACCATCACTGAATTATGAACTGATGACTGAGAAATCTCATGATTCCTGACTGATCTGGACAAAAGGCATTACTTTTAAATTCTCTGCTTTACTCCTTCTTCTCCTCTCCCATCCAGCTCTCATGCCCCCAACCAAATAGATGGAACTGGAAGAAAAAGGTAAAACAGTCTAAATGTAATTTCAGAGTTTGCTGGTTTACCTTCAGTTGCACYTCTGACTCCTGAAATGTTGTGAGGCTCTGAAAGGAGAAAACAGTATGGAGAGAGCAGACATCATACTCAAAGGGACAGGGTTTGTAAAGCCTAGATGGAGGTCAAGCAATGTTTATGAAAATGTGATAATAGCTCTTAAGCTATAAGGAAAGAAAACTCATTTTCTTTTCAATAAACTTATCCTTAAAGCGTTACCAGTCTGTGTGTGGATTGCTTATACAGAAAACAGATTTTATATACATAAGAAGTGTGTTTTGTGTATATGTGATTTCAATTACTTCCATTTCCATTAACCACTGCAGGTCGATGCTTTCAGATTCTGTGATTCTATAATTTGAGCTGTGACATGAAATATGCTAAAGAAAATGCTTAGAGCTCATGCACCTCTACCTCTACAAAAATTGGTTTTGCTTCCAGAAACGGAGTGAAATCATAGTGCTTTGCATTGCTTTGATCTCTCTGTTGCTGCTCATTTTCATATTAAAGGAGAGGAAGTTCTGTAGATTTATTGTATATTAAAAGACTAAGTTCAGAAAAGGAGCACAATGTAAAAAATTAAGGAATTGCTGATATTATTTGTCGCTGTAGAATATGGCTGCTTAGTTAGTGCAACTTTATCTCCAGTTTGTTCTACAGAGTCAAATCAGAGAGCCTGGATAAAGTAGATACAAAATTATTTAGACTATCTTGATAATGAACATCACCTTTAGTAAGGTTATGCAACAGTAACTTAAAAAAAGAGGTTTAAAATTGCATAGGTTTTTAAATTTTATAGTCTCTCTGTGCTTTGGAAGATGAATCTGAATTTCAGCAAGTGTGGTTTTCTCGTATATAACATGTCCTGCGTGAAAGTACATATTAGGTTAAATCAGTCTGCATATGCTCCAGAGCTGCACAGACTTCTAGTGTTCCAAGTATCAAAAAAACCTACTGATGCTTCATGTTTATAGAGCTTTTTTATGTTGACCTCACATGGCTTATGGCTGCAGGAGTTGAACAGGAATTCCTTGCAGTTGTTTCCTCCAGGAGTTCCTGCAATGCTTGAAGATACAGGCAAGGATATTTGTGGTCACACAGAAAAGCTGTAATTGTGTAGTGCCAGAAGGAAGGGAAGAAATATAAACAGTATGGTGGATGGAGACAGAAATTAGACCAGCAGCAAGTGCTTGTGGGAAGATGGTCAAAAGTACAGAAGACTAAGAAGTACAGATGACACAGACTAAGCAGGAACTATGGATGTCAGAGAAGGTTAGAGGAGAAGGAAAYTATTCTATAAATAATAAAGCACTGACACTTGCAAGCAGTGGAAACATGGAGTTGTGAATAGTTCCATTAAAGATCTGTCATATGTACTGGTAAAACTCATGTTGCCACTCCAGTGAATCTCTGTGAAAGAAGTCAGMAACTCTGTACTGCTGCCTGCTACTGCCTTTTTGACATAAAGTCCACTGACCTGATTAGTCAAGGTTAGGATGTTTCTGTGTTAACAAAGTCAACATTTCTTCTTCATTACATCTAAAGCAGAGAAAAAGGAATGTAAATTTTATGTCCCTGAGTCTTTTAAACTAACATTAGGATTTCCTTTTACCATGAATAACTAAAATCTTACACTGCTCTAAATATAGCCAAATGTGCAGTCTTCACTTGTATCTAATGTCTATATCCATCATGAAAAAACAATTCTGTTACATGTTTCCAAATAATTTTTGGATAAGAGCTGGCATTGATTTTGCAAGTTCCATTTACACAGTTTTAGAGACCCTAGCTGCTGATATAAGAAGGCCACATGTTGTGCAGTGTCTCTAACCTTCTGCTTGAGAGTTGTGGAGGGAATACTTGCAGGGTACTCTGGTGGTGGTGCTGAAGATGTATCCTTAGGATACAAAAAACATAATTAGGCTTTACTAAATTTCTCAGACAGCCATAGCTCAGCTCTGACAGATTTAGAGAGTACCAAGTTTGAAGTACAGTCCACCCATCACACACATACTCACCTGCAAGATTAAGGGACATCACAACACTGTGGGCGTTTCTGTTTCTCAGCTGCTCCAGCTGTTACACAAGGTTCCATGGAGGCATGTGTCCCAAGGGGACATGAGAGTGGAGAAGGTCTCATAAAATGATGGATCATACAAACATGAAGCATAGAATGTGAATTTAAAACTCTTGTAGTTTTCTGGAGATAGAATTTCTCCAGTATTTGTCGTAATTAATTTAGTAATTATTTCTTTATTTGCTTTTTGTGCCTATTAGGGAGAATTGGAGTAAGTTCTTTTGTTCTTTGAGATCAGGAAGAACAGCTGTCATGAATAGAAAAATACTTTTCTTCCTTTGCCTTTGTAGAATTGCTTCATGAAAAATATTTACTTCTGAGGAGAGAACGCAAATTGTTTATCCTGTATCTTAAAAGGAAGCATAGGCAAACTTTATTTCTGTACAGACAAGGGAAAATAAGAACTTGGGGAAAACACTGAGAGTTCTACCACAATGCGTACTACCTTTTAATTCTTATTCTTCTGTCTGACTGTATTGATTCTTATTTTTCACCTTTCTGTATACTCACCTTGTATTGCAGTTTCAAGGTGAGGGATTCTCTTGAATGCTGTATAGCTTTTCCCAGTGAAGGCACTAATTTATTCCATTCTAGAGAGTCATTGTATCTTTAATTTTCATTGAAATCTTTTGCTGGGTTATCAACTCTAATTTGAAAGCTGAGTAAAATCAATGTACACAGAAAATGAAATGATTTATTCAGGGCTTGTTCAGTCTTATCAGTCTTGTAAAGATTCTAACATACAAAGCAGATATATATCTATTTCCCTCTCCTGTTTCCTTTCAAAAACTTTGTTCCAGTCTCCTTGATACTATCATTTCATGCCTACTGAATGTGGAAAGAACATGTACTGGTTTATATCCTCTGCTTTCTCACTGAAATAGGTGGAATTCTGGAGATGTTAAATTTGTATCGATAACTTTTGTAACAGTGAAGTGTTTCATAATATTTTTAACATGCTTGAAAATAATTCTCTGTGATACAGTTTCTGATAACATGATAATTTAATATAAAACTTTTAGCTTTAACACACCCTCAGTGTTGCAGAATGAAAACATATAGTACACTTCTGCATGCAAGGGACATGTTCCCAGTTCTATTCTAGAAAGGTACACATTTCAAAGAATACACATACTGGGACTGACTTACCGATGCTTATCCACTTGTATAATCTTTACTCGCACAAGCAATCCTGTTGAAGTTAAAACTCCCAGATACAATGCAATTACTCACATGCTTTAAGGTTGCATGGATCTTGACAACTGTACTCTGCCCCCCAGCTAAAGGTTTGCCTTAGCTTCATCTGATAAAGCCTTCTAGCTGAGTGCTCCCTGCTGTGAATATATATTTTGAAAGCTGACAAGTGTATGGCTTAAGAAGTAGAGAGCCAATTATAAACTGCCACACATTTTTTATGAAAAAGCAAATCTAGCTGGATTTTAATATTATAACTCTCCTTTCAATGCTGTAGAGCTTTGCTGTTTACCTCACTTTACAGCATTTTTTCTTGGGAAAGAAATGTCTGATTATAGATTTCTTGCTGATGGTAGAAGAAAGAAGAAAGAAAATGCGAACATTTTCAATACCAATCTTAACAATGACTTTCATTGTTCGGGCAAGAACTGAGGTCATATTTGGGACTTAGCCTCAGACTATTCTGCAACAGTGCTCTGTCCCAGAGTAGACTTTACCAAAAAATTCTGCTCTCAAAACTGGAGGCATCTATTTGAAAAACAGCAGTGCCAAAGCTGAATTTTCTAGTCTCTCAAGGATGATAGTAGGCTGGCTGCATTCCAGGTTATATTGTGTTATGACTGCTGGGTACCCACTGTACATATTCAAACAGGTTGTATACACATAATGTACCTTCCATATGATACTAATAATGATAAAGCTTTCTAAGTGAATGGTGCAAAATCTGGTGCATTATCTGGCTTGGCTTTGCTAGGATAGGTGTCATAAATTGATTTTACGTGTCAATAGTGGCTATTAGCTAATGGCATAATCTGGCTTTTTGATGTGCTTCACATGCAGCCCTACTTTTAGACAAAACTGCCAATTAAAGAAGAAATGTTTTTTCCTTTTTTTCCCCTTCTTTGAATTACTTAACTACATAACCCTATCCTTATCTTCCACTGAATGTAATTAAACGATTCTTAGAAAATTACTAAGTCAACAAATCTTTGGGAAACAGTTATGCTTGTGAATGAGTGAGTGCATGTGTGTGTGAAGCAGAAAGGGAGTGATGCTGAGAGTGGGGGTGTCTTCGTTGTTATTTGAACAAACTGAGTTAATGAGTGGTTTCCTGCAAATACCCTACTCTACAAAGCATTTCCCCTCGGAGTATTACTGTAATAAGCATTGTCCTTCGGGAACTCCAATTCTCCATGCTGAATTTCTCTCTACGCTACAGTGGGATTTTTGGCAGGAGCTAGCAAGGAGCATATGGGATCTCAGTACTAGACAGAGATGTACTGCTGATGGAGAAAAGTATTGTGCCCTTATCTTACAAGGATATGTTCTCATGCATGGGAGTTACTTTGGAGTATCTGAACATCATTCCTGATTTGGTCAATTCCAAAGTAACACTACAGAAGTGCATCAGTCAAAATGCTATGGAAACAGATTTAATTAAGTGGTTTACTATCTATTTATATGCTGTAAAGTCGGCTTATAAAACACCTGTTGTATTTGCATGGCTGTTCGAATCAAATGTGTATTTCTTCACTGTAAAATGAGCGTGCACCTCAGCTCACACTCTGTCACAGAAATTTCTGCAGCTCCATGCAAGTCAGCAAAATAGGGTAAGTTTATACCAGTAACACTATGACCTAAATATTTGTTAAGCTTGTACATGTCACCTCATTAGACGCAAACTTGCTACTGTGGATTTTTAATATCAGCTGGCTGCAGCATATTTTCTGCTATTTAGCCCCTGTGTCTATTTAGCAGGCTGTGTAATTACTGCTGTATGTGTCAAGACTATCCTAAGGTGATAAGATCTTGTTCTCCTACTCCATTCCCCCTTCAAGAGAAAAAAAGCGCAACTTGGTGTTATGCTTCTCTTACACTGGTGCACAGCCAGTTAGCRACAACCTTCCTAAGGTGAAATTGCCAGTTTACACGTCAGGGCAATGGTGAAAAAATTACACTCCTCTGCTCCATGTCACATGCAACAGTTACCAACCTTCTCTTCTTCTCTTTTGCAGTTCTTCTACCCACAAAACTAAGTTAGCTTTCTTGGTGTGATAAAGCCCATCTGAATTAAGTTGTAATGTATTATCCTCTGTAATTCAGAAATATAAGTTTTACTGCTCTAAACACTGTTTTTTGAGAATAAATTGACATATAAATGAAAACCTTCCAGCCATTTATTTACTTCATAAAGAGTTTATTATAATAGTCAGAAAATTGACTATAACATGGAAAGAAATACTGTGTAAGGATAGTTCAATTACATTGTTGACACACATCATGTCTAATTCACTTGGATTCATTTATTATTTGTTCAATATGAGTCCTTTATGTGTGTTAAAAATAATTTGATACAGCTTTTTCTGGCTCATCTGCACTAGAGATTGTAAAATGTAGTTTGCAGAGCACTGTGACCAGCAGAATTGCTTAAGCAGTCTTAGCATATTTTTTTTCAATGAAAGGCAGCCAACTAGCTTCACCTAAATAATACTCCTGTCTTTGTAATGGTTGTGATATTGAGCTCTCTTTACATTTAAAACTTCAGTAAATGTCATAGACCTGCAAGAAGAAATTGAGAAAGATTATTTACCTTTATCTCGTTATTCTTTCTCCATTTTTCTTTTTTTAAAGAAGGTAAGTGTGAGTACTAAATAGTCCGTCTTCTCAGTGCTTTATGGAGGAATGGATAGAAAAAAAAGTAATGTAACTTTGAAAAGAATGTAATTTTCCATGTTTATACTAGGAAAAATTAGCATCACATTATAAATCTCAGAATTTCAACCTATTTGATGAGAAGTAAATGAAAGACAATGTTGTATTTTGCAGACTGGACTTCTGTATGGACAGGATGTTAAACAACATGTGAGTGTRTAACGTTGTACAGAGACATGTAGCACTGGTCAAAGGGCTGAAATAGTTTAAATACTTGATTACATTTCCTGATGTAGCTTTTCCCAAAATACACAAGATAGTCAAATACAGTTTATAAGCCTCCTGCCTCTGTGGCAAGTATATCCCTTCTGAAGGGATCTTACTCTTTTGGTCCGTTTCCATTTCATCTCTATTTCATGGAGCAGCGTGATTATTTTGCACTAACACATGGGACACAGACTACCAAGGATATCAGTCTGGGAATGGAAAGGTTTGGGGAGTACAGGAATAATTGTATTTTATACAAACGACTTCTAAGTAAGATAGCCAGAAGTCAAAAAAACAGCTGCTAGCCCAGGAGCTGGGAAGCAGCTCCTCATTTACAAAAATCTACTGTAAGTGTGTGCAGTTTATTCCTCTAGGTTAGGAACCAACTAAGTTATTGGAGAATCTCATATTCTATTGGCCTTCAAAAATACTCAATCCACATCAAAAGGTTTCAGTTTTTTAAAAGCAGGCAGGGAAATCTGACTATTTTAACATCATTTTCATTTTCTTGTCTCCTTAGGACAATACACAGGGAGAGGAGAAAACAAATCTTTCTTTTCAAATTATCATGTAAATGAAAGAAAAGGGAGTACACTCAAGAAATTTGCTCTTATGGCTTCCTGTAGAGGAGTGTATTAATGTTAGTGCCTATCCTATAAGAACATGTTATCCAGGGATCACCAAAGAGGTGGTGTTGGTGAAACATCTGAACTGCTCTACCACACCAACCTCAGTATCCTAAGGRCTTTTTTTTTACAATATTTAATCTGCTGCAGAAATGTAAAGACATAATGATCTTCTTTTGAAAAGAAAAAAAAATGAACAAAATCAGAGTGGTCTAGAAACTCTTTATTCTTTGAAATGAACAGCTATTGTTAGTGCTGCCATAGAGATTATACCTTAAAAAGACCAGCATTTCCTCTCTGCATTRCATTTATTTTATTTTATTTTATAATCCTGTGGAAAGAAGCATTTTGAAAAAGTCTACAGAATGTCATGATTCCAACTGATCTCCTTTGTTCCTGTTATTAGATTAGATTTCTTCAGTCTCATCCTTCTGCTATAGCCCTTGAAGGACTGTGCAGCTGCTAGTATAAAATTCAGACATTTCCTGTGTTAGGAGATTATTCTCTGCTTTTATGGGAAGATGTGTATCTTTTAAACATTAGAAATCTGCTGCCAAGTACAGTTCGTAGTGTGAAGATAAATAATGTCATTAAACTAAAAAAACCTTTTAATGATTGGTGGCTATTCAGTGGGCTTAGCAATTTAAACTAGCACTTAGAAAAATCACCGCAGTTACTCAAAGTCCTAAGCCCAACAATCATTTCAAGACAATGTAGCAGCATCCTTTTATAAAGTGGGTCACTGGTGATTCTCTGAAAGCTTAGCCCAGTAATTTTCATATTCTTTTTAGTGCTATGTAAAAGAAGAAATACAAAATGTGATTTGGGTTGTTAAAATGGCATAACATTATTTCAATTTAGCAGGGACTGTCTAGGAATAAGGCATGCTATGGAGGTCATTCTTAATTCCCTTGAGGACAGTTGCTGTGAGCTGACAAAATTACACTTTGCTAGCCCATTRTTCTGCCCTTTGTAATGGTGAAGGAACAGATCAAGCAAATTCTGACTACAAAATTTTKCTGTTCACTCCAGTTTCTACTGTGGACTGTGTCTTTTAGTGCTGCCTATCAGCAAGTTAAAGAGACTAGCACTTAGCTCATGGACTTTTCTTTTTTTACACATATATTGTAAATATTTTCTATCTAGAAATACCTAAAATATATGTACTTTGTAATTTTTAATTGAAGAGATGTTCAATAAATCTTAAAGCACGGGAAAACACCCAATGTTAAAATKAATAAGTGGTGAGTGTATATGAACAATTTTCCCAGAAATTAAAACTGAATCTTTCTGTCATTCTAAACATGCAACAGTTCAGCATTTATTCATTTTCATTTAAACAAGAAGGAATAGGGAATAAAGGGTTAAGACATTAAGAAGTTAGTAAGTTAAGTTAATGAAAAGAAACTTGCTTTTTTTATTGTCGTTATTCTAAATGCAAACATCTTTCYGAAATTCAGGTCAAAATTTGGCAACTAAACGTGAATCTAAAAATCCTCTTCCATTTGTAGCAGAGAAGGTGTACTCAGAATTATGCCAGATATTAAAGATAAGTTCAGAGTGCATTCTAGTTGATTCCACAGCACAGCCTGCAGGGAATGATGCACTATAATGGATATTCCCTGCAAGGCTCAGCATATCCCTTCGGGTAGGTGCCTAGTGGATCTGASAGATGACATCCTTTTGTAATTTGATATCTCTTCCTTCCACACACACTTACTCACTCCTAGAATCTTAAAACACATTAGTGTTTAATTACAACTTTGGTGAATTTATTCTCTTGTCCACTCTACTGTATCACTCAGAATTTATTGGGCTGGTATTAAACACYAAAATCATGTTTRCTCTAGCACTTCCTAAAAATATAGATGCAACTGTAAACAAAGTATTCATACTTTCATAACTAATTGATTTGTTAGAAAGGTCAGGCATTGTTCCAAACAGCATTGCAGCAGAAKTATTCAGGATTTTCCAGTTTTACCATCCTAGAAGTCATATGCCCAAACAYGGAAGCTTGTGAGAGCTTGAAAAGGTTTTATTACTCTGATCTTTTAAAATTCAGATTCCTAAGTGAGTCATTGTTCTTTGCATAAAAATAAGTGATTCTGTTTGACAAATCTATTTTTTGATGAAAATAGAATCTCTAGGTGGGTCCTCAGAGGGTCTGTACCTTGTTGACTTTTTGCCTAAAGTATAAAAATCTAGAGGCATGGTGTTACATCCCCTATGAAGGTTAATTATTAAATTTCATTAACTCCACTCAGTCCCTCACAAGGGCTGTATTTCAGAATATATTCAAATAAGCTTYGCTTTTACTTTCCAACCTTTGAATAAACATGAAGCTGGCAAATATTTTTGTTCAGGGTTTTTTGTTAGTGTTTTTATTTTTCATTCTTTTCCTTTTTAATTTACCATATTTCGTTTAGCTATCAGAGACCATTTCCWCTCTCTTTCCAAGTCTGCCCTTCATGTTCTGGATAGAGGCCCTTATGGAAATCAACAAATGATTTTTTTTTTMTATTAAATAATAAACATTGTTATATTTATTGGGAGCAGTACTCAGCACCAGATCTATGAGCTAGTGGCTTGAGAGTACATCTTTGGATCTATATGAACTGTAATGAGTGAAGGAAATATTTAGATTTTCTGAAAAACATTAATGTGTACTGTTGATGTGGTTAAAGCTTTGTTTCCTTATCAGATTCCTGATTTTAATGAAGGGTAGCAAACCTGGAAAACAAATGCATTTGAGAACAATTAATTCCAAATGGTCATCATGAAAAAGAAAATAAATTATGAAGAMATTCTTGAGTTTTTATGTCTATGCTCTCATTCAAAGTGAGATTTTTTTCTGCTGGAGTTTATACAGATTATTATCTTCAGAGACTTTGGTGAGAACTTCAGCTTCTAGAAACMAAACGAACTCTCGTCTTCTTGGAAACAATTTGTCTTTAAAAAAAGGGCAAGGGAAAACAAGGAGAGACTTGTGTTAATCCTAAAACTGCTCTCTTGTATTCTAATAAGTGGTGTGGTTCTTCTAAGATCCTCAGATTTTGTTTGGGAGTGGTGGTAAGAGGGTAACCCTTTTCAATAATCTGGCTGCTTGTCTTGCCTGTTTTGGTAATCAAACTGTGCTGAGAGTAGGATTACAAACTGAAGCCCTTTTGTTTCAGACAATATTGCACAAGCATCATCTGTTGTTAGGGAGATAGTCATCCAGGGAACAGTCATCAAAAGATAGCATGATGTCTTTACCCAATTCAAGCCCTTAAACACGCTTCTATTGAAAGCAGGATGGTCCCTTCCCRTTTTATTTTAAGCTACACTAGTAGCTGCTGTAAGACATAAAACAGCTAAATGATTTCGTAACAGCATTAATGAATTTAAATGAGAGCTGCAATCTGCTCTTCTTCAATCCAAACTTTCAACTACCTGGGATGAACAGGGACTACAATTTAAAGGAAGTCATCCCGTTGGCAATTACATATGTTCACAAAGAATGGAGAATTAACCTTGTTGAGCTAATTGTAAAACAAATAATTTTAAACTAGCAACAGTCAGAGGAAGGACTTTCTTGTCTGCAATACTGATTTTTTTCACAGTGGGGAGACAAAATTAGCAAATTGGTGTGGATGATAAACCAGAGAAGATAATACATGGACATGATTTTTAGCTCTTGTCAAAAATCAGAACTAACCTTTACTGATGACATATTTACAGTGGCAGAAAACTCTCAAGATAAACCATTCAACACAAATCTTAGCTAATCTTTAACTGGCATATTTAACTGAATGTCCTTAGCATACAAGCTGCATATGCTCAGTATACTTAATATATGCAAAGCTTCCATTTAATGTACAGTTTAGAGGAAGGGATGCATGAAATATTCCAGCTAAGGTAAATCCAACAAACAAAATCTTCTATATTTTATTTTGAGTATATATTTTTAATAATTCAATAGAAAATATTTCAGGAAAGTAATTATTTTATTAATTTATTCCAGTGAAGTTTTTGTAGCTTATTGTCATTGTAAGTATTGACATGTGCCAATGCTTCTTACAACAGTAACAACTTTAGATACATGTCACAATCTTTATTCCCTGTCTAAATACATATTTATAGTGAGACACATGGATTTGATGGATGGATCACTTGGTGAATAAGGACTTGACTGGATGGCCACACTCGAAGAGTTGTGGTTGACAACTTGATGCCCAGGTAGAGACCAGTGACAAGTGGCATTCCTCAGGGATTGGTATTGGGACCAGAGCTGTTTAACACCTTAGTTGGTGACGTGGACAGTGGGATTGAGCACACCCTCAGACCCTCAGCAAGTTTTTCAATGGCACCAAACTGTGTTGTGTGGTCAGCATGCTGGAGGGAAGGAATACCATCCAGAGGGGACCTTGACAGGCTTCAGAGGTGAATCTGTGCAAACCTACTGAAGTTCAACAAGGCCGGGTGCCAAGTACTGCACCTGGGTCAGAGCAGCACAAATACATCCCAAGCACAAACACAGGCTGGGCAGAGAATGGATTGAAAGCTGCCCTGAGGAGAAGGACTTGGGGTTGTTGGTTGATGAGAAGCTCAACATGATCTGTCAATGTGTGTTTGCAGCCCTGAAAGCCAACTGTATCCTGGGCTGTATCAAGAAAAAGTGTGACCAGGATGTCTGAGGAGATGTTTCTAACCCTTTACTTCTACTTTTTAAAAGTAAAAAAAACCCATCACATTCAGATTTGGTCTGGTTCATACCACTACAAAATTTCTTCATGCCACTTTTATTGAAAAATACTTTGCCTCATCTACTTACAAAATGGAAATACTGGAGACTAATCAAACTAAGATTTAGTTTGTCTGGTAATAGTCTAATTAAGAATGCCCTTAAATTCATACTAAAGGTCTTTGTTCTGTTGATTCAAATGCAGTCTTTTAAGTTCACAAACTATGCTTCACAAACACTGGATAGTTGGGAGAGCTCTTTTTGTATGTATTTGGTCAGGACCTCTCAGCAAGCTGGAAATGTAATTCTCTGCCGGGGTGACTGTTTTGTCTGAAGACAACCACTTGTTTGTGAACTATATAGACAGTTCATTGCTGCCTGATATCACAGGATATTAATCCAGAATTAACAAATGCACTGCACAGTCCCCTAACTTTCTCTGCTGACGCAAAGCTACTCTCAGGCACTGCAGTAGGTCAGGTTAGTTGGCAAGATAAAAGGATGGCAGAGTGATCTTTGTAAGCAAGTTAAACCAGGGATTCAGAGAGTCTAAGCAGACCTAAGTGATGATGTTTGTAGCTGTGCTACCTACTTTATCTCTTCTTCCTCTCCCACATCATCTGACTCTTCCTTGAAGATTCCTTGTTCACAGCAATAGTGAATAGCACGCTCACACAGTTCAGTGAAATAAATATATGCTAAGTGCTGGCACAAAGGCAGGTAGCGACAAAAATGGAAGTAGAACTGCTAAGTAGCTATTTTTCAACTGTAGAATCAAATGAGGAAAAAATTGAGAGTCAAAATCAACGGAAGATTTGTGTTCCTTCAACAAAATGCTTGAAAGATAAATATCTAATAAAGTAAGCATAAGGATGTACCTACACTGTAATCTTCGTGTTGGATCTGACTTATTTTACTTTAACAAATCTATCTTTTTATCTACCTGTGACAAGTTAAATTTCTTTTGGTGGACACCTGTCAAACTGCTGTAGAGTTTCATTGTATTAAGTCTCTGTGTTTAAAACTCAATGTCTCACATTGAGTTCTACCGTGCCTTCTGTTTCATGCAGTGCTAATTAGCCACTTCATTTGAAGTGAGATATTGCAACCTGACTTTCCTGCCTTTCACCCTTTCTTTAGAACTCTCTGCAAAGCTTCTCAATTACCTACCACACCACCACATTTATCCCCATTCTCATGTCTTTGGGGATGCACCAGAATGCTGACAAAGAAAATATTTTCAAACGTTTACAATTTCTTAACTAGCACAAAAGGCCTATAGAAGATGAAGGGAACCACAGGCAGGATGTGATGCAGCAAGGCAACTTTTTCAGGCTCCTGTTTGACTGTGCAGTATCTGCAGCAGTGCCTCAAGCCTACAGCTGCTGCTCCTCTGATTCTGCCATATTTGTCCTTGCATTGTTAGAGTGCTTTCTCTCAGCCTTTACAAGTCCTATAGTTTTTTTGTGAGGAGGGGTTGTCTTCGTCTTTTTCTTCAAACAAGCATTTTTTAACTCTGCCCAGGGGAATGCTGTCCTTCGGAGCATACTTCCAGACACAGGCTGGAGAAAATATGTTTTTTCTGGAATGTGGTTAATACTTTAATTCTCCTAGCTCCTGACTAGTGCTTCAGCTCTCCAGTATAAGAGAATATACTGATGTTCCTGTCAGGCTAGTCCTTCACAAGACCCTTGGTACAAGTCTTGCCTCATCTTATGGAGCATAATGGAGGACAGAGTAAAAATAGTGTTAGAAAAAAGGACCCTGTTGCTTCAGTAAATCAAACCAAAATGTGGAAATTGATTTTCCTCACTGTGTACACCCATCTACCTTTTACATTGGATTTTTTTCTGGAAGTATTGATAAATTCATGTTTTCATGTGAAAATATTAACCCYTATAGAATAGTGTAGTAGATTGTAAACTTCCATAACATTTTGGTGTTGTTCTAAAAAGCCTTAAATAATGGGTGTAACTGGGGTGCAACTACCCTACCCCACAGGCCTGTGCAGTGGCATTGTGTCCGGGTCTATGGAGGAACTGAGCCGTGGGCTCAGGCTCCTATTCCTTATGCCTGGGGCTAGGGCTTTCCCTGAGCTCCTGGCTGCTCCTGGCTGGGGTGATGGGACATGGGGAACCCTGCAATGGCCTCAGCCCATGGGGAGTTGCAGCCCTCATGGTGCCCCCAGTAAGGCTGCTCAGTCACAGCAGAAGATGCTACTTCACACAATTTGCTTAATGTTTTTAAAGAAGAAAAGAAATGCAGTTTAGTAAGARGTTTAAAGATTATTTTGATATTCCTTAGCCTGTTACTGTCATGTATGTTCCTCTAGGCTTTGTRTAATAAAACTGAGAAGGAGGCAATGAGAATTTCTGTCATAACTCAAGCTGGGGTGCTCAGTTGAAACCATAGCTTTGCCCTATGTTACCTATATACTAAACAAGTTCTTCTGAAAAAAAAAAAAAGTAAAAAAGAGACTTATTAAAAAAAGAAAAGGCAAGGGATTTTTGTGTAGGAGGCAGCCTTTTTACTAGTTGCCTGACCTGCAATAAGTAAACAACTGAGAACCTTTAATTATTCATACCTAATTAAATTGTTCTCATGTATCTGTATGGGCATCAGAGTTAGCAGTGCTAAGAATAAGCTATCAGCTCTCTTGGTAAGTAGGAGATATAGGCTCCTCATCCACTTCTACACTCTCTGGACAAAGTAATTAGTATTGACAAGACCCCAAATCAGTAATATTGAAAGGGATGTATTCTGCCTTGGTAATACTGAACATGCATAGAACTAATAATTGCTTAAAAATGATCTTACTACTAGGGTTTTTTTTTTTTTGTCCGGGTAGAAAACATTTCCATTTCTCTGAGAATTGTCCACTGTTCATGCTACTATGTGTTTCAGCAAAGTTTTTGGATATTCTGCTCTTTAAGTTTGCAAGAAAGACTAAAAGTTCGGTACGAAACTAAGATAATTACTTTGCTTGTCCAAATAGATACACCTAAAAAAAAATCCTCGTAGCAGATTAAAATTTTTATATATTGTAGACTGTATGAAATATCTTGATATACTGCATATGCTGATAAGATTGCATATAAAATAGAAAGTGTCAGTGACTATCTGACAGCAGATCCAAAAAACAGAGTATGCGAGAGAATGCTAGCTGCTTATCATGACTTCTGCTTTAAAAGCTGAAAATTAATTGATTCACATGGGACCAATGCACATTTTTTAAAATATTTCTATTACAAATTGAAGTTCACAGAATCATAGAATGGTTGGGGTTGGAAAGGACCTTAAAGATCATCCAGTTCCMCTCACCCTACCTTGGGCAGYGACTCCTCCCACTAGACCAGGTTGCTCAAAGCCCCATCCAGCCTGGCCTTGAACAGTTCTGGGGATGGGCACTGACARCTTCTCTGGGCAACCTGTGCCAGTGCCTCACCACCCTCATAATGAAGAAGTTCAAGTTAGTTGATTAATACAAGATAATAGTCAAAACTTTGTCAGTATCTAATGGCTTATGTACAATAGAGCTATAAGCTTCTTGGTGAACAGCTAATACTTGTTCCATCAGAGTTGTGGTAATATCCTCCACTTGCTAAAACCTGAGGATTTTCTTACTACGGTTGTTTTCATTAAAAGTTCATTTCCACATAATTACTGACAATGCATGCACATTAAACAGAAAATAGGTTTCTGTCCTGAATGGACCAAAGTCACTAAAGAATGTACTCTCCTGACTCCTTTAGCTTGGGCCCCATTGTATGTAATGATTGCAGCTGTTAGGCATTAAACAGTAATATGTGTGCAACTGTGAGCAGGATGTATAAGGCAATGAATAATAGGCAATAGCTAGAGCAAGGATGTTATATCTGTACCTTTTGTTTAAACTGGATCTAATGCAAA
This sequence comes from Amblyornis subalaris, assembly GCA_018881555.1. Taxonomy (NCBI): domain Eukaryota; kingdom Metazoa; phylum Chordata; class Aves; order Passeriformes; family Ptilonorhynchidae; genus Amblyornis; species Amblyornis subalaris. The sequence continues at coordinate 856,472 of JACAXG010000053.1, forward strand.
TCTGTGAGGCACCTCACCCTGAATTCTTACATTCTCCCYATGTTCCCTCCAGTGAGATTAAGGACGGAAGTTACTGTGGGGGCATTTCAAGCATGGTTGTCTCTTCCTTGAGACATCCCACTCTTATTTTCAGAGGCAGTTTCATAGAAAAGCGTGGAATGGAACTATTCCACTGCCCCATGTTAAGGTCTGATGTACTGAGTCAATGTGTGTAGRAGTTAAATGTACTTTTTAAAAGATTCTTAGAGCCTAAAGATAAAGATTCCACAGTTACCCTGCTCTGTGCACATCCGAGGATGGCAATTAACTTTTCTTTAGGAAATGCAGTCTGACTGGTATTCATCTTCTAATCTACTGTAATTCATTCTTCCTTTCCTACAGAACCGATACCTAGCCAGCTGTTATTCATCCTCTCTGCATTTGGTTGATTAGATCTTCTTAATTTGACAAATTACACTTGCTTCTCTAGAATTTTATTAATTTTTTTCATATTATTTGTGTAGTCTGTCAGGATAATTTTCAATGCTGTCACTGACCTCAGACAGTTATGCAATTCATCCCTTCTTGTTTAATCTGGAAATGTAAAAATCAAAATATTTTTCCCATTATGTAAACAATTAATAAACAATGCTTAGCTAGAAAGAGGTGGTGTAGAAGTCCACATGATACTTGGCCTTCCAAAGTATTGGCCTTTGGTCATCTCGGTGAAACAAGGGGAGACTCACTCCCGAGTTTGGTTTTGGAAGCTTTAGCTCACACGCCTTCATGAGAATAATTTCTTCTAACTAAATGGAAAAAGAAAATTTTAAAAAAAAGAYGAAGAATGTACTGGAACCCCATAAACTGTTCTAGCTTACTTAATACCTCTTATGGCTCTTATTAATCTCCTGGTGTTATAATCAATGAAGAGTTAATAAGATTTGTGTSTGTGTGTGGTATGAAATTCACTGCCTGTGAAATAAATTTACCTTGCATCTGCATCCACTTCTAATCCCTCAATCGATGTGTGAGCACAACAGCCTCGAACAACTGAGAGACAGGAACAGACAGATGATTGTCACTTCTTGTGGGTTTTCTGCTACTTCTGCAGCAACYCAGCAAAAATACTGTGTTCTCAGTTCATTTACTGAGACTGTGTTGGCTGCTCCTAGAGAGTGAGTGCTCATGTTCTTTCTTAGTGCACATGGGGGAAGTATGTGCTTGAATTCAAAATCCTGTGGAAATAATATAAGCATCAACTGTTGTTGCATTTTTAGAATGTTCAAAATGGCTYTTCTTTTAGACGTCGTTTCTCAAGGAGGCAAAACCTCAGCAGTGTAATCCTGATACAGATTTTGTATTTATAATTTATTGGCATAATAGTAGTCAGTCAATAGCATGGATTCATGGGCAAATGCACTTATGCTAAGTTTTGAATTCTGTGGAAACTGGATGCATTTCTGGTGAGCTTTTAAAGCTTCCTGGGGGCTTTCACAATAGGAGCTGATAAAATTTTATGGAGTGCTCCACTTTTATGTTTAGAATATGATGAGAATCATTCTACCCTGTACAACAGGGCAGAAATTAACTGAATAGTTTTGAATGAGCTACCCATAAACATTTGCTGCRTTTATTTTACAAGGTAACATTTTGCTCATCACAAACTATTCCTTTGAAAGCACACAATGCGTGTACATGTTATGGAAGTACAGCACGTGCCCAGGAAATGGAAGCATTATTTTGTAAGTCTTCTTGATTTGAAGGATTTGAACCCACATTTCCCAAATRCCTCATCCAATTATTCTGATGACAGCAGCCTCTATAATTTCTGGTGAAAGCAAGGTGCTGTGCAGCTGTGCGTGCTAAATCCAGGGKCCCAGAAAAAGAAAGGAGACAAGTTCTGGCTTAATAGTTTTAGCACTTCTGTAGGAAAGGAAGAGCCCCAAGAACACAGTATTTTTGCCTGCTATTTCTGATATGCATTTCATCCATTTTAAGCAAAAGGTTTTGMGTTAGGGGCTTGGAATCCGAAGTCTGATCTACCACAGGTAAGACCAGAGTGGTTCTCAGTCTTCTCTTGATCCATAAGTATTTACAATTCTAGTTTTGAAGGGCTAGATGAGTACCTGTCATGGTGGGAGAAACTATTACTACTTTCCAGAGGAGTTATTTTTGAGAAGGCTTTTTTATTTTTGATCATTATTCTCAAATCAAGATTTGGAAGAATATCATAATAGCTCCCAGCTATGAAAATTGCCAGCAACATACTGAATGTACTACAATTTAGTTTAATACTTAGCCCATGACCTGAATATATGTAAATCTTCACTTGATTTATGTTTTCCATTGTTATAATCTGAAATTTTAATTTTGGAACAGCTATTGTTAATTATCATGCTGTTGCAGCATTAAGTTCAGATATTATGTATTTCATGACTGCTCATTAGTAATACATCACTGGTAAAATAGAAGCTCTGCCTCTTCTGAAACTGTCCACTTCCTCTTAGTGTCAGATCATAAATTGCAGCTATTAATAAACAGTACTACTCAACAGCTTAAAACTGTAAACAACTGTAAGCAACTTAAATGCAGTAGTTGGTTAGGGCAGCCACACTGCTTTCTGACCTTGGATCTCAGGGCAGGCTTAGATTACAGCTGAAAGTAAGCAGCAGAGTCTTAGGTCTGCTTCTTTCTACTCAGGCAATGAAAGTTKCTTCTGCATTGGGATTATTTGGGCAGCTGGTTGGTGCTAGGGCAGTGAAGTAGCAAGCGGAGTTTGGCTGGAGATATGCTTTTCAAAAAACAGCTAAACAAAGCAACAAGATCAACACTAAAAACGAAGTAGGATTAAGGAATGTCATCCCAAATGGAACGATGGGTCGGGGCAGTTTCAAAGTTATCTTGTTCAGTGCAGCTAAATGCTTTATGGTTTTAATGGGAGACATTTTAGGCCTGTTTACAATCCTTTCTTCCTTTTACTCTTCTACTCTTCTTTATAATAATAGGTCAGGACTTATGAAATTGTGATGTGATTGTTAGTGTTGTGAGAGAGCTGCCTTACAGTGATGGGGTGCAGAACAGAGCAGAAAGAGCTGCTGTGCTATACCCACCATTGTTACAGTTACATGTCATCAATGCTTGAATCCTTTACAAACCAATTTAATGACGATAATCTTTGTAGAAATTGTTCTATTTTTAATTATAGTACACACGGTGCTGTATTAAAATGCTGGCTTATCCTTTGTATACGTATTTCTCTTCAGGTCTGTGTTCATGTACAAATGGCAAATTCATCATCTTTTGTCTTTGTCAGGCAGTAACTTTTCTGTGAAATCCCCTACAGATACTGAATTACTGCTACTCAAATGTTTTTGTATGTGATCTTTCTTATAGTCTGCTGACATCTTAAAATAATTCTATCATAGATAATTGATAAAGTTGTGAACTTCTAAAGCTTTTTATTATTATTTCTGTAAACACAAAACTATTTACAATTCATGCATTTTCAAGGGGCAGCAGCAACTCTTCTCAGGATATTTATAGTATTAAACTGTGAGAAATTTTCTCCCATTGGAAATGAACAGGTTTGAGACAGACATTGGAGAATAGTTGTTCTGGATTTCACACCCTTTTGGGGGCAAGGTGTCAGGGTGTGGTGAGGGCTGACTGTCCAGCCCCGAGAGTGACACTGGCATAGCCTGTGCCCTCACCCATGGGGTGCAGTTCCACAGTCTTCGAGCGTGGGGGCTGGTTATGGGGCCTGTCAACAGCCCCTGGCATGGCAAGCGGTGAGCCAGGGCCAGGGGCTGTAGGCCAGGAGCAGAGGACACAAGAGAGAGGGCTGGAAGTAGCAAAGGTACAAGGAATCCATGCTGAGATGGGCTGTCTGGAGTGTTGACACCATCCAGGTTGGGCCAGAGATGGAGCTGGAGACCAGAACTCCTGCAGGGAGTCGTGAGTCAGTCGTGAGGCAGGGACTGACATCCCCAGAACGAGCTGAAATGGGGTCCCAGGCCCATTGGGGGAAGTCTYGGGGAAGGCTGGGCAGGGACACTCAGGCCCAGCGCTGATCTCAGGATCTAACAACAGGTTGTCAAACTCTGGTTTAAACAAGTATAAAGGGCTTGTCAGTTAGCCTGTAAGAGAGAAGGGATAAATGAAACACTTGTTTCTCCCTTTTCACAACTCTAAAGTGCAAAGGGAACTCATATAATACGAAGTGTAGTGTAAATTACAGAGCACTTCCCTAACATCTAAAATGGCAGGATAGAGTAAGCGTTAAATTAGAAACAGGTCATGTGTGAGCGTCTAAGATTACCTTGTGTTAGTAAAATTGTGATACAAGTGTCAGCTGTGGAAAACCATTGATGTTAGTGTTATGTAAACCGATAGCCTGAGTGATGTGAAGGGGGTTATTATTTTGTGTGTAAACATTCTGTCAGAATATCCACAGTGGAGCTTCTTCCTCCACATCCTTCTGTCTTTCTTCATTTTTGGGGAAAATATCTTTCTCATTAGTGAATCAGATGGGAGATACTACTTAGAGAATCTTTGGAAATAAATCATTMTTTTAATGCTTATTGATAGTCAAAGTACTTAGAATCTTCTGTCGGTGTCTGAAGAACAAAATTCTTATTTTATCAAGCAACAATTCAGAAAATTTCATGAAGACTGAACTTTTAAAAAGTGCTTTTATCCTAACATAAGCTCAAAATTAGAGTTCTTCATTTACTTTAAGTTACATCTTGTAAATTTATTTTTTAAACATATTATGTTGTTACATAACTGCTACTCTTCATAAATTAGAAAATGGAAGAAAAGTACTCATTCATATAGGAAACTAGAGAATCCAGCTGTTCTGCTGAGGTTTTGCTGCAAATAGCTAGTCTTAGAAAATTTGCCATATGTAGAAAAGGAGCTTGAATTCCACAAACCCATATAGTGAATATACTTAGCACAGATTGGAAAAGGGGAAATATAACCCACATTTTTAAAAAGGTGTTTTGGTTGGGCCCCATGTTGGGCGCCAAATACATTTGTCAYGGTTTGGACAAACTTAGGAGGAAGACTTGAAGAGCCTCCCCTGCAAAAGATAGGGTCGTAATAACTCSCTTCCCCTCTCCTTRAGAATTCTCGGAGGAAAGTGAAAAAAACCTGTTCGTTTAACAAAACCCAGCTGCTGGGGGGTGCACGCAGGCACCAGGGGAAGGGAAAAGAAAATAAAAAATGGATAATGTTAGATAATAAACCTCTTGTGATGAGGACAACCTGGATGAATCAAAGTCTTGAGTCCTTGGCAGGTGTGGTCTAATGCTCTGTCTCTAGCTAGCTGCTTGAATATGGAGTAGGCCCCTTCCAGGCCCGGGGGGGGGGGGGGGGGGGGGGGGGGGTGTCAGGCCCCAGAGTTCAGTGGTCTGTTGTAAAGTTCCAAAGGAAGAAGAAAAAAGCTATGATCCCAGGAGAAAAAAAGTCTTCTTTCCGTGCCTTAGGCAAAGGAGGGAAAAAGCCAAAAGTAAGTTTTAACTCCGTCCGAGGAAAAAAAAAGGTAAAAGTAAAAAGGTGTCCCTTCGCCTTCAGCTACAGAGAAMGCGACTACCGAGATGTTCTCTCCTGAGAACCACMACATAGCGAGCTGATAAGTAAAAGAATGTGAATATCCTTYGAAGAAAACCAAAACATAGCTCCTGGCTTCTCAAGCCAGCTTAAAGACACAAGAGTTAATATTTTTCATTAAGCAGGTGATTGAGATATATGGCATCATAGTCACTCCAGGACAAAAGGGAAATAAAGAAGACCTGGGAAACTACAGGATGGTCAGTCTCATCTTGCTGCCCAGCAAGATCATGGAGCAGACTGACCTGGAAGTTATGCTAAGGTACATGGAAAATAAGGAGGTGATTGCTGACAGCCAACATGACTTCACTAAGGGCAAGTCATGACTGACAAATTTAGTGGTTTTCTATGGCAGGGTTACAGTGGTGGTGGAGGAGGGAAGAGCAACTGGTGTCCTCTACCTGGACTTGTGCAAAACATTTGACTGTTGCATAGGACATCCTTCTCTCTAAACTGGAGAGATTTTAATTTGGTGGGTGGACCAGTCAGTGGATAAGGAATTGGCTGCATGGTCTCACTGAAAGAGTTGTGTCAATGGCTCAATATCCGAGTGTTGACCAGTCACGGGTGATGTTCCTCAGGAGGCTGGTGTCGGGACCAGCATTGTTTAACATCTTTGTCAGTGACATGGACATGTCAGCAACTTTAAGGTCCCTTCCAACTCAAACCATCCTGTGACTTTATGTTTCTATTATTCTACTGCTATTGTAAATATTTCAGGAGCTCATTTAGCTGCCTGAAAACACAAACAGAATTATCCAACAAAATTATATTTGCAGTATTAAAGCTTTGTAAGTTATGATAGAGGTGGACTTTCATCTCTATAGAAGAAGAAAGCTACTCACCCTTAAAAGCAAAAACAGAGTGGTCAAGGAGCCAATGCAAGAGCAGGTGACTGGGGTTAGATATCTCACATGCCAGAACTGTGCCATAAGTTGGGTGCTGGTTACCCATGCACACAGATTTGGAAGGAAGGCCTTTTTTTTTTGGAAGGGCAGCATTTCAAAACCACACTAAGAGTTTTTGAATTTTTCCTCTTTATCTGACTTTACATATTTAACACTATGAAAAGGGAGAATTGTTTTGTTTATTCTCTTCTACATCTGCCTTTAGAAGTTAAGTAACACAGCAATAATCTTCTAACTATCTTTTTTTAAACATTGCTCTTGAGCTAAACTTTTTTAATATTGTCTAAAAGTTTGCTGTCAGGTTGCTATAAAGTTTTTTGTTTGCTGTCCAGAAAAAGAAATTATGGTTTCAAATTTTCCATTAATCCATTGGCCTAATCTGCATCATAAAAACACATTTCCTCCATATCCTACTAGATATGTTGGTGACATTAAGTATGTTAGTCCAGTTTGGTTACAGTTTTTGTTGAAATCTTTCCTTAGTTTCAGATTCTTATTTCTTTGTGATAATGTGTTGTGAGCTATTAAGAGGGAGGTATCTACCTCTACTAACAACACTAGGTTGTTTTAAACTTAGGCTGATGTATTTCTTTATCTCGAGTAAAGGCTCCTGGAAATGAACAAAAAGACTCCTGTCCATGCATTGTTCCCTTACTCTGATAGTAAATAACTCACTGCCTCACTTTSCAAGGATTTTCTTTCCTGCTCTCTTTGCACTTCTGACTGACTGAGCCACCTTGGTGAGTGATCTGGGACTGGCAAGGACACCCTGCTGACCTAGATCCCACAGTGTCCTATGAGACCATTGGAAAGAGACTGTCATCTACCTTTCTTTTGTCACTCCTGAAGCTGTACTTCATCTCCTTAGCCCCTGCAGTTCCCCAAAATATGTGTCAGATAGTTTTCAGCTGTGTAACTATTTCAGTCTGTGGTTCAGAGGGACAAGATATTCAACTATTTCTTCAAAAGAGGTTTCTCAAGCATATGATGTTACCTTCAGGTATCTGCAATCTGCTACAATTTATTTATCTCATAATAGAAAAAGTGCCATCCAGAAATCTTATCCTTTACCTACCATAGAAAAAATCCACTTAATGAAATATTTAGAAACACATTAAGTAATTAAACAGTATGAAAAATATGAATGTTTTTTAGTCCATCATGTTCTGTTCAAATGCTATTGTTGACATTACTTTCTTACACAAGACTAAGAAAATAAATATTCAGCCCATATCAGAATTCTTCTAATTGTGAGAGAGATTTTTCATTGTAGAATCATTTTTAATTCTTTTATATGTTTAAGTGATGTATGTTTCTTAATGGAACCTTTTGGGAACAGCAGTTTATATTTTTATATAGAGGGATACATGGAATGATCTTAAATTTCTCCAGATAGATTGCCATGTGTACTAAACCTTGTACGATGGATGGAGTCAATAAAAAGTATCTTTAAAAAGAAGGCAATAATGAGTGCCAGCTTTAATAGGAAAAGCGGTAATGCAGTTGGTTGGAAACCTCTCCAGAGGCTCTACTGAATTCCTATTCACAATGTGCTCTGCAGGATGTGGCATATTAGCTTTTGGTTATCTCAGCTTAAAACACTGTCACCATTCCTTCAACCCTTGCTGCTTGTTTAATCATCTCCTTTTGCTTTTTTTTCATCGTGAGTCAAGCTTACTTGGACTTAGGAATGCTGCTTAGCATGGAGGAACAGGGGTGATTTGGAAAGGAGATGCAGTAGCTTGTTGCCTTCATGTTGCTTATGACTGATTTCTCATGAGTTCTTCCTATTTGATTGCTGAATCTTATTGTTTACTGGGACTCTGGAAAGGACTGATTTTATTGTATTTGAAACAGGTATATTTTCTTCTACCTAAGATTTTAAGTATTGCTACGGTTGTTTTACTGTTCTAGGTCAGATCATGACAACGAATTGACACATTTATGAAACCACATTGATTCTAATTTTAGTTTTTCCTTGCAGTTTAGGAATTTAAAGGAATTTTTTCAAGCTGTTTGAGTTGTATTCTGGACATACCAAACTGTCCTTTACTCCTTGTGAGATCTAATGTCACTCTATTCAGGGATTTGTAAAGAATTGTCACATAAAAAGAGACTATTCCTGAACAGGCATTTTTTTTTGTTTTTTTTCTTATGTATTCAGGTGGTGCTTCTTTGTAATTTTGTTACTCATTCATAATTTACCAGAACTTTCTTGTCTTTACCACAGAACAGTCATGAAATATCTTGCAGAGTTCAGAGGATCCTGCAATTTTCTTGCTTTTTTCTTTTTCTTTGAAGGAAATATGATGGAGAAAGATAATGCAGCAGTTTTGAACATATATGAAAGAACATTCTTCAAAGTTAGAACAGCAGTATGGGAAGAAAAATTATTTTCAAATAATTAGTTAACGACCACCAGCTAGGATTTACAGACTAACTGAGAATTAACCCTTAAAGTCATTGTAAACCCATGGAAAATGTCTTATTTAAGTTAAGTTTAATTCAAGTTTTGGGAAAGGCCCATAATAAACATAAGTAAAATAAGGAAACCAACATTTTCTTTTCTATTTTCCTGCCTTGTCAGAAGCTGCCTTACTATTGTTAATGTAATGTTTGCTGAGCTGTTTTGGGAAGAATGTGTCTATGTGTATGCATTTTCCTCACAGTGAGTATTTATGACAATTGAAAAAAAAAAAAAAAGGCATTCTTGGCATTTCCCCAAAGAATGTTATTCTTGAGATACAGCTGTATTTCTATTTCTGTCTCAACTGGAAAATTAGATAGTTGGCAATACAGATGCTATGCTAAGGCATTTTTGTGTCAAGCAATCACACCTGCTACAGAAAAGAATTTTAAAAACAGTTAATAATATGCCCAGTTAAAATTTGTGTGGAAAATATTTATGCAGAAACATTTAACATTTTTTCAGTGTTTTGGTTCCTGCAAAAAAATGACCCACTACTGAAAATTTGAAGTTGTGAATACTGCTTAAAGATGAAAAAATATTTCAATCCTTGCTGTTGTATAAAGAAAAAGCAACCAAAAATCCCTGGTTCTAAAAGACTTTCTTAGTCTACTACTAACCCGTGGAGTATAGCAGTCTTATAGCTAGAGTATGTAAAACATGTTAAAATTGATTTGACTTAAACCCGAGCAATTAAGTTTATAACTACCATACATTGTCTTGGCTTTTTAGTGAAAGTTACTGAAAATCAGAAGAAAGAACAACCATAAAAATATTTTGTAGATGTATATGTAAGCTGTTTATCTGCCTGTTGCTTAAAGAAACAGCAAACTTGTTCTCCTTGTTAAAATCAGAATTTCTTACTGTTATTAAAAAAAAAATTACAGCCAAGTGACTAGTAAAATAGTGTCTTCCTTAAAAAATTCTTTGCTGTAAAAAGGCTATTTCCAATCCATGAGATATCACACTCCAGTTAGTGTTAAAAATTTAACTTCTCAGAATTATGCCTTTTATTTTGTTTTTTAGTTTAAAACCTACCTGAATATGTTACAGTGTCTAGGCCTCAGGCATACTCATTGCAGCAGCGAAGGCATTTTCTGTTGACTTGTTGTGGGATTCTCCTTGGGGTGTTCCTTTTATATATTCTTCTGACTTGCTTATTTTATTTTCACAACCAATTTCACAAGGGTGACATTTTCTAGAACAGTCAATTTCTGAGGCATTCACCYGGAACAAGGGACAAGAGATGTTAAATATCTGTTTTGAATCACTCATGTGAATAACGTGAGGCAGAATATCCAACTGCCCAGACAACTTCCAAAGCCACAAGGCACCAGTTCCAATATACTGATCTTTACTTCTTTGCATTTTCTTTGGTTGAGCATTTGGTTTTTAAAATGAAGAAAAGACCAGAAAAACTTCTCCTCCTTCACAAAAGGGAGTGTAAACAGAAGAGAAGGGTTGGAAGACACTGGGGAGAGCCTACATAAGATCTGATTTGTTGCTTATATTGCTGCAAGGAGGCAGTGACTGCTGTTGGAGTCAGCCCTCCCTTCTTTTTTCCCTTTAGCAGTAAGTTCTTTCTGGTATTTCCAAAGACAGTATCAGACTTTACTTTCTAGGAGTTTGCCACAAGCCACGTAGACAACAGCCAGTTTTACTTATGCCTTTAAGTATGACCTGAATCTCTGAGAATCAATGTAAATGAGAATGGCTTCCATGGGGGCATGTTTAAAATGCAATTTCTGCTATAGTATTGTAATAATTGTTCTCCCTGTTGACTTGACAACTTAAATGAGTGACATTTGCATGGACCAAAAAAAGATTTCTGTTTACTGAACTGTTTCTTATTGATATTATTGTATTTACTGAGGCTTGCTTTGATACAATCAATCTTTATAGCTACTCCATGGTTTCCCTACAAAAATATCTATAAATACAAAGGAATCCAGGCATACACATATATTTGCAAATCTATGTATATATTTGCATTTGTTCACAGTGATCAGCAATATTATCTTTTGATGTATGGTCAAACAGGAAGTGTTTGGATATGCTTTCACAGTCAGAACCTATTTAGTGGATTTGTAATTGCATAGTAAGATCCTGTGGTTCTTTGGGCAATATTTATTAGGCTCACACAGAGCAAGGAGCTGACTCTTGCTAGTACCCTGGAGGCTGAAGATATCAGCTTCAGGATTTCCTGTGGCATCAGTTAGTGCAGTGACTGAGAAATGAGATTTTGATTTCAGAAAGCTTTACTGAGGTCTGCAGTAAAATGTGGCATAAYACATTGTGGTATCTACTCACTGTGCCCCTGGAAAATTAACCTTTATTGCTAGCTTCTAAATTTCTAAAGATCTATATTATTTATAACTGCCAGTGGTCATGCTACTTTGTTAAATTTTAAACTTAACTAAAAATGTTAGCATTACATGTAATTTACCTCCTAGCAATCCCATATTTCATATTTAATTTCTAAGTTACTTAAATTTTCTGAAGTAGCGTGAAAGTAGGCAAATGACAGTCCTTCACTGTGATGCTAAAATGCTGAAGCTTGTTAAAGCCAATGAATGAGCAAACACTTGTGTTTCTCTGCGAGTACAACTATTGTTATAAAAAATAAGATATCACAAACTGTTGTCAAAATATATTCTCTCCCTCCCTCATCTTTATTAAAGTCATAATAATGAATGTAGCAGGTTTTTGCTTAATTCTGAAATGTCTCGAAATGTAAAGCTTTAAGATGGATTATATATTAAGTCATCATTGCTTAAGCAATTCTTYCCATGATGTCCTTTTTTACACCCCTACTGTTTCTTATTTCTAACCTATTCTCTTCTAAGATGGAGATATTTTAAGACACTGCTTTCAAAAAATGTCTTGGATACTTAGTAACCTGACTATYAATGAAAGTGCAAAAGATTCATGGTCTCTATAGAAATCAAAACTTGTACTATGTGGTGTCTTCTGAAAATTTTTTCAGTTGCTGTCCAGTGCTGTGATTAGAARAGGTCAATATCAAAACCACGTTGATTTAATCTAGGTCTTGTTTATAATATTAAAGAACCATTGATCCCAGCTCTTTCTCATCCCCCAKTAGACAAGAATATTTTTGTGTAAGCTACTATAATGAATATAGATATAGGTAGGCTACTGTCTAGCTTGAATTGACAGAAGATTTGTCCTCCCTTTCCCCTTTCAACACACTGAAATATGAGATGTTAGTCCTATCAACCATTCCTGAAGAAAGTTGATAATCATCATAACTAGGTGACACCCTCTTGGTTACACGGGGAATTAACAAAATGTTTAGTCCCTGCTTTCACCATCAGCTCATTTCACTTAATCCCCAGAGTAAGTAAATAGAAATGCAAAACTTTTATTCACGTGTTGGAGGTGAAGGCTGAGACAGTCTGTGCTCTGCTTCTCTCCTTTCTAATTAACATTCACTTCTGATTTAGTGCAGTGAATTTGTTAGTTTGAACTTGCTCATGGGAACTTGATCCTCTAAAAGGAAGTTACAAGTGTCTCTGCTGGTTACTTTGGTGTGCTTTTATTTTTCCCCTTTTGCTGCTCCTAGGAAGATGACAAGTTTTTTTTTAATCAATTGTTCATTTAATTGTGAATCTTATGCTTAATTTGTGGTATTAATAAATAAGAGCAACTCTAATGAAGAAGGGCATTATTTTCTTTTTCCTGTTGGCAGGTGGAATAGATTATATGATAAAAAGAAAGAACTAGATGTTTCAGGAGATTTGTTATGAAGTTTTAGCAAGGACCTAATGAATTTTCAATGTGTAGACAAAATTGTAACTTCAGCTCTGGAGTTAAATGAAGTGTGGGCATGTGTTTGTTTTATGGTGGTTTTAGTTTACATAATTTTTTAAAGAAAATATAGAACATTTTTAGTGAATTAAATTGCTCACAAAAATTGTATTTAACTTTTCCACAATGTAAGTGTTATGATTATTTACTTCGAGGTTGTTTCAGCACCAATGTACAATCAGTGTTTCTTTCTTTTTTTTGTTTTTGATACTCTAGGAAGCAGCCACGGAAAGACAGAAGATGAAAGCTCCTATTCCCAACTTGATTCTCTTGTATGCTACTCTAACTCAGAGCTTGAAGGTTGTAACCAAAAGGGGATCAGGTAAGTAAATATTTATCTCTGTGGTTACAATGTGGCTTGGAAAGAAGTGCTTAATGTTTGCAAGTATCTACTAGGATGTTGTTATGGTGGTTTGGAACATAGTTAAGAGGATTTCAAATTCTGCAGCAAACRACAGTTGTCGGCTTCTGTATACTTTTTGATTATTGTATCATGTGGACTTGATGAAAAAAAAATCAGATATATAATGTTAAATGAATATAACCATTCATTTGCTGAAGGAAAGTTATTCCCAGAACTATTTAACTTACATAAAAGACTGTGTTACAGTCAGTGTTGTTGAGTTTCTGGATTTATCTGTTTGACTATATAGTTTGGGAAATTAAGATCATAGAGTTTGGTTTTAAACAACAACAAATAGATCAAACACATTAAATTTAATAACCATTGCTTTAAAGGGATACCTCATATGTGATTGAAGAGTTTAATTCAGCAAAGAAAATGGAGTCAGTACTCAGACAGTTGAGTAGTTTGGAGTTCATTTTTTCTCTGTCACCCTGAAATTCTAGTTTTTCTCTGTTTGACTTTTCATTGCATAATGAAAAAAAAAATAGGATACTACTTCTGCAAATTATCTTGCTGTATGGCACTAAAGAAAACTAAATCCTTAATGAAAGTCTTAATTCCATGTTGGTGGATTAATGAAAGTCTTAATCCCATGTTGATTGAATTAGTTAATTAGGTTTGTTGTTAGTAGTAATTTTCCTTTTGGCATTGGAGTGTTTTAGGTAGCTTTTGTTGTGCTGTTCCGGCAGTCTGATTTATTTGTGTATTTTGGTTGGTAGCAGTTGTAAACTGGTGCTTGGGGAGAACACAGGTCTTTATACATTTCTGGCAACATCTTAAATTATACCTTGTATTTTCAATGGATTACATTTGTAATACAGAATGAAACAGATTATGTCTCAAATATTTTAGTGGCTGGAAATGTTGATGTAGAGAAGGAAAATAAGGAGTACTATTACAAAGTGAGATATTCCTCAATGAAAGATTGAGATTAAACTATATTTGGGGTTATTTAAAATCAAGAAAACTGAAATACACAGACTGTGTGCAGAGCAAAGGAGCTGGCGATGGGTTGATGTGTTTATAGGACGCTGAAGCCTAGACAGATGATACAGGTATCCTTTGAATGTGTCTGGCTAAGATTGTTCTGTTTGATTAAGATTTAATACTTGTAAGCTTTAAATCAAGGCCCCTTAATCAAAATTTAGTACAAACATTATTGATCATCTTAAAGTAAATTTTACAAAGACATCCATTTTTAAGAACTAAAAAAATGTCCAGCCATCACCTGTTACTTGAAAGTGACAATAATAAGTTGGGTTGTCTTTGCATTTTATTTCATAATATTTTGCCTGTATCATCTTCATCTGATTAACCAATGCAAGGAAAAGTGGTAAATATACAATTTAATTTATGTTTGGGAAAGTAATATAATTGCTGTCCAGCAAAAGAAAAAAAAAATACAAAACTTTTCAAGATTTATAGAACATGTTCTCATCCTGATGCTGTAATAAAAAGAAAAAACTATAATGGAAATCTTTGGATCATACCTTAGGGTAACATGAGATTCKTGATGGTTTTGTGTGAGATCTGCTTATCCTATATAAAGCTCCAATTAGATGTATCAAGGAGGGGGCAGTTTGTCATACTGTGCGTGCAAAGGAAAAACCTCTGATCTACTGAAATCTCAGATCTTTCTGCCTTTGGTCATGCTGCTTTATGATTTTAGATTTGAAGAACTTCCTCAGTGATAGGTGGAATGCAGTAAGGTCTGATGGTGCTTGGTTTGCTTTTGTTGTTGTTTGGTTTGATTTGGTTTGGCTTCATGTGGGTTCTTTTTTCCTCCCTTGGGTGCTCAGAAGGCCTATTTTTGCAATCCTGAAGGATTTCTATAAAGAAAACCTTATTTACTTTAGCAGAAGTTTTGATAAAATAAGATTGACTTGTCTGTACTGTGAAAATATAAATGGTTTCCTAAAGCTAGTGCAACTCGTAACTGGAAGTAGGAAAAAAAATCAACTTGGAAAGTAGAACTTTAGTTTTATGTGAACATATTAACCAGAGGCAGAGCATGGTGAGGGCATGGTTTATATCTCTTCAGTAAGTTCTACTTGTGAGTGCATTTTGTCCTTGAAATGTTGGCATGAAACCAAAACAAATAGTGAAAAAGAAAAAAAAAAAAGAATTTTATACTCATGAGTTGTTATAAATATGGAGTAGTAATATCCACCTTTTTGAGATGTATTGCTTTACTTCCTTCTCTGTTATGAATTTCAGCAATGTAATAAAGAAGTTGTTGCATTAATATGATAAATAGTTATTCTAAGTGTGACTTATTCCTTCCAGTTCACTTTTTTTGAGCTTATTTCTGAGCACCAAACCTAAAATCACAGGTCTCGTGTTCTTTATATATTTATTTAGTCTATTAATACATTTTCATATATATTATATATTAAAATATATTTATTAAATATATATTATTATATATTTTAATGTTTATTTTATTTATTCATTATTTAATGTTAAAAAGAGCTCTGTCCTTGAAAATACATCTTTTCAATACTGTCAGTTGGGTTTTTCCTGCTAAACTACTTCACCACTTTTCTAAGTTTTTTCTATCAGCTGTGCTAATAAGATAGTGATTAATAAAAGTATGTGTTTCTCTATCTGGTAGAAGTACATTTCCAACCACTTCTCTGATCTGTCAGGAGCATGGAAACCTAACTTCAGAAAGTCAGTGGTTCTAAAAATGGATAGCAATTCTGACTGTCTGTTGGCTTTCAGGACTGAAGTTATATCGAATAATCAGCTATATGTGAAAAAAAGTGAGGATCAACATAGTATCCTTGGTTTTGTTTGTTTGAAAAGAAGGTTAAAAAGACTTTGTAATAGAACAAATCTTGGGTTGTGCTGCATTGGATTAGATCTCTGATCATGAGAGCGGTCATTATGCAAAGCACTTAAATTAAATTACTTGAAGGCAGTCCTTGAATCTTTGTACCACTGTGTGCTATTAATCAGTTAAATAAAATAATATGGGGAATAAAGRGAACAGTATTAATCAAATATTTATTACATTAGCCAGAAAACATGCTTTAAATTAGCTTGCTCACAGCTGTGCAACCTACGTGTTTAACACTTTGTCTTGTATGGATGATTGTGTTTCTATCTGACAAAAGATAAAWTTTTTTTTCCAGTTAATATTTTAAATAAGTTCTGAACAGTTTCAAGTTACTCTTTAATACATATTGGGTTTCTTTTACATTTAGAGTATGTGATAACTGTGCTTGTTACATGAGTTGATGAGATGGGTGAGCAGTTGTAGTAACAATTCCATTACTAAATACAGATGATGCAAGAAACTTCTTCCTAATCCATGTATGCAAAAGATAAGGCGTAAGCACACCTTAACTTTTTTGTGTCAATTATAGTTGAGTATACAACACTTAAAAGTTTTAATGCCTTCTCAAGAAAGAAAGAAAAGATTCTTTGCCTTAAGCTTTGCTGTTCCAACCACTGACTTCACAGTGGACATCATCTTTATTAAGTGGGTGTTTTAGGTATTCAGTGAAGTCTCCGTGAACTGGAGAGGCTTCAGAGCCTGAAGTAGTAACTGCAAAGATGAACTTTCATTTGGGTATAACAGATTTCAGATAAGATCTGCTGAATGGGAAGCTGACTCTTGCACTACTTCTCAGCTTCTTTAAATATCTTAAAGCATCTTCCTTCATGAAACCATTCCTTTGTCTGATCACTGTGATCTGCTTGATGCAAAGGAAGAATAAATACTTAAAGCCTACATATTTTGATTTGTTCAGCACATGGTTTTACAGGAATTGATTTAAACTTCAAAAATTTAGAAAATAATGCCTGTTTCCTAGCATGAAGCCAAATATGTGATATGCCTAAAAAGTGTGTAGATTTACTTTTTGTGCAGTTCAGTTCGGTCCTTGATAGTATTTTGAGAACTTTATGGTAATGCATTTCTAAATGTTTTCCTTTCAGTGATTTTCCCTGAAAGTATCCAGTTTTATCGTTTGAACTAAATTGTTGACTTTTTTTTTTTTTAGTCATGTGGTTTTACATCCATAGAAACTTAGGTTTCTAAAAGTCTCTTCTTTACAGGTTGAATGGTATTTGATCACTTACTTGTGGTGAATAGAGTTTTGGCTTATGAATTATTTAATGTTCATCAAAGAGGAAGTAGGTTAGGAAAGAGAGCCTCATGCTGATGCATACGGACTTTTTTCCCTATAATATATATGTTAAATGAAATGCCTGAACACTGCATTGCCATCTGGTGGTTTTTTCCAAGGATGCTGAATAGGCAGAAGAAAAAAAAAGGTTTTGGATGTCTTTTTCTTAAAAAACAAAAATAAAAGAAAATCAAAAACAAACAAAAACCCCCAAACAACAAACCAAAACCAAACAAATCTGGTAAAAGGGAAAATGTGGGAAAAAGTATGAAAAGAGATTTCATTACATAAAACAATCATGAGCTGATCAGTATATTCAGGCAGTATTAGTGTATTTTCTTTTTTCACAGTCAGATTGCCTAATAACAGTCTCGTGTTGCCATGTATGAAAAGAGGTAAGAGTTGTTATTACTGCCTCTAGTTCTCTGCTTTTCTACACATTATTTTGCATTATGAGTTAATTAATATTCTGTGTTCAGTTCTGATATCATGAATAGAAATTTTCTTTTCTAGATTAAATTTTTTCTATGATGGAATAATTTAACAAGGACAAGGACAAGCAAGGACAATCTTTCCCATGATGGGTTATTGGGATATGTATGGGATTCTTCACATCATTATGATGAGATTAAAGTCTAGATGTGTATTTTTGTCATGTAGCAAAATATTACTTCTCTTTTTAATGTCTAGTATTTTTATGCCTTAGCTATTATTAGTCAATATGGGTGGTTCTTGTTGTTGTACTTGCATGGAAGATTACTATTATGAAAAAAAGATAGTAAAGACTTTGACACTACAGTGGTATTTCTGAATTTTATTGTGTTTTTGTGGGAGCCAAATATGAATTTTAATGAGGTAAAAATAATTTAAGAATTCTTAGTTCTAAAACTAGTGGGATTCTGAGGAACAGACTGGAAATATATGCTAAAATCTCAAGTAGTAATTCTGTTTGACAAATGCAATACCTTTTAAGAATTATAAAAAGATACTTTTTCTAAATTATGACCATCTATGAATTTTTATGAATTCTTGCTCATGAAAGAATAAGTATATTTTAGAGAACAATAACAGACTTATAAAGCATATCTCTGCATAAACAAGACAGCTTCTGGTTTTTGACTTTTTTTTTAAAACTGAAAAAGGARCATGTGATCTGTGCAATGTGGGCCTTAACATCTGCAAAGCCAAGGTTTTACACCTCGTAAGGAATGTCATAATGAGAGCTCAACCCTTTAATTAAAAAGTAAGCAAGGAATATAAGTCAAGACAGTATACGAACTCTTTGAAGCTAGGAAGAATTTTTGAATTTGCTTTACTCATTTGTACTTAATACTTGAATGTCACTATTTTACAGAAAATAATTATTTTTATATATGTATGTATATACACAAGCCACCTTACATGGCAAACCCACTTTGAGAAATTGCACATAATTAAGTGCAAAGGCTTAGCAGAGGTCTGATACCCACTATTTGAGTATTTGTATTTTTAATTTATTTTTTATAATCCTTTCAGGTGAGATTTAGTGTCCTAATTGTGAAGTACTGTTCTTAGTATCTTTCTTTCAGTAACTCCATTCTGTTTTTCATTTTGCTTGTGTTTTAGTTGCCTAAGTATTTTCCTTTTGGATTCTTTTCAAAAGATAATTAGTTGATGGATGTCGTAATGAATCTGGTATGCACTGAAGAGTAATAAGTTGGTGCAAAAATAAATTAATATATCTGTTGTTCTTTTTCTTATACAATTTATAAGCAGAACACTCACATATACAGTACTCCAGGTACTCTGAGCTTGGAGCAAAGCAATTAGAGCAAATGAAGAATATACTTCTTGTAAACTATAGGAGTTTATGTCAATTGATATTAATGGCTCCTAGCTGTTGTTTTCACTTGGTTACAGAATGTTAGTTTTCCATTATTAATTGATGAGACCTGTGGCTTGTTGGGTGGTTACACAGAACCTGAAATAATATTTAGAGTCTATCTCTGTCTATTTGATGTACCAGATTAACTTCCATGAGCAATGACTTTTTAAACTGGAACAATCAAGACTATTGTTATTACTATGAAAACCTTTTTTCTATCTCTCTGTCTGATGACAGGAAGAAAAAGTATAGTGAATTTCAGGCCTAAGCAAATACGTGTGTACCTTTCTTATTGCACTGGGGAACGGGAATATTTTAGCATCGTGACCTGATTAAGAAGTGAACCTTGCTTCTTATGAGGATTGTTTCAAAAGACTCATTTTGAATTGGCATATAAATATGCAGCCTAGTTTATGGTTGTAGCTCTGGGACTGAATGGAGAAAACTCTGTGAAATATTTTTCTTTTGGAGGGAGAAGAGAGACAAAGATGAGGCTGAAGCTTTACAGTTAAAAACACAATAGAGATAAACAGAAATCCTTGTTGTTCATTCTCAGACAACTTTCTTATATTGCAATGTATCGATTCATTCCATATTGATTTTATTGACACTAATATTCTTCTGAGTTTTATCCTAAGAATAAAAGATGTTTTAGTTTATTTTTACACCTGTTTCCTTTTGATTTAAAGATRGTTATTCTTCCACATTTTAATGTGTAGTAGAAATCGATGTTTAATTTTTAATGTTAAAACTTCCTCTTCATAGTTGAAGAATTCATTAACTGGATGTATCCACTTTCTTGGATTTTGCCTAATTACTCTACTAGATGTAGTTGTGTGTCAGTGGAGGAGGGAGTTACTTGCTTTCTTCCTTGCACATTT
This sequence comes from Amblyornis subalaris, assembly GCA_018881555.1. NCBI lineage: Eukaryota > Metazoa > Chordata > Aves > Passeriformes > Ptilonorhynchidae > Amblyornis > Amblyornis subalaris. Next base: position 876,554 of record JACAXG010000053.1, read on the forward strand.
CTTTGAAAGATAGAAAATCTTCAAAAGCAGTACCCTTGAATATACAGTAATGGGGTCAACTGAGATGAATGATTTCTTATGCTTGCTGGGAGGGAGGCCTAGATGATCTAGAGATGCAAAGACTGTGTAAATGCTCTGCCTCTTTCTTCAACACTTTCACTCTTTGTCCTGAACTTTAGCTGTCTATTGGAGAGAATTGTGAGACCTCCTGGAATTAATATAACCCACAGAAAACTTTTACAGCTTGCTATTACTACATGGCACCAGGTTGTCAGAAGAGCAATTAGTGTCCTTTAGCACCTTATTTAAACATCAAAAGTATCCATATGCCCATCCTGCAGCAATTCTGACAAAGCCATTTACACCAATTTTTGTATTATCCTCAACTTCTCTCTTAATTTATGGAGGTAAATCCCTACCTGATTATTGTTAGGAGAAATGGTATGATTGGCTATTTGTGAATCAAGAGATACTGGAAGAAAGTAGGAGTGAAGAATTAAATTATTTAGGAAATTTTTGCATATTCGGGAAATTAGAGAGTTTCTTTAGTATATGGCTTTGAACCTGTTTGTTTGTTTGTTTATGCCAACCGTATATGGGAAGCATTAGTTCTTTTAAAAAAATGTTTATTTAGCTACAGAATGTTGCATGTGTTGCATTGCTGTGAAGCAATTTTCAATGTACAGTTTTCATCTGAAAAATGCTGAATGATAATCTTGCYGGAACACTAAGTTTTGTTAGTGAGCTTAAACTGTGCTTGGCTGTGGGGATGGTTTGGCTCCAATGGTCTCTACTCTGCTTTTGTGAGCTAAGGATGCTGTTCAATATGTCAGATGAACAGCAAATATGAGGATTGTGTACTGTGGGGTGGAGGGGAGACTGTATTATAAGGAAAGAAAGAAATATAATTCTCTTCCACTGGAGGATTTGGGCAATAAGGAATGACTGCATCTTAAGCATAAATCCTTTGTGACACATTACTTATTTTGGAGACACTGTGAAAGCAGTAACTGTTACTTGTCCTGTGAGCATTTATGAACAGGATGGCTGGCATTTTAAAAATAGTTATATGACCTTTTGTTGTTGCTAGGATCCGTCCTGATACTTTTCAGAGTCCTGGGAGATTGTGAATAATACCACAGTATGTGAAAGGACTGTCTGTGTTTTAGCAAAGGGTCAATGTTTTATAGTGTGCAATATMTATTAAGAAATGACTAATGATAGTAAAGGAGTCAAAACAAAATCTGAAGCCAAAAGGACAGTAATAGATATTCTTACATAGTTCGGTCATTGAGTTTTAGTAGCTGCTTAGGATGACTCTCCACTTCCACATCCCTGTTTTCCCTGGGGAATCATTAGTGGTTGTTTCACTGATTGGCATCTGTTGGCAAATGGCCTAAAAGATTTAAAAGAGCAAGTGACCTTTGATCAGAAATCACTGTTGCGGAAGATTTATTTATTTGAATGTTATCCTGTCAATTTTATGTAGAATAATGACTGTGGAGAATAAGGAGACAAAAAACCCTCAAGGACAAGTAATGGCCATCTGATATATTTGTCTTTTTTATTTAAGTGTGCTCAGTTGTGAAATATTATTAAAATATAGAAATAAGAGCCATGATAGTAAGTTCTGCCCATTAGAATGTATTTTGTTGTTAAACTTAAAGGAAATTAAAATTGATGAAATATGTCCTATTAAAATACTTCCTGACTTGCTCTTCCTGAATGATGGAGGGAGAAAGTTCCATCAGTGCTGCATACACAGATAAATGGGAACCAACTTAGCATGAAAAGAAGAGGTCGTCCTTTAGGCTGCAATTCTGAAATCTTCAGCCGTTCTTGCTCAGAGTTCTTTTTGCTGTTGTGGTGTACTTCAAAAGCAGAATGCACGAGCTATTTTGAAATTTATATTTTTATAATTTTTTTCAAAGTATTTTTTTGCAATTATAAGGAGAATTATCAGACTGCTGTAGTGGTAAATTACAACACAATTATGTTAGTTGAGAGATGAGTGCTCCTTTAATTTCATCACCTTGCTCTGAATGCATAACTCATTTCAGGAAACCATTTCGTTGATTGTACAGATGCAAAGTAGTCAATTGTGTTGAAGCAATCTGAAAATTCATTTGGAGTTGCCCACTTCCACAAATGAGTCTTTCTCATCCTTGACAAAAAGGAGCAGCTTTTATTCTCTTTTAAATCAATTTTAATTCCACTTAAAATGCTTCGGGTCGATAATTCCAGTTTTGGTGACAGAATCATTTGGGTTGGAAGTGAACACTAAAGATCATCTAGTGCAACCCCCTTGGTTCAAGCAATGGTAGCTACAGCAGGTTGCTTTGGTCTGTGTGCAGTTGAATTAAGTGTCATTTTCCAAGGAATTTAGGAAAACCTCCTAAAAGCTATATGTACATGCAGCAGATCCTTGATTTTTCCAAATAAGAATTTCCCTAAACATATCTCTCATCATGAGTTGCCTCGTCTCCCAGTGGAAACTGTGACATGTTTAGGTTGGTAGTTTTGAATTGCTTTAATGTGGAGTTGTAACATATCAAAGAAACACCTATAGTTATTGACATGTCAGGTTCTAAAATTTGACTTATCTGCAAACAGCATTAGTTCAAGTTGCTTGGTACCTGTTCAGAATGTTCCATTTCTTTCACAATAATATTAGGTATTTCTTGGAAACTATAAATACATTGAAACTCTACTGAAATGTGAGACAATAAATGAGGCATGTGTGAAGATGCATGAAAAAATGAAAATTTGTGATGTGTATTTTACCATGGCCTTGCTTCCTCACTTTTAATCATAGTTAATATGCTTATTAATACTAGGAACATACTATTTTTCTTATGGCAAAAGYATTTGGCTAGTGCTGGGCATTCTACCTTCATACATTTTTGTATAATTCAGTACCATATTTTTTTTAAATGAGGTTGTTCATAGTAAATAAAACTAAGACAGTGACTTGGGATGTTAAAAATTAAAGAGCATGCTATAACCTACACAACTTTCGAGAAAACCAGCAACTTACACGGCTTGGCCAGGTCAGAAGAGCGCAGCCAGCAATGAAGCTGTTGTTAATGATATTTTTTAAAAAAGTACAAGGTAGACTTATCTTAAATTCCAAATTTTCTGCTGAATGTCATTGGCAATATAACCCAGAGTGAATTCTGAAGGCAAAACAGAGAGACAGGCAAGGAGTAATGCCAAATCCCTGTATGTGTATGCAGTGATATCTGTGCTGTGAGGGAAGGCTCTGTTCCTTCCCAGGGATCGTGGAGCCTATAGAGATGCTGTTAGGCTTTTACACAGGTGATTGCTGGGGTGCAACACAGCAAAAGAGGAGAGGAAGCATGGAGCTACAGTGCCAACCTCTGAGCCCTTTCTAATCAAACAGTCTCAGCCAGGTATGAGAATGAGTCAAGCTGCCTTTTCTAGAAGTGGCTATTGCATACCTCGTGGGTTCACAGGGGGCAGGCCAGGATGGAGGCCAGYGGGTGCCMTRGTTTCATTCTGCTGTGTGTGCCAGGCCACTTTGCACACTTTGCAACAAAATCACCTTTTTGTATTGTATGTTTATTTTTGCCATTGGCAGTGTTTTAAATGTAATTTATATTTTTGTTGTTTGAGAGACAAAATAAAATTTTTCACTTCATATTTTTCTAGGAAATTGAATAAAGGTCAATAACAGGATGTTCTAGTTGGGTAATAAACATTTTTTGAAACAATTATTCAGCAGAAATGCTAGCTGTTATGAGTTTACAAATATGCATGCTTTCATTTTTTAGTGTACTACTTGCTGTGAATTTTTAGCAAAATGGGACTATTATTGGATGAAGCAGGAAGCTTAAAATGACAGAAAGCCTGAAAAGAAAACATGGCAAGCCGTGTTCGTTAGAAAATGTATTTTTATTGTGAGAAGTAGCTGTCATGTCAAGGAGAGAAGGAACAATTTGCTTTAGGATTTAGGTGATTAGGAATAATAGAATAGGATGGATTATATTTTTTAATTATAATATTTTTTCTATGTCTATTTGAAATATATACCATAAATCACACTTAAAAGTAATTAATATGTAAGATTTGAGGTTAAGGAAAACACCTATGACATCATTTTCTCAAATTTTCAAACTAAACACATTTATGACAAACATGAATAAATTAATAAATTTTATTGATTCCCTTGAAATAACCACTGTTACTGTTATCCGAACCTTTTTTCTTTTAATTCCTACTTAAATTATCAGAAGTCTGATACAGATAATGAGGTAGTAAGAAAAAATAGCTTGGACAGGGTGTTATTTAACAACCTAAAAATTTATCAGTAAGAGTTTGCTCAACAGTGCATCAAAATGCAAGGTCATTGCCCACACACTTGCACCAACGAAAAAAAAAAAAAAGAAAGAAAAACTAGTGGATAATTTTTTGGATCTAAGTGACTGAATCCTAGTGTGATTACACTTTTACAATGCCTCGGGAAGCTGTTAGCCTTCCTTCACAATAAGACTCCATGAAAAAGCAGCTGTCCTTACTATCATCTGACTAGTGTTGTGCTATCTGTAGTTCAGGGCAAACTGGAAGGAAATGAAATTTTATGCATATTTAACTAGGTGGACTGCTTTATTCATTCGTGACTGTGTTTCAATTTGTCACTGCTAAGTAATGCATGTGTAATAAACCTTTGCATTTCAAAGTACCTGGTACAATTCTCATACATGTACAAAGCCAGCATGTTTTGTGTGTGTTTGGTATTGAAGACAGTTATGTTGAAATGCTGCTCTTCATACCAAATCTACAGTAGATGCTGCATGTAGAATCTGTGATTTTTGTACCTACAAATCTTACAAAAAACTAATCCTCTGCTTTCAGAGAGGATTAGTTATTCATTTCCAATTATGCTTGAACAAGATCTTTCAGTAGAGTTGCTTTCTCACTGTAAAAATGTTTTGTGTTTGAAACACGTCAATTTTTTTTTTTTTCTGGTAAGTTATGAGATCCAAAGAAAATACTGAAGTCCTGTGCCAAGTCTCTAGAATGAATAACTTTTTTTTTGTTTGATTCATTGGTTGGTTTTAGTTGTTCTCTATGACTCCATCTTTCACTAAAAATTAGATAAGAAAGAAATTCATGTTCCATAGTACTTTTGAGTCTTTTTCTCATTTCCTTCCTTCCATATAGATATACAAGATGAAATATGTAACAGGGTAAGGTAGTTTCCCATCACTGGACAGCAAATTGTTAGATGTTCCTGGTCTAAGAAACTCAAGAAAGGGCTTAAAAGCTGTTTCTCGGTGCCAAGATACATTCGTCAGCTTCAAAATATTGTCAATTGTGGTCAACAGAGAGAGTTTCTGTCTGCCACACATAATTTCCTATGTAGCTGTAGACAGTGCAACAACCATCCTCGCCAAAAACATTGCTGTTGAGGATTTTATATCCGAGTTCTGAATTATGTTTTCTGATAGACGCAGTTGCAAATGTTAGTCATGTATATAGGGACTCTTGTAAGTGAACTACTGTGACAAGCTGTGCCATGTGGGAAAGGGATCTGGACAGGCTGGATTGATGGGCCAAGGTCAGTTGGGTGAGGTTCAATAAGTCCAAGTGCCAGGTCCTGCACTTGGGTCACAACAACCTCAGGCAGCACTGCAGGCCGGGGGAAGGGTGGCTGGAAAGTTGCCTGGTGGAAAAGGACCTGGGGATGCTGTTTGACAGCAGCTGAACATGAGCCAGGGTGTGCCCAGGTGGGCAAGAAGGCCAATGGGACCTGGCCTGTACCAACAATAGTGTGGCCAGCAGGACACAGGGCAGAGATTGTCCCCCTGTGCTCGGCACTGGTGAGGCCACACCTCGAGTGCTGTGTCCGGTTTTGGGCCTCTCACTTCAAGAAAGACATCGAGGGGCTGGAACGTGTCCAGAGAAGGGCAACAGAGCTGGGCAAGAGTCTGCAGCACAAGTCTGATGAGGAGAGGCTGAGGGAGCTGAGGGTGTTTAGTCAGGAGAAGAGGAGGCTCAGGGGGGGCCTTATTGCTCTGTACAACTCCCTGAAAGGAGGGTGTAGCCAGGTGGGCGTCGAGCTGCATCAAGGGAGGTTCAGGTTGGACATGAGGAGGAATTTTTTCACTGGTTGTTAAGCACTGGAATGAGCTGCCCAGGGAAGTGGTAGAGTCGCCATTGCTGGAGGTGTTCAAGAAACAACTGGCACTTAGTGCAATGGTTTAGGTGTCATGATGGTTTTCAGTCCAAAGTTGGATTCAATGTTCTTGGAGGTCTTTTCCAACTTTAATTATTCTATGATTCTGTGTAATTTTAAAAGTATCTGATTCTCTATTTATTTACTTGCATCAAAGATGATTTGTTATACTCTGAAAACTTCTCAGTTMTTTTTCTACTTGCGGTTATTAAAAATAACTGAATTTAATTTATGTTTTATTAGGTTGATTTCACTAATATGTTAACTGAAAACAGCTCCTTATTTTCTCTTCCATTTGCCTGATCTTAATTTCTAYGCCAAATTTGATAAGAAGGCTTTAAATCTTGTCTCTCGCTTAGGGGAAAGGTCAGGCATCAAGTTCCATCACACTCTGGAGAGAATAATAATGTGTTATGTATCTTTGTTCACAGTCCTTCACTGTTTTGAGGATTCTGAATGGTCAGTCACATATAAGAGTAGTTTCTATTTACTTCTGTCAAATCAAAGGTGAATTTCTTGCTTTTGCTCCCCTTCTTGAAGACCTATTTCTTTCTTGCTGGGCTTTATTGTGTGTTTATGGATCGGTTTTGGATTTAGATTTATTTTTTACTGTACTTAGTTAGTTTTGATATAAGTAATACAATGCTGTATTTTTTTTAAATTTTGGGGTAAAATTGTAATACCTGCTGAACAAGTCTCTATTGGACTTGCAGGAGCATAATAACATAATCTAAATATGAATAATTAAAGTTGCTTGCATTTATGAAATATAAAGGAATATGGAGACAAATTTCATTATCTGGAATCTACCATTCCAGTAACTGGTGTGGATTTCCTTTGCTATAGTTGTTAGCAGAATAATATTGAAGTGGTTTTTGACCACAACTGAAGATTTTTTTTTCATATTTATGTGGTTTTGTTGGCACAAAGATTTAATCATGAACTGAAGATGGCTGAGTCAATACTGTAATACTTTTGATTTTTTCAGTTTTCTTTTACAGGATAATTCAGGTTGGAAGRGATCTTTGGAGGTCTCAAGTTTAACGCAGGGTCAGCTCTGAGATCACGCCGGGTTGCTCAGGACTTTATCCATGTGAGTCTTTTAAAACCTTCAGGGACACAGCTTGCACAAATTCTTTGGGTAATTGACTCTGTTACTTTTGGATTCTTGCCTTCTGCTAGGGATCTCAAAATACTCTCTTCTAGTTCAGAATGACCTAATAAATGAATTAAAAACTACATCTGATATAGACCCAATATCATAAAAAATCTGAAACAGGAAAAAAAAAGGCAAAATAAGCTAGTTAATAACAGGCTTGGTTATCTGCAGTAAAATAATGAAAAAGTATTAATCTAAATAAAAATAAGTAAAATAACTTTGTCCTTAAAAAAGGCTTTAAAATGAAACCAAAAGAGAGAATTTAATATTCAATTAGTTCAACTTTCTGCATAATTTATTTCTATATGTATGCTTTTCTTTAATCTAAGCTTTTTACTTTCTTTTCCTTAAGGCAATTTATTGCTTYTGTTACAGGCTAGTGGAGATTAAGTTACTGATGTGAATAGAAACCTGATGGACCCATTCATTTTTTATTTTGTTTACTTATAAAGTTATTTAAATTCATTGCAAAAACTTCAAAATTTATTATATGATACGCAGTTTTTTACATAAATCATAATTATGATTTCTCTAATATATTAGTGGTTAGAGCAAAACTTTGAAACAAACTGTGTGATTGGGAAGAATTCTATGAAATGTAGCTAACTGTCAATAAAACTTCTACTGTCAGAAAACTGTTCAATTGATACATATTGAGCATATTAGAATACCTCATTGTGGTGGTTTAGCAGTCGTTAACAATGAATGACACTAATTATTGAGCAAGAAGGTTAGGTTTTCATTACTTAGCTTATGACTTTCTGAAAGAGGGCAATCATAAGCATCTTTATACTTTGTTCTTCAAAAGAACCCTAAAAACCCTCACCAAAATAACCACGAAATCAAACCCATTTTTTGGTATGGTGTTAACCCATAATTCTCCTTTTAATTAGGATATAGGGACAAAAATCCTAAATCACACAACTTTAAGCATTGCAGAAGTTCCAGCATACTTGGTGATGTTGTCTGTTTTTGATGGGATCAATGGATAATATTTTTTCATGGTAAGCACTAAAACATTTGCAGATGGTTCTCCTTGACCACAGTTGACTTTCCAACACCATTTTAGTCTATAGTTAAAACTTTTTAAGGGTGAAAAGAGCATTTTTTGGTCTTCTGAATTGGATATTGCAGCATCTAATACTTTCCTCAGGACTGTACTGGGTGTTTATAGGGCATCATGCTCAAGGATGAATCCTTCAGACAGTGGTCAGATTATGTGGGRTTTTCTTTGTATGTTTGTTTTCCTTACCTTCTGAGGTTGGCATCCAAATGGATTAGTGTGTCATCTCAGAAGTAATCACAGGTAATTAAATTGATTCATATACAGCCAAACACAGAGTCTTAAAGAAGGATTGAACTGCTTCTGCTGAAAAAAAAGAGATAGAGCCCTGGCCARAGGTAGGAGAGGAGGCAATTTAAAAACAAAAAAACCAAACAAACAAAAAACAAATTCAAAAAGCAAATTCTGAATTAATTTTGTGTAAAATTCTATTTTCTTTAATTCCCAACACAGTTATAGAGCTGTGTCTGAAAAGATAATTTAAAATAAAATACAAATATTATTCTAAAGTAGTGTGGTTCATGTTTAATGCTGAAACTTAAAACTGGTTTTTATWAGTGTTCAGTTACTGCCTCTCAGTCTTGGCTGCCTGCAGCTAACATGGGATTATGCAGAGGTGAAGCACTCTGAGATGAAGGGAGAGCTAATTTTTCAATAACAAAATCTGGATGAACAACTTTAAACTTGTCTTGCACCGTCGCACACACACAAAGCATCTGCGACATGAGTGCTTCATGTATGTGAAATATACATAATGAACCAGATGCAACTGGAGGGAGGGAGAGAGAGAGAGAGAGAGAGAGAGAGATGAAGGTGCAGCATCAGTCTGAAGAGATCACAAAACAAAATAATTTAGAGTCTTCCCATCAGTGGCATATAACAGCCAACTATGTTCGTTTATTTCAAATATTGAAGAATTGGGAAACATATTTACCCTGAACCAGTAAAAGATGTAACTTACATCTTGAGTTTAATATAGTTAAACATGGCAAATACATTCCCACATGAAATACTTTATTAGAACAAGCTTAATTTTCCAAATTAGAGTTGTGTGTTAAAAAAAAAAAAGGCAGAGACCATAAAAATCTCAGTCTTTAGTCTACCAAGATAACTTTTTAGCTTTTAGGTAAATGCAAGCTGATATTCTTTACCTTTTCAAGTGTCTTCTTTCCTCCTTTCTGGATACTCTTTCTTGTTTCTATCCAGCAATSCAATTTTTTGGCAAGTTTCCCTCTTCACTTTTGAGCTGTTATTCTCGCCTTGACAATCTCTGTGAATAGAAAGTACTTCCTCTAAGTGCATTTCAAGATTACTGCTCTTGACAATTAAATTCCTCAAAACTCTTTAGAATATAGTCAGAACAGATGCAAATCTTTTCAGCTTCAAGAAACTCAGTAGGTTTCTGATGAATTGTATGTCACTTTGTTTTTTCACATCAGAAGAAGAAACAAAATGGCAAACCACTCAATTATAGCTCTTAGGGATCACAGAATCACAGAATTACAGAACAGGTAATGTTGGAAGGGACCACATCTGGTCCATTCACCCTGCTCAAGCAGGGTCATCCCAGATCACATGGCACAGGATTGCATCGAGATGGTTCTTGAATATCTCCAGTGAGGGATATTCCACAYCCTCTCTGGGCAGTCTGTTCCTGTGCTTGGTCACCTGCACAGGGAAGAAGTTCTTCTCGTGTTCAGGTGGAACTTCCTGTGCRTCACTTTCTGCCTGTTGCCTCTTGTCCTGTTGCTGGGCACCACCGACCAGAGCTTGGTCCATCTTCTTGACACCTTTCTTTCAGATCCTTACATTGATGTGGTCCTCTATATTTTAAAATAACCAGAACTTTTGTATTGCTTCTCCGAATAATTGATTCTAGCGTTGTATTGCCTTTATTAAGCATAGAAAGTGAGAGACTTGGACTGCATTATTTCATGAGATGCCCTAGAGCCGTCAGAATTCAGACATGTATCTGAGTCACAGCTCCTGTGTTATTCTTGCTCCGGGCAAGGAGGTAGCAATTTGCTGCTGGCCTAATTTTACTAGCTCAAAGTTTCCAGTTTCTCCCCTACTTTCTCTTCCTATCTGTGTAGCTTCAATTCTCTGGCCAGGAAATGCTCACTGATCCAAGTTTTTGACAGACTGAACAAGGAATGAAGGGAGATGTTGCATTGCATTAGTCTTGAGAAAGTGCCTTGTTCAGTAGCAGCTGAAGCCCTTCAATTTTCATCTCTTTCCTGAAGGAGCTCTGTTGTGTTTTGACGTTTGTAAGTACATACCAAAAAATGACAAACAATAGAGCAGTGATGTTAAATGAATATTGCCTGTAGTTCAACTTTTCATGTGCACTTTTCATGTGTTTACTTCATGTTTTAAAGACAATTCCTTATCTTTAGGTGGCAGCTAGCTTTGCTTGTGTCTGTAAAACAGCACAAATCCGTGAAAGTATGGACTGCTTTAAAAAACTAAAATTAAATGTCAAATGTTAGAAGTCAGTATTTGACTTCCAAAATTCTCCTTTTGGCCATAAAAGAGGGTTTTTCTCTTTGTTTGTTTCTCTATGCATGGCTATATGCTTTTTAATTTATTTTACTGTGTTACACTGCACATCCCTCATATGCTGACTGAGAACTTTTTGTAAAGTAATAAAACATTTTCTGAAATGTTATGGTTCCAGGAGAGATTCTATTATATGACATCACATTTATTTCTGTTCTGTGTAGTGTATATTTGTGCATTCTAGTCTGAAATAGGTTAGTAGATCAAAAATAACACAATGGGATAACCTGTTTGATTGATGATGGAGAGGACTGGCAGGGCAGCAGTCAGGCAGACTGTGTGGTATATTTGGCATTTCTACAAAATCATTGTGTTAAATTAATAGCCACATCATTTTCAATCCCATAAAATTTGGATCCACTTTTAAATTTATGTTATGATCATAGGGAGGAGTAATTTTCTTCTCTGATGTTTGACTTTTATAAATGTACCATAATTCAAAGCCGTGACAGTGCAGTGTTAAATTACTAAGGAATGAAGTTAAGCAAAGACCTTTTTAGCTGGTTTTGGGTTCCACAAAATACTTTGAGACAAAATTTAGATAATAAAAGTTACATGTCACATAGCATTTTGGAGTCAGGTTCTAGATTTAAATATCTCAGATAGAACATGTCTCTCAACTATATTTGAATCTTTTCTRGCATTGGACCTCATGTGGTAGAGATGCTGTCAATTATCAGCTAAAGAATTGACTTATAGTAATTTCTAAAAATTGATGTGGCAGTCGATTTTGACTTTGTATTCAGTGGAGCAGAAAATGAAAATTTGGAATATGGAGTTTAACTGAAATGGTAAAAGCTCTCCTAAACCCAACAGATGTTGTTACAGTATTGAGTTAATTAATGCATTGAGGAAAAAATCTTGTTCATTTCCATTCTTAACATAATTTGGAATTCTCTTACTTCTCTGTGTGTTATTTCCAGGGTTTGGGGATGTGGACTATTTTTATTCTAGAGATAAATTTTACAATTTCTAATTTTAAAAAGTTAAGCAGATAGTATTGAAGCAGATCTTCTTTTATGACGTATTAAACCAATGTAATGTTAAGGAAAGAAGGCTTCCTATGTATATGAAGACTTTTTGCATTTTGAGAATAGTGTTAAAGATTATTTGGCACAAAGGCAACGATTCTATTTTTAGGTCTGCATGTGGTTAACTATTTTATAACACATGTGGCTATCATATATATGAAAATATTTCTGCACGTTTCAAAATTTCATCCTTACTTTGACAGACAATGTTCAAAATTGCTAAGCAAAATGACTGAAGTCTAAGCAATGGTGGTTTTGTGGAAACTCTGTATTTTTGGCATCAAGAGCACAAGACCGGTTTACACACTGACATTCAATCCCACAAAACCTAAGAGAAGCTGTCGAAGAGGAACACTRTTTGTAAGGGAACATGACAGAGCACCTCTGTCGATCTTTAGGCTTAGATGCTTCCCAACACTATCCCCTAGCAAATCTGAGTTTCAGAGATGTCAGTACCATACACTTCCAGGAGTGGTTTGAGGCACTTTTCTCTCTTCCCTTACTCCAATATGTAGTCAGTCAGTAAAACCATCTGATTGTCTGTAAAGAGGACATATTTCTTCCATGATGTAAGTGCAGGGAAGAAACCAATTGTCTTTTTTAAAACTTATTTTTCATCTAGAATTTTCTAAAGCATGTAACACCTCTCTCATTGCACATAAGATCCCAGAGTGGTCTAATGAAGGTAACATTTTGCTGAGTATATTTCATCTCAGTGTTCCAAGGAAAAAATAGCGTTGTGCTTTTCCTCTGAGATCCTAACTGCATTGCACATTGCTTCATGTTTCTTTTCCCTGGGCAGGAACTGACTATTAAATATATTTTTCTCCCTTTGTCCAGCTACAGTTCTCAGAGTTTGCTTACTGTATTATGTTATTTTAAAATATTTTCCTGTACTCTAATTATATAATATCTACATCCATTCCTACTTGCTTAAATGAAGTATGCACAGAGTGAAGATCAAAATCACTGAAAATATCCTACATTTAACTATCAGTTTTTCAAATGCTCAAAAGTTGAATTTAAATTTGTAACATTCAATTGTTACCTTCAAATTCAACCTTCTTTGAAAGGTTGAGAAATTAAGTCAATATTTTAATTTATTTGGTTACTGAATTMATTTATTTTTCAAATGAGCATACCTACAAGACTGTCTTTAAAAGCTACATCTTTCTATCAATGTCAGTTTTTAAATTCCATATATGAAATAGAAAACAAAACACCTAGAAAAAGTATCCTTTCCTTTTTTGAAAGATTAATGCTAATAGCTCTCTCTTTACTTCCAAACACTGTAAGGAGCTTCATAAGGTGCTACTGTATATAAAATTCCAATAGGTTTACAGTCCATCCAGATTTCTGTCATTTTTGCATCCTTAGTATTATACTGCCTGATCATATATATATATTGGTGTATTCTGGGAGTAACTGTCCAGTCCTTTCTCACTGCTTTGTGAAGTAAAAAGATGCCTTTAATTCAGTCCTGTCCCTTAGAAAAGGAAGCRCTTATTTAACTTTATTTTCCCAACACAAGTCTTAGTGGCATCTAAAGGTAATAAAATTCTGGRGGAAAAAATATTTCAGTTTTTATTTAACCATGCTAAGGTAGGCATTTACCTTGAAGTGTCCRGAAGAATATATCTGTCTGTGGTTGTATCCTTTCTCATATATATGAATGAAAGCAACAGGATTCTCTTCACTAGAAAGATGCATGTTGAACCTGCAAACATGGAGAATACACTTGAACATTCACAGGCAGTTTGTGTCTTGTCCAAAGAATTTGGCAGAAGTTAGATCAAAGGCAAAAACCAACATCTGAGCACTGATGTAAATAAAAGAGACAAATACTTGAAGCCACATATGGATTCATCGGAGAACCACTTGGTACATTATTTTAGTCAGAAGTAAAAAAAATATGATTTATGATTTGTTCCATTTCAASACACTCTGTCACATTCTCTACAGAAACCTCTCATTCAGTTGTTGAGTGGAGGACACCAACCATTCTAATTTCCATTAACTTATYGTGATTCTTATTTAATTCTTTAAAATTCTCTTTAGCCAATTTAGCTTCATCACAAGAGCAATGTTCATCTGAATCATTCCTGTGGGGATGATTTTTTACAGTTAATTAGGCATTCATTAGCTACTAGTCCATAGAAAGCAGGAAGTTTCTTGGTGTAGTTGTTAATCAATAGATTAACCCTGTTCTTCCTTGTTAATTTTTTAGAGACTGAAAAATTCATGGAAATATCCTTTCAGTCTTCTTGGAAAAATACTTAAGCTCTAAACCAAATGCTGAAGAGGACATGATAAACATTTTTCTCACTGATGTCAAAATAACTATACAAAAAAAATCACAGAATTATGATTTCTTTAGATTTTTTTCCCCTTGACTATGCTGGCATAATGGAAATTGAGTTTTACTTTATGTGATGTCTGATTCTACAAGCTGTGGCATTTGATTCCATACTCTGGAACAAGTCAGTATTAGCATACTCTGACACTAAAGTACATTCTCTGAAAATAATGGAACATTTTTTTCAGCTACACAGATTACTTACATTTCTAAATATACTCAAGAAAGTTTCAATAATTTCTGCTCTTATTTCTGGCAATTTTTGATTTCCAATGYTTGCTTTTCATTCAACACATGGAAATTTTTCGTGTTTATTATGCTATAATGGAAACCAGATTTAGAATTCTGATGTCTGCTCTCCTTGGAGCTTCAGAGAGTTGAAAAGAAAAATAATTGAAGCTTGTTTTAAATGACTGGTCTAGTGTAGACTGATTCTCCTCATTTGCACTAATTTAACAGGGTCTTCCTGACTCTCATAGAGTTATTATCTCCTGATTACTTGTGAGTCAGACCCTCAGACAAAGGTCTGACATGGCAATGCTAATAGGAAACTAAATTGTTATATTATGTATTTTAATAAGTGCTAGAGACAAGTCAATGGAAATTACTGTGATACAGTGATTCAGTTAAAAAATAGTCTGACCAGAATCCTTAGATTTTTTTAATGAATTGGAATGGCTTGCAATCAAATSGTGTTCAAGCAATTGTAATTTAAGCATTCCATAGGGCATTTCAAGCTTTGGTCTGAGATTCAGAGGAGCAAATGATACAGGAAATAGAATAGTGAAATGGAATATGCATATCTTTCATTTAATTGTACAATTTACACAAAATTCAGTAAATTACTTTTTTTTTCTTTTTAAAGGGCTTTTGATATGAGCTTCTGTGTGCTCATAAACATTTAAAAGAGCTGCATTCCAGTGTCATTTCTGTCCACACATTAATGATAAAATTAATCTGTGTATCTATTATAGTATTTAGGGGGGAAAAAAGGAACTTCGGAAACGGATACTTCATTATAAATACTTTCTTACTATATAGGCAAAGAATTCTTTGGTAGTATGACTGTTGTTTCCAACAGATTTAAGTAATGTAAGCTCAGTGTGTAACTCTAGAAACAAAACAATTCTCAGCTCTTTAGTTGTTCATGTTTTGGTGAAATAAGAGATGCTACAGCAAATACTTATTTATTTTTTTAGCAATAGATCTACTCCTCCTTTTTTAAAAGTCTTTCAAAGCTAATAGAAATTGGAAAATTAAATACTGCAGCACATCTTCTACATGTTATTCATTTAAGGCAAAGACTAATTCAAATTTACAGGAAGGATAAATCACATGTTTTGCTCCAATCTYTTCTTCATTTAGTTTCTTTTTCTGAGGTTATTATGTGTTAATTATTATTTATTTTATTTCAAAGTTCCTCTTCTAGAAATGTGGTAAGTCACACAACAGGTACTATTTCAGCCATCCGCTAATGTATGTATCAGATTCAAATTTTTTTCTGTGATAATTAATTCTGATTTTGACTTTCACAATTGAATCYTCATAACAGTATTGCAGTAAATCCAGGTTGCTCTATACCTGATAAYAGTCTCAGAGATCTCATTAACTGAGGACTGGAATGAAAGGTGTTGAAGTCACCCGAGAGAAACAGAAGTGTTTGCAGAATTTTAAAGAATCTGAGGACAAATCCAGGCTCTTTTAYCTCTGGAGTTTTTTTATGATTTTAGAGATCCTTAAAGCTGAGCTTGTCACTCTTCTATTTGTCTAAATGAYGGATTGTTTCATAGCAAAGAAAGAAAGAAAGAAAGAATTAATTCAATGTATGCTAGTAGCTGAAGGATTTCCATTAAGTAGAGAACATTTATTGGGCCAAAAAAAAAAAAAAAAGTCACACATACATGAATACTGGGGGTAAAAACCCCACACTAGACTGTATGTCTTATATMAAAGTTGTTAAAAACCGGTCACTAAATGAGAATATATTACTTATCTGGCTTTCTTCTCTTGTCTTTCAGACTGTGAAACAAAACACTAGAAAGGTTTTACATGAGTATCTATCATTGCTATAAACCAAAATTAGATTATTGAGTCCATGAATGCATAATTAACTACTTGCTTMATTTAATTGATTCATTGTGTTTCCAAAATTAATTTTTGGTAGATGGCGCTGCTCTCACATTTAGAGTAAAATTAAATATCAGAAAGAAAAACTGGAATTTGGATTGCTACAATTTCCAAATTCTATTCTAGCAGTTATCAGTAAAAACATGACAATCTTTGCTTATTATATAATTTCTAGCAGTTTTTCTCACAAAATTTGGAAATAGAAACAGAATGCATTTTTTATAGTTCGCGTAATTCCTCCTCTACTGTTCCATTACCTTGATCGAGGGTGCAGGGTGGTTACAAGCTCGGTTCTCCTGGTTATATCAAAGCAGTGTACCACCTCTTTCCAAGAGGCTGGTAAGATAAAACAGAGGAAAATAAACTGGAAGATAACTTTTTATTTTTTTTTTTTCAACATGCTGTTTGAATTTTCATCAGGTCACAGTAAAGCACAGTGAAGATGCAATTATGAAATTATAGCAAAGACAGATATTTTACGAAGTATCCTCAAACTCCTGCAATAAAAATATTTATACTTTATGTTCTTATTGGCAATATTGYATATTTCCATGGTTTTGAGTCAATCAGGTGTATCAGTTTTTAGGATTCTAGTTTTCTGAGGTTAATGAGCACCAGCAATCAGGAAATCATTTCATGTAAAAAAGTGAGACATAGGCTTTTTTTTCAGCTTTAGAACAAGTTGGACAATAGTGYGAATTGTTACCAGGGAGTCTTTATGGATCTTAGCACTCAGTATGAGAGAGGGAAAAGTGGACATGGACAACTGTGGCACTTCTATTTGTTTTGTATTTTTTGGGAGCAGGTAAGGAGTTTCTTTGCCTTAGGACCCCAGGCAACTCCCAAATCATATAGAAGATTTTCAGATGGGTAATATAATATTCTTTACCTGATACTCAAGAAAATAGATTCTTTAACTTACAGTGTTTCCTATATGGATGTTATCCATAGTATTCTTGAGTAAATTTCTTGGTATGCACTTTTCTGTTAGTGAAAATATTTCATATATTTTTAGTTCTATTCCATAGAAATAAAAATAGAAAGTGTTTTATGCTTTTATTCTTAATGAATAGTATAAGAGTAATTTAAAATGTTAGGTAACTTGAAGGTAGGGGGAATTAAAAAAAAATATTTCCTGGAAAAATTGGAATTCACATCCTCTTTAGCAGCATCTCAAATGATATTTAGCCAGTTTGGTGTTKCTATATGATCCTCATAACCTCTCCTGAGGTTTAAAGAATATGTTTCAGCAGTATCGCACTGAAAACTCTCATTAATGTAAAAGGTTCTTTGTTCTGCCAGGAAACAGACAATGCATTTTATCTGTGTTGGAAAATTAATAGGTCAGCAAGATTTGCTTTAAGAAGGTCAATTATTGTCTAAGATTGTACCTCTCATTCTATGAATACGTTTTTGCATGGTCTGGGAATCATTCCTATAGAAGGCCTGATACCCTGAGCTAGTCTATATATAAACTAAGTTGCAGCCAATACTTGTTGAAGTACAGATTTTTAAATACATTCAGTTCATTCAGGAGATAAACAAGTTTGTCCAGAAATACTTAAGGACTGAATCACAGTATCTTTGCATGAAAAAAAAATATTCTAGTACAAAATAAGTCTTATACATGATAGCATAATGTAATTTTTAGCACTTACTTTTGACTCTTTGCAAGGATCAGTATCAGAATCTGTTTATTTACTGCTTGGTGAGACTGAGTTTGGAATTTGGCAGTCTCTAAGTAGCTCAGATTGCGTGAGATCTGTGCAGTACTAAATTAGCCTTTCCCGTCCTTTCAGACCTTGCCACTACAATACAAAATTGACTACCCACATGCAGTTAATAAATAAAGACTGTTTACTTAGATTTTAAGAGCTCTGTTTCAGTGTTTAATGTGTAGTAAGAACAGACTCAATAGAGCATGTAGAGAGCTTGCATGACCTAATTAGATTATTCAATTGTTTGTTAAAGTCAAAGGATATGAAGATGTATTCATCTTTTTTCATCGTTTCCCTGAAATCTGGGGGGGGGAAAAATCCCAACACTTTACATTTACCGGCAAGGTCTTTGAAAACATTTTATATTATGCCCTAGTTATACATGCATTTAATTAAATCTACCTGTCAGCAGTATTGAAAAGACTTACTTATCGATAAGTCAGCTAGGATGAAGTTAGAGAAGTGATTACAGTGCAGACTCTATCATCTCTTAGTACGAATACTAAATAAAGCCAACATTTTATCATATTTTGTCTCTCTTTTGTTTCTAGTTTAAATAAAAGTGACTTAAGCAGTGTTTGCAGATGCAGTAATTAACATTTCATTAAGTAGTAATAAATCCAGTAATGATCATGGGGTGGTTTCTTTTTTTCAAATGTGAAAAAAAAATATTCTCATGGTGTCACCTTTTCMTGCCTTATCATCCTAATTAGACTGCTGCCATCTTGCATGACAATCAAAATACATTTATTGATTCTTTTCTTTCATCTAGTAGAGCAGAGGCAACAGATTCAGACAAACTAAAGTGTCCTCAACTGATACTTTTCTTTTAATAATAAATCTCTGAATGGAATAACTTAAAAATAACCTCCTCTGGCTAACTGTGTGAAATCCCAGTAATCACTAGGAGACTGGACAAAATTTTGTAGTTAAAAGATTTGTTTTAATAAAATCTATTAAATTAAAGCCTGAAGGGGAATACTGCATTATCTTATCTTTTATGGTGCAAACTGTAAAATTCTGTGTATTCACTTCTGCATTCAGTTGCATACTTGTGTAATGAGGATGTATCTTTCAGAGTTATAACTACTGTTTTGTCATCCTCTGGCTCTGAATTTTCAGATTTCGATGTTTAAATTTACACACATAGATGTTCAGGTTTTTTTGTTTGCTTGTTTTTTGTGGATTTTTTTAACAAAGGAAAGAAAAAAAGACAAAAGCATTAGTTCTTAAAATTGCTGAGCTTTGAGGAAAAGCAAAAAGAATGAACTGATGAATCTAGGGACAAGGAGAGTATGCTCTTTATCTTTTAATGCTCCACTAACAAGTTAATAAAAAATAAAATAATTAAAAAGTCACAAAACATCAAAACAAAAAGGGGTTTAAGTCTGGTTTATTGCCATGAGAGGACACATCTGCAGCACTTGGTGCAGTCTTGTCTTGTATAAATAGTAGCATAAAGTTAAAGTACATTATGTTGCTTCTTTATGAATACCATAGTCAGTAAGCTTTTCAACTAATAAGCTGCTGGTTTTTCACATTTGTAAAACAAAAGCATTGTGTTTTAAATTGGAATATGTCTATAGATAAGTCAATATATGAGATTTGATTTATTGTAGAGCTGTTAATGAGTCTATTTAGGCACTTTTTGTTCTATTTTTCTTATAAGAAAAAAACAAACACCTTCCTGTAAGTTCAATGGGGTATACATGTTTGTCACTGAAGAAATCTAAAAGACCTTCCCTATTTCTAGTTCTTTACTATCACATTGTAACCAGTATGCTGTTCAACCCTCTGCATCCTCAAGTCCAACTCCTTTCATTGTGAACTCAAGTAAAGCTATACCCTCGGTAGCTTCTCAAATCCAAATTCTTTAGCAGTATTGGTTAATTTTTTCATACATAGAAATCCATTAAAAAGTCAAAATATGTTCTAAAACACATAGGGTTTGTAGGTAGGTAGGTTTGTGCTTTAGTGTAATTATTTTAACTTTTAAAACCTCTAAAGCATGTAGCTGGGACCAAGACACTGCTTTAGTGGTGAAAGTTTAATTACTTAGTTAATACTGTAAACTCTGCCTTCCTTTGTGTTTCCTCTTGGTGTGAATATTGCTTTAGGGAACAATATATCAATAGAGTTTAACCGATTCCACCTAGCTAAGGAGTCGAAATTCATTGGTTTTAAGTCCCCCAAATTGACTGGTGGTTCACAGAGCTTTACTGTAGGCTATCACAAAGAGAAATGTTCCATTTTATTTCTTTGTAATTACTCCAGGTAGTTCCAAAAGCATTGTAATGCACCTGATTTGAAGGTCCTGTCAGAGTATCACTGTGCCAGGATGTGACTTCTTGAGCAAAATCACATRCACACGTGTACCACCAAAGAAAAAGGAGTTACAGAAAACAAGTTACATGCAGCATTTCCCAAAAAATACTGAGCTTTCTGCAGCAGTCACCTTTGCATCAGTTCTCATGCTCTTCAGCGAGACTAAATGGCTAATTTCTTTTTATCTTTCACTCCAATTAGCCTTGTTTTAATGTTTCATGTTTAATTCCAGATTGTTCTTTTTTCCCAGACTAGTATTTTGAGAGAACTGCTGAGAATAGATTGAGTATCCTTTAGATGGGCCTTTTCCACCATATGATTATACTTCCAGCAATGCTTGGAAACTGGAATGTTCTCCATGCTCCACTTCCGAGGCTCTCAAAACTTTTGAAATCTGCCATGTGGTGATATTTTGGTTTGAGTTAAATTAGATAATGTAACTGAGCTTGTTTAATTTATGTACTCTTTTTCATGAAACATGCATTACTTCACTCACGAAGGTTGTAATGAATTATTTTTATTATAGCTTCTTGAAGTAAAAAGCTGTGAGTGTAGCTGAGGTGGCCATGAAAGGACAAAGTAAATAAACAAAGGTTTATTTACTGAACTGAATTTTGTTCAGACCTCACTTCTACTACTTCTATAATTGTTTTGATTAAGGACTGGTATTTGTCCTTAGTGTGTACTGCAATAGTGGTCATGGTTAGGTAATGATTACTCTTTTTCTGTGGAACAAAACATTCCAGATTATGATGATATTTTAATCAACCTAGAAAGCATATGATATGCTGCCTAATTCTGGGGKTTTTTTTAAAACAGAAGAAGGCAAAAGTATAAACCCTATGTTCAGGAAAAGTGGTCTTACTCAAAAGTTGCACAAGATAAGTTTTTCTGTCAAAAAATGATATTAAAGATACTTCAGTTCATGTTTTGCATACTATGCCTGAGATTTCACTGCTACATTTATAGTACTCATAAAGGTGTTTCAGAGTTTCTTGGGCCAAATTAAGGTATTGTGTTTCAGAAACTTTTGGGTTCTTTTGGGTTTTTTGCAGCATGTTTTGTAAGAAATTCTACCTAGAAGATTGTCGGTGCCATAATGAGGAAAAAAATCTGTCTTTCAAGAAGATTTGGGAATTTAAGAGCCTAATTCAGTAACAAATGCATAAAGACTGATATTATTTGTGAATATATTTTTATCAGTCTTTTTTTCATTGAATTTTGTTTTTTTTGCTTAGGCTCCTTGAAACTAAACTTGATTTGTTACCTTTTTTGCCTTGAAGATTAGGTGGGTTAGGACAATGAGAAGTAGCTCTTTGTGAACACAACTCAAAGACTGGAAGTATTAACAATATTAGCAATAATTTTGAGGATGTTTTAAATGGTCTGTGTAAAATTGTAGAGCTGAATTAATCTGTGCCTCCAGCATATTTACCATAGCCAAGGTTTCTTTTCTAAAGCCACAATATTATTTTTAACTAAGGAAGAGTGTTTTATGTATTTCTTAAAATATAAAGCAAAGATTTATTGCTGCATTTATTTATGGTGGGTCTCAGTTAATAGAATTACACACTTATGAAGATAGTATAATTCTGATAATCAAATGACCTTGTAAACATTTCTTACTCTCTTGTAGATCCTATAAACAAACTCAATGCTTAGTTCCCTTATCAACTTTTTGCCTCCCTTTCCTTTTCTTGTGTTAAATGAAGTGTCTATACTTGAAGTACTGTTGTTTAATTTAAATTGTGGTGTAATTTATTTTTCTCTCACGATGAAAAAGCATGATGAACATGGAAGGATTTTCATAAGTAAAATTTTGTTCTGTACCAGAGAAATTCCTGGTCTCATATGAAAATACCTATGCTTTCATAAATCACAGTTTAATAAAATAAAATATTCTCCCCCTAGGAAGTGTACTGGCAAAGGCAAAGCATGCTGCATTTTAGTGTACAAAGCCAYAGGAGAGGTGGACACACAACTATATTTCTTTCAACCTTCTCCTTGTGCTGATGGGATGAATGAAACGCTTTGCCAAAACACTGTGCTGACTGTATTCCATGCTGCCTGATTTCCATGCCGCCTGATTTCCATGCTGCCTGAGTCTCTTCTTTGCTCTCTAATTCGCACTGTTAAATGGCAGCGCTGGAGCAGGCTCTGCCCCCTCGCAGGGGGAGGCACCGAGATGACAGACACAGAGTCCCAGGCAGGAACCAGCAGTGTTGCCACTGGAGCTGGAGGCCCCAACAGAGGCCTCCATCATCACACAGAGGGCAAAGACAAACAAAAAACAAATAGCAGTCACTGGCAAATAAAATTAAAGGAAGTAATCAAAACTTTGCTGGCTGAAGCAGATCAATTAATTCTGGCAATTACCTGTACATACTACCATTTGATTTTATATATGTAACTTTTTTCCCCCCCTTTACATTTAACTATTTGATCTTGATTCATGAAGGTGAAATTGCTTGCTGTAGGTTGACATACTTAAAATTCCAACTTTAGAATATCTTTCGAGCTTTCTAGGGAAATAAAAAGAACAGCCATGCATATTAAATCTCTTGCAAGAATTTCAGGCTCTGTTTTTTTTTTTTTGTCTAGGTAGACTGTGTATAAATTTAGATATTTTGAGTAACACAGGGAGCAAAAACAATCATAATTTTTAAAAAAAGACATGAATATGCTCCTTATGGCCTATCTATCTAGAAAAAAAAACCACCAAACACATTATGGGCAGGTATTTTATCATAAGTATTGGCCTCACCCAGCAACAATTTCTTTAAAAATTATTCATAACTTAGTGTTTGCCTTGCAATTTTACAGAAAGAACACTCAGGTCACTAAAAATGATGTTTTAGAAATGTTTTCATCTCTCTCCTATCAATAGTCATATCAAATATAACTCTTAGATAATTTAATAGAAAAGGTTGTTTATGTAGATTCTGTCTTATGTAGATTTTTCTGCTTTTCAGTGTATTGTTCCTTAATAGCTCACTCCTGCTATCATCTATTGAGCTTTTTTATGTCACAGAAGAATCCCGTGGGATTGGAGCCAGTTCAGGAGAACAATGACAAATGGTGCACTGACTGTGAAAAGCTTCTAGGTAAAATATGAGTTTTATGCCATCCAGTTTAATAACTCTTCAGTTAAACATGTCAGGTATTTTCTTGACCTTTCACAACCTAATTTTGAACATTATATGATGATGTAACAAGATAAAAATTGGGACAATACTCTTAGCAACAAAAATTTCAGAGAAATTAGTCTTTAAGAAAACCCTGAAAGAAATAGTTTTCTTCTAGAAATGCTGCTATGAAGGTAACAAATACAAGCACATATATTATTTCAGATGTGAAGACAATTCAGAATAAGAAAGTCTGCCAAAAGGGTAGAATTTTGTAAAACTTTTTTCTGGTTTCCTAGTTTATTGCCCCTTCTCTTGTAGTGGAGATGCCGTATCACTTGTGGATGGTTCCTGTTATTTAATATTCCTGTTAATATGTGTGTACATTTGTAATTAATAGTATTAGTTGGCATTTAAGTACGTAGGCTGAATAATTCACTATTGTAAACACTTTATACAAATGCATATCTGAATTTATTAGCAGGAAAATGAATAATTTAAAAGATGCAATATGGAAAAAAGTATTTTGACAAACTTCAGAACTTGTATGTGTAACCAAAGAAAGACTAAGGTAAGGAGAAGGACAAACTGAAATTTACTTAGTGTGACATAGAAGTGACTCACAGCTCTGCATATATTATTCTTTTACCTCCCAATATTAAAAATGACAAGAATGTCCTCCTCGGAAAATTCTCTTCTTAAATGAAACAAACAACTTTGTTATCAGCCACTTAGCAAAAGAGAAATTGTTAGGGATAGGTTTCCATTTTCTGACATTCCTCCTGTTGCCCTTTGGTCATTGCCAGAGGAGGGCCAAGCTAATTAGAGGGATGGAATTAGGATTGTTCAGCTTGTGGAAGAGAAGGCTTAAAGGGGACCTAATTGTGGCCTTCCAGTACCTGAAGRGAGGCTACAAGAAAGATGAAGAGAGACTTTTTACAAGGGCATGTAGTGACAGGACAAGGGGAAATGGCTTGAAACGGAATGAGAGTAGATTTAGATTAAATATTAGGAAGAAATTCTTTACTGTGAAGGTTTGAGGCACTGGAACAGGCTGCCAGAGAAGTTGTGGATGCTCCGTCCCTGGAAGTGTTCAAGGCCAGGTTGGATGGGGCTTTAAGCAGCCTGATCTAACGAAAGGTGCCCCTGTCCATGGCAGGGAGGTTGTATCTACATGGTCTTTAAGGTCCCTTCTAACCCAAACTGTTCTACAATTCTGTGAACCTATGATTCTGTGTAACTGTGGTGGTTGACCGTGGCTGGATGGCAGACACCCACCAAAGCTGCTCTGTCCCTCCCCACCTCAGCTGGACAGGGGAGAGAAAACATAACAGAAGTCTTGTGGGTCAGCATAAAGACACAGAGAGATCACCCACTAGTTGCCATCACAGGCAAAACAGACTCAGGGGTTGTAGCCTGTTCATCACACGTTGTCTCTGCAAGTCCTTCCTTCTCAGGGGGAGGAGTCCTCACACTCTTGACGTTTTCAAGTGTGAGATCTTTCCCACAGGAAACAGTTCTCCATTTCTTCAATTGAGTTCTTCCAACGGGCTGCATTCTTCACAAACTGGTCCGGCATGGCTCTCCCATGGGTTCACAAGTCCCACCAGGAAACCTGGTCCAGTGTAAGCTCCCCACCCCACAGGGATACAGGTCCTGCCTGGAGCCTGCTCCAGTGTGGACTTCCCGTGGGGTCACAGTCTCCTTCAGGCACAACTGCCTGCTCCAGCGTGGGGTCATCCAGGGGTTGCAGTTGGATCTCTGCTCCACTGTGGACCTCCACAGGCTTCAGGGGCACAGCTGCTTCCCCATGGTCTTCACCATGGGCTGCAGGAGAATCTCAGCTCCAGCGCCTGGAGCCCCTCCTTCTGCATTGACCTTGGTGTCTGCAGGRCTGTTGCTCCCACGTACTCTCACTCCTCTCTTCAGCTGCTGTTGCACAGTTTGTTTGTTTCCCCCCTTCTTTGACATGTTATCCCATGGGCACAACCACCATTGCTGATGGGCTTTGTCTTGGCCAGTAGCAGGTCCATCTGGGACCCAGTTTGGCACTGACTCTCGTGGAMATGAAAGAAACTTCTGGCAGCTTCTCACAGAAGCTGCCACTGTAGCCCCCTGCTACCAACCCTTACCACGCAAACCCAATATAGCAGCCTCTGCAGAGCCTGTCTAAGCCATTTTGTGATTCTTGTGGTTATACTATACTCTTAAATCAGAAAATATTTCCCAATTAATTTATTTAATGATAATTTAAGTGTTTTTCTCTAGCGTAATTTTCACTAAAAGTCTACAGTCCTGTCATTCATTCTAGTGCTCACTTTTAGCCTTTTTGCATAGATATACTCACATCATCAAGACACCATCCAGGTACATTATTCTAAATTTGTGCATACTTTTGATTGCCTTAGTTAACTTTTGTTATATATGAAACACAGGAAGGAAGACAATATTTTCACCTAAGAACTATGGTCTTTGAAACAAATTATTAGGAAAAGMATTTCTTTATTACTTTTCTCCACGGATTTAAAGTTCAAATTCAACACCTTGAATTTAAAACAGAAATATACAACATGCTGACATTCTTAAAAGCAATGTTGTAGGAAGGATTAAAGATATAAAGGTCTCTGAAAATATAAAGTGCTACACAAGTGTACTATTGTGGAGGAGAGCAGGAAGACGTGAAAGGATAGAGAATAATCTATTGCTTTCTCCTACTAGTGTCATTTAATCCAGTTTATTAATATTTGAATTTAGATCTTTATAAATGGATTAGAAATACATAAGTAAATATATGCACAAGTCTAGATCCAGGTAACTTACTGGAAAAAATAATAATATTAGATACATGAACTTCTGCAATCTCCARTCTCTTCTTGTAAATTCCATTGCAAAAAGCAATCATCGGTTTTCTATGTATTAACTATGAATTTAAGACACAATGGTTATCAAATCTTGGGTATCCCTGTTTAAAAATTAGTAAATAGATAACCTAATCACATATAATTGAACATGAATATGAAAAATAACTTTTTCAGGAAATATAATTGTATTGGGTTTGCATGGCCTGGTTTTTGGTAGCAGGGGGGAAACAGGGATGGCTTCTGTGAGAAGCTGCTGGAAGCTTCCTCAGTGTCCAGCAGAGCCAATCCCTGGTGGCTCCAAAGGTGGACATGCCAGTGGCAAAGGCTGGGCCAATTAGAAATGGTTGTTATGCCTCTGTGATAACAGAGTTAAGAATAAATCAAAGTTAAGAAGAAATCAAAACAAAAGTTGTGGTGCAGTTTTAATTTCAGTCAGAGAAGAGCAGAGTGAGAACATGTGAGAACAACTCTGCAGGCACCAAGGTCAGTGCAGAAGGAGGAGGAGGAGGTGCTCCAGGCATCGGAGCCAAGATGTCCCTGCAGCCTGTGGTGAGGACCATGGGGAAGCAGCTGTGCCCCTGCAGCCCATGGAGGTCCACGGGGGATGCAGAGGTGCACCTGCAGCCTCTAGAGGAGACCTTCAGTGGAGCAGGTGGATGTCTGGAGGAGGCTGTGATCCTGTGGGAGACCCGTGGAGAGAGGGATCCTGCTCCCAGGCTGGAGCAGCCTGTCCTTGAAGGACTGCACCCTGTTGAAGAGTGACCCGCGGTGCAGCAGGTTTGGGAGGACTGTCTGCCCGTGGCATGGACTCACGCTACAGCAGGTCGCAGGGAGCTGTTGCCCGTGAGATGGACTCACGTTGGAGAAGTTCATGGAGAACTGTCTCCCATGGGAGGAACCACATGGTGCAGCAGGGGAACAACTCCTCTCCCTGAGCAGTGGGAGAAGTCTTGGGTGATGACCTGACCATAGTCCCCATTCCCTGTCTCCTTGTGCCACTGGGGTAGGAGGTAGAGCTGGAAGGAGGAATGGGTGTGGGGAAAGGTGTTTTTAAGGGCTTATTTTGCTTCTCATTATCCTGCTCTGATTTTGTTAGTAATAAGTTCAGTTTATATCTCTAAGTGGAGCCTGTTTTGCCTGTGGTAGTGTTTGATAAGCGATCTCTCCCTGTCCTTATCTCAACCCATGAACCCTTCGTTAAATTTTCTCTCCTCTGTCCAGTAGCAGAGGGGAGTGAATGAGCAGCTTTGGTGGGTGCCTGGCATCCAGCCCAGGTCAACCCACTTCAATAATTATTAAAAAATATTCAAACAAAAAAAAGAAAACCACTTAAAATTAACACCATACTGTTCAATTACAATACAAAAATAATCCCCACTGGGCATCCTTTATGTCAGAAAGAAGCAATCAAAAGAAAAAACTCAAGTATTGAATTACTGTGAAGCCTGCAGGACCCTTAATATGATGCATATTCATATACCTTATGATTTTAGATTAAGGTCCTGAAATAGAATCATAGAATTATCAATTTAAAAAAAAAAAAAAAAAAGAGAGAGTTAGGAATACTTTATTCGGCTGGGGGATTGTTCTGAGGTTTTGGCTTTTCTTTATTTTTGGGTAGGAAATACTGATGTTTAAATTTAAAACTTTGCAAATATTTTCTGATCTGAAACGGAATGTTAGTCCAAAATAAATAAATATGACAGAGAATAGTAAATATCTTAAGAGGGCTCATGGCATTTATTCAGGATGTAGGATATTTTTAATTGGCTAATTTGAACAGGTGCCTCAATATGAGTCTCCTATGTTTGATGTAAATGGTTGGGGCTTTAGGCAGTAGTCCTTTTACAGAAGGATAAATTCGAATCAAAACCTTGTTTTCTCTTACTAGCAATTTATAACAAAGTCTAAAGCATTGATATTTCTTATGTAACAGACTATTGATTCTGATTTTTTTTAATTTGCATGTTCCTAATTAAAGCTTGTGAGATCTTTCTGCTGAACTGTGTGTCTGTACATCTGTGTATATAGACATATTTGGTTTCAAATGTTCCTCTACTAGAATATGACAGTCAAAACTTAAAAAGAATTCCTTGTTGATGTTTGGCAGTTTATAGGATCTGCTCTTCCAGATTCGTCATGCATACAAGTCCCTGTATTTTTCTCTGAATCCAATCATCTTGTTTCTTCAAAATGGCAAATTGTGCATCTCCAGAATTCATGAAGGGATAAAATGTAGATTACCTAGGAAGCCTACTATATAAAACAGAACATAAGAGTGGAACAGCAAACATGTGGCTGTCTGAAACTCTACAGCAAAGTATTAAAATAGAAATATTTAAGAAACAAAATATCTTGAACATTTCTGCGTAAACTAAATAGTTTTGCCATTAAAGCAAATAGTTAGAAAACTAGTGGGGAAAAGGTTAGCCAATTTTTTTTTTTATTCGTAAATCATATCTGTTTAGAAACTCCTATTCAGAGAAATTTTCACTTCCCAGGGTCAAAGAAGTAGCCAGAGAATTCTGGCTGGATAGGATGCACATTATCCAAAGTAACTGCATCATATTCTATCACTATGAAAGGAAACTATAACAAATGAATGAAATTGCAGTTGTAACAGAAAATGAGCACAAAAGCATTTAAAAAGAGAAGGCATAAGTAGAATTTGTTGTTCTTCATTCCAATTAAAAAAGATGAAATTAATTTTGCTACAATAAAGAAGCCCTTCATAAATGATGTATTCATAGCCACCACTTATCAGGCAATAATACTGCCATTATTAAAAAGAATATTGATGAGCTAGATAAAACTCTGCCTACATGGGCAAACAAATGTGATTCTTCCCTTTTTTTTTTATTACATGTTATTATTGCAATTTGTGTCAGAGGCTTATGTATTTCAGGCATGTTTTCTTGTTGCATATGCTGTCATATTCTTGTACTAGATTATTTTCTCTTTCCATTGTGTTTATTATGTTGATTGTGACGTGTGAAAAAATCACTAGACATATTTAGGGAAAGGATAACTTTTCAATAATATGAAAAATAATGTTTAGACTTCTATCTGAAATGTGACAATCTGAATATTTTTGATGCTTCAAGCTTTTAAGTAGAAGGACCTTTATTTTTTCCTTTTGTTTTTTTACCCCAAATTCTCCTTTTTTCAGCATCTATTGTATGAAAATCTAATATGATGGTTAATATTCCAGTAGACTACAGAGCCAGCACATTTACAGTTACTCAAGTCACCCTTGGGCATTTTCTGAAGTTGGCGACTGTGAAAGCTTTCTAACTACTATGTTGCACCGTAGGATTGAAACACTAAGCATATTTTACCTTGAGAACAAATGCTTGCTGCTATTCCTGATTTCAGGAGCCAGTTCGGACCTTGGCTTCTACCAGGCTCAAAGGTAGATCTGAGCTGCCCAGACCACTGATGAGTGGGGAAAGGAGGCTCCAGACTGG
The DNA here is from genome assembly GCA_018881555.1 of Amblyornis subalaris. NCBI lineage: Eukaryota > Metazoa > Chordata > Aves > Passeriformes > Ptilonorhynchidae > Amblyornis > Amblyornis subalaris. Next base: position 906,544 of record JACAXG010000053.1, read on the forward strand.
GAGTTTAAGATGAGAATAAACAAGGATGGAGTGAATGAAGTAAAACAGTTGCTTTCCTCCTGGATCAGTTAGGATGGTTATGAGTTGTAGTGAACTCTACATCCGTGCTTTGACTTATTTCTGAAGGAGGTTAAAATCAATATCTAGCTTCACGTCTGGGTTGTGTAGCATGTAATGCTTCCCTTAGCCCAGTGCAATCCTCTGGGGATCTATCTGCTATTTCTTTTGCTGAAAAATATTGAGTTTTTTATGTCAGTTCTTTACAGTAAGATCTAAGGAAGTACAGGAATTCCATAAATATATATTTATAGAGAAGCCTCTATAAAACTCAGTTAACTTTCTTAGAAGGCAAACTGAAAAAGTCACAGTAGGCTTGTTGCAACTATGTTTAATGGGAGCTTGGAGAAATAATGAAAAATGCAATGCAAGCATGAATCACTCCAGAGAATACCAATCTACAATCAGTAATTTTACTGTCAGAACCTGGAGATTTCACCAACAGGTACTGTGCAGATACTAAAATTAGAAAAAAATATTATGCACTTTGAAATGACATTTCAGACCCATAGATTACTGATGGCTGTATTATACAATATTTACTTGCAGTTTTCTTCAGGGTAATAGAAATGCTGACTCCATATGRGGGCAGTGATTTATTCTTACTCAGACATTCTTAATGTTGACCAAATATTTCAGTATATGAATTTCTTTATAAATCCAAAAACTAAAATAATTTAGAATGATTGAAATTCTAAGTTCAGGTAAATTATCACTGCTGTACATATAGATAAGCTGCAGAACCAGTGAAAAATGCAAGGAATAAAATTAGGAGGTCTTGAAAGTCTTCGTTAGGAATGCTTTGAATCTCTTTTCCATGGTGATTCACTACTCATGATGCTGAATACTATTACTTTTTCTGGATTTTCAACCTTTAAAAGAAAAAAAAGATTAAAAAATTAAGTATACTTTCAACTTCTGTCATTTTTACACTTATTTATTTGTTGCCTTTTGATGATTTAACTGTACTTAATTTGGAATATAATATAGATGTTTAATACATTTATAATACACATTGAAAATATGATGACATTTATTCTCTCGGGGTATTTTGTATGACATACTAATATTGCAACCTCTGTGTGACTTATCTTAACACACTTTATGCACAAAAGAAAAGTGAGTTTTTAAAGAAACGATCCATTCATCAAAACCATTGCRCTATTCCCTGTGGCATTTCTGTGTTGGTTTAAGTCAGCAGAAGTTAATACAAATGAAACAACAGACAGTCATATGTTGATTACCAAATGACTAAGATCATGTTAAGTGATGGCTGATATTTATGTCTATTTCTGATTTTAGTAAAGGCAGCTTTTCTGGAACAAACATTACACGAAAGCTTTCTGTATTACAAAATTCTTGCAACAGCATAAGTTATTTGATTTTGATCAACTTATTACTAATGAAACTAAATGAAGATTCAGTGACATTATTAGGAGACCTGTTTGAAATGCTGAGTGAAAAACTGAGTCTCTAAATTTTATAACTGGTGTTCTGTGAAAATATATGCTATTCAAGACAGACAACGTTTGTATTCTTAGAACTGTGGAAATTTGAATTGATTTTTTAGAAGAAAATATTTAAACTTCCCTCCTTAATCTTGAGAACTCTTACTGATCTAGATAGTTCCAGTGAATATTATGGACTTTGGTTTTCACATTTTTCACAGATTTCATTTACAAAGAACTTAAGGACAGTGAAAAGCCACGTATATGCAGGATTGTAGCCTCAGTGATTTCTATTTTATTTTTTCCTATTGCCCATTCTTGAATTAGAGGAAAGCAGGAGTTAAAGGGAGCAGTTAAAAAAAAAAATCAGTTGTGTTCTGAAGTAATAAGAGAAATCTTGGGATTGGCTAATTTGTGAACTGGATTGTCTTCTCTCTTTTCCTAATTTCTAATTTACATAAAATATTTAAATCATAAGCATGCTATTCAAATAGAGGAGATTTTCAAAAGTGTTGTAAATAAGGGCAAGACAGGAATTACTGCATCCTGAGTGTTTCCAAGTGGTTTTCCTATTGCTATAGAAACTAAGTAATGATTTATTTGTTTCACTTTGATTCGAAGAGGACAGGAAATGCTATGTGGTGTAAGACAAAGCAGTGAAATAAAGAGCCAGCGATTATCAGGGATATTCTAACAATTTAGCTGTGTGATGTGAGAAGGCAATCTTTGCTAAGTTTGGTTGTGTCTGTGAATTACAAATTCTTTTTGGTTTGTCTTTGTGAAAGGTCTTGCTAGATTAAAACCTCCAAGAAAAAACAGGAAAAGGATGCTGAAGATATTCAGACTCTGAGAATAGGTTGTTTTTATTGCCTTTCCCTGGAATACTATCTGTGCACATAAAAACTCCGTGATTCTTTGAAGAGTGGTGGAGGGAGTAATTTAAAACTATTAGGTTTGTCCTTGAACCTCTTTTTCCATTCCTTTAGGTCACAGGTCTCTAGAATATTTGGAAAGCCTTCATTATTAGGTTATCTTTTCCAGAAAATTGGTTTAAGGGGACACCTGTTTAAATTCAACTAGACTATCTTTCCTTAGMCAAAGTAAGTGTTAACTGCTGAATACTTTCTTGCATGCATTACTAAGTTCCAATCTGGAATCTGAAGAGTGTGCACCCATTTTCTTACTGATTGACTGTTCAGCTACACTAGTACTCTACCTAATAAATATGGCTGGCAAGCTCTACCAAGAAATGGGAAAGAGCTGTCACCTTTCAGCATAAGAATGCAAACCCCACTTTCTGACACTGTATATTCTGAATTGAGCATACTTTTCAAACCTGTGTCAGTGACAAAGAGTGAAATATCCTGCTGACAATTCTATGCTTTGAAAAGGTGATGATGATGATSATCATCATCATCATMATCATTATCATTACCATCATCATCATCATTATTATTATMATTATTATCTAGGGCACTTCAGTAGACATTGGCCCAAGCAGTTAAGATCCTAAAAATAGTATACAAAAATAATTTCCACTTCAATTAAACTCTTCTACTGATTACTTGAAGTCATTATAAAGTTGCTTAACATTCCACTGAATAGATGAGTAAAACTTTTCTTTTGACTATAATGTGAGTTACATAAGCTAAAATTTGGATCTGAAATTTTTTTAACTTTTGCAACAGAAGTCTTTTCTTAGGGCAAAAAGAAGGTAGCAAAAGCAATTTCCCTTGAGAGTAGAGGATGTTAAATTAATGGGCATATGGTGCCTTTTGTTTCCTCAAAGCAGCTGCAGTTTTACTTTCAGTTTTACAATTATCTCCACATCATTCTTGATTACTCATTTTACCTTTGCTGTGATCATATTGGGAATAAAGAAGCCAATGCCCTGTTCATGATGTTGAAAGAGAGAAGAGAATASAGGCTATTCTGCATTAAAAAATTTGAGAACATTGTCAAACTTATGACTTGTGTCAGGGCCTTGGAGATAGGAAAAAAACCACAAAGTCTTCACACCAAAGTCTTAAGCATGCACGCAGATGTTTATCCTTTCATTTTAGGAAGATAGCATAAAATGATTGAAATAAAAATTGTTACTTTTCCTGGCATATGTTTTTCTTTCAATAAAATTATTAACTTTTTTTGGTCCTCCTTTCCCCTGCACCAGAACGGTGGAATCCTTCCCAGAGATAAATATGAAGAGTCTTAACTCAGAGAAGTGATTAAAAAACCCATTTAATTTGTAGTTTACTAAGACCTAAGCAATTGAAATAGATATTTTAGAATTTACATATCATTAATTGAAAACAAGTTTGTACATATTTTGGTCAAATGAATAGCATTTTGATATTTTAGAAACAATCTATGTTGATAATGGGACACTCAATAAGTTGGCAATGGACTGGTTTTCGTGTAAAAGATGAGATCGCCAGAGCATTCTATAAGTGCTCAAAGTAATATCCCTGAAGAACTCTATGATAGGTAAAGTTCTCAAAAAAAGAAAAGRAGAATAATATAATTATTTGCAACATAGCCAGTACGTAAGAGTCAGTATTTCCAGTCCTGAAAAAGTTGATGAAATTGACATCACAGATTGTTCACAAAGCAAACAAATATGGATAAGTTTGAGGTTGCTGATGAACTTTTCCAAAAGCAGGGGTTTTCCGCTAAAATCAAAGTTTAAACAGCATACCTGATAATGTGTTTGCCAACTTTGATGGATAAAAGGTGTGAAAATTAATGTTGTTTATTCTGCAAGTGTGGAAGGTTGTTAAATCTAGTGTGAGCGTCTAATTATATTTAAAAAGCCAAGAAACTCAGCTATTCTAACACTAACCTCTAATGAAATACCAAACTAAAGATTAGGAAAATGTACTGAACATAATAGTGTTATTTTAACACATCTGATAAAGCCAAAACATTGCAAGTGTTGACAGGTCTTTCATGTCCTGTTAATCTGAAACATATCAAATTAAACTCACTTTCGATGATTTTCCTTTAAAGTCTTTATGAGACAAGGATCATTTGAAAGTCTTATTAACTTTCTTGATCTGTCCACTGCTGTTGATTGGTCCCAACTATTTATTTTTAATTTTATCTATAAATAGAAAGTAATTTTCTAAAAAATCTTTGTTTGTTTTTTCTTCATCTTAATGAAAACTGAGACCTTATAATAATGTGGGGAAGGGGTTTGGAATGTGTGATTTTTCCATCACCTCAAAAAAAAGCAGAACCCAACCCCACAAAAATGAGGTCTTTCAGTTAGATTAAAATGCTGTATTTTGGTGGTTGGTCTAGTGAAGCAACTGGAATATCTGGGGGAGGAGGGGTGGAAATAGTGTGAAATAGCTAAATATTCTGTTGGATAGTTTTGCATCATATTGAAATTCTCAAATTTCTAAAGTATTGAAGTAGAAAGCATTCTGGCAAATTTCCATTCCTTCATGTCCTTTCGAGTAAACTGTTTTGACATTACTTCAATTCCTCTTCTGGCCCATATATCAAATGGTCAAGCTCTGCTGGAAACCTTACTGAAATAACCATCTGCTTTTATACACACTGTGCACTTTTTAAACTTACTCATTGATACCTCTCACTTGTTTCATAATGGGTTTTTTTATCCTATTTAAGTATCAAGACTCTTTTCCTCCCTTTCTATTTCTTGCTGTTATTTTCCTTCTCATTACCTTGATTTTCAGCTCTCATTTATCTTGCCTTTCCTTTCTTTGGTAGACTGCTCAGTATGGATGCACTAGAAAATATTCCTCTTTCTTTCTTATGATACTAGAAAATATATGAATGTTTTTGGTTTTTCACCAAAGCAAATATTTGTAAGTACCTCTATTACGTGTAACTCCATGTAACTGTGACCCTTGATGGAAACATTAATAGAGAAGATTAATTGCTTATGAAGTCAATATTAAATGTTTGTCACGCATTGTAATTTCCCTGTGTATTCTTGGTAGAAATGGAATGAAATGAACATATCACATCATCAAGAAATGGCTAAGAATGAAGCAATAAAATGCAGTCCTGAAATCAGTATTATGTTTCCTGAAAGAAAGCAACGCATTGTTAGATGTGGAATGCACACTTGGTAACTCAGCTGTCAAGTATAGGTTTGTTCTGAATAACTAGGGAAGAACTGGAGAATGTGTGACAGGGCAAACACTTTGTGACACAGTCCTAAGATCCTCATCAAAGCAGTTACCAGATCACTTATGGCAAATGAATCAACTCTATGTTCTGTTTTTCTAGAGAATTGTTTTGTAGGCAGAATTGAGCTCTTCAAACTTGGTGCACTGAGGATAAATTACTTCAATAAAATTTCTATTAAAGCCAAAGAAAGTTCTCTCTAGATTCTGACATATTTGAGTGGATGAGTGAATACATGTAATCTAGTAATCCCTGCTCTAATGAACAACCTCAGAGTTTTAAGGACCTTCTTTTCAGCTCAGATGACTTAAATGCTAAGAATTACGTTTAACAGAACAATAGAATTGTTCACAGCTGTAAATAGTTGCTATCTTACATTAATTTATGTCCCTGTACAAGCATTTTCCTTAGGGCTAGTGGAAAGTATTTTTCTTGCTGGTTTACCTTTCTCCTGAAAGTGTAGGTATTTTCTGCCTTAAGTAGAATCATGTGTTGATTAAAATGTTTTCAATGTTTGATTTCTATAGAATGATCACTCCCTTATGGTCACTTCCATATGTTATTTATCTCGTTATACCAAACAAATTCAGAATTGTTTTCCCTCACAAAGCAAGATTGCATTTAGTACATTGCTGCCTCCCTACCTCCCTTTTCTGCCTTTCCTGAGAATGGGGACAGCGGTACGCAGACCTGTGGTCAGCTCATAAATATCATACTGAAGTTTAGAAGCCTCAAGTTCTCCCCTTTGACCTCAGGTTCTGGCACCTAAGTATAAATAAGTCAATATAAGAAGGTAGACATGCCAGAGTGGTAACATTCAGTGACTGTTGACATTTTCTTTCTGATGACTGTCATACTTAGCCTTACTACAGATTATGGTAGCAATATTTGTATAGAGAAGAAGAAAATAAAAACCAACTCAACAATAAAATATYAACAAGTAAATGCAAGGTTTCTTTGCTGAAACAGGTATCTGAATACTGGTGGTGCATTTTGCTGTGGCAGTATCCTATAAAGATGATTGAATAGTTAACCTTTTTAGGATGCCACCTGTTGGAAGCAAGTAAAGAAATACATTTTTAAGGTTAAGTTATAATTAATAGCTATTGTTATGTAAGATCTATGGTGCAAAGTACATCAAACTAGTCAAATCATATGTTTCCTCTCTGTGATTCCATTTTACCAGGTCTGAGCACATTTTACAAAAATTAAGAGACTAAGGAAAACAAGGATATTATTTATATGAAATTTGGAGGGAAAAAAATTGTTAATTATATTTAGTCAACAAAAGAATTGGGGAGGAAAACCTGAGAAGACTACTGAGAAAAACTAAGATGACTTAATTAGTTGTTAAGAAGTATAATCCCAGCAGCTTTATCATTCATGGTAATTAGTTGATGATTACTGTTCAGTTTTTGATTATTCTCAGATTGTGATCTTATTTTTGTTTTTCAGAAGATTATTTATTTGAATTACAGCTTTAATTGTTTTGTTTATTTTTTTTAGTTGCTTCTACCCTATGTGCATACATGCTTTACAGATCAGTCGTGATAGAGTGATCACAAGAAATTCTTTATAAGGATATAGCATTCTTGTAACATTCAGAGTTGCCAGACTATCTGGCACTCCCTAGAGTGAATGTGATCACAGCAGAGGTTCCCATGAAGCCAGTAATTTAGGGATTTCATTTACATTGATCAGTAACGAGGCTGCCATAAATTCCATCCCCAATGAAAGAACTGCTAAAGAAATGGTTGGGGGAAAAAAAAGAATTCTAAATAAATTATGTATAATAGCATATTAGAGGTATATAGTGAGATATGTAATAGCAGGTGCATAGTACTGTTATATTTTAACTCAAAATAGAATACTGTTATAATCTAATGGAATATTTTAGAAGAAATATAATTTAATCATTGAATCACTGAAATGTAGCTGTTAAATACATTTCCTGTACAAGACTAATAATTAAGACTTTCCAGTTGTCTAATTTAGATTTTTTTCAAATTGTATACACTGCTTGATGATTAAAGAACTTCCTGATATTTACACGTCTTGAATTTTTTAAGATATATATTAAAAACAATCCACTATAAATATTTACTTCAATATTCTCTGTGCTCAATAAAAAGGTGCTCCTGGACTTTATGGAGCTATCCATGAAGCTGGATTCCATGATAGAATTCCATTTTTGAAAGTAACAATGAAGATCTTGATTTTGGGAATAATTCAGTCAAGGCACTTTTACATAATTTTATATCTATACCCATGTCATTACATTCTTTTTAATTTCAAGTTCTATTCCTACAATTTCTCTTCTAAATTAGGAAGAGCTTCCTCTCTACTACATCGTTTACTTCGTAGAGTTAAAATGTATTGCACTTGCTGCTTGCTCCCCATTGGCCGCAGACATCACAGGGCAATTATCTCTTGATTGCTTTTGGTCAACCCAATAATGCTAGTGTGAGCCTGTATGTTGAAAAGTGCAGCAGAGAGCCTCTAATTTCAACAATGCAGTGATTTTTCTGAGTAAAAGTTAACAATTTTCTAAAGGCTAAATTCAAGTCTGTTCAACATCAATGTTGTACATCTCAGTGGATGCTTGGTCAGACCCTTCAAAGTCAAATGTTGTAAATATGAGCAGCGATTTTACTGGTGAAAAGACCTCAATRAAAAGAAATTTTCTATCTTTATTCTTCTTCTTTATAGATATTTGTGAAAGAAATAACATTTTTTTATTGATTTCAGTCATTGACAACACCCCCATCTAACCCATGCAAGAAAGTGTCATTAAAGATCAATAAGGAAAAAAAAGCAAAAAATATCAGGCACTGATGGGTGTGCCAACATTTAAAATAGCCAGCCTTTGTGTCACTTCTTTTCCTTTGCAAGTTGTTTTCTGCATCCTGCTTTGCTATCTATATGCACTGAAATTGAAACTAATATTGACATAGACTTGTACAAGATTAGTATGTCTAACATGACTACTTAATGGTAATTCAAGGTTCAGGATTACGTGCTAAATGTAGTCCTGCGGAGTATATTCATTAAACAAGTAGAGATTTCTTTTCCTACAGACTTGCTTGGGTGTTTTTTATTTGGTTTGATTGGGGGGGATTGGTTTTTTTTTAAACCCAAGTACTTAAATTAAGCTATTTTGTCTTAGTTTTCGCCATCTGGATATTGGCAGCTGGCAGTAAGTGTTCCAAAAAGCGTTTAGGAACATGGATCCAAAATATAACAGAGGCCTCTTGGAAGATTTCTAGTGTTTAAAAAGCCTCCAAGATTTGGTAATACTTCTGAGGGCTGTATTTTTGGGTGCCTGTCAAAATGTTTGCTCTAGTGTCTTTACCAACACTGATGAAAATACAGTATTTAACAAAACAATTGGATATTGCATGTAGTTTCACCATCAAGTGGAATCTATTTCCATATTTAAAGGCATCCCTGGTATATGCAGCTCCTTACTTTATGTTGATGAGTAAATACAACATTTTTGTATCCCTTTATTAAGATACAATGCAACTTTGAAGCCTGAACTTGGCAAGTATGATTCCTTGTGCCAAAATGATTTTTAAGAGGAAATCTGTCTTGTACTTTATATCATTTTGCCATCTCAGGAAGATTGTGCAGAAGGGCAATGAGGAGTGTGAAAAGGTTGGAGGAAGAAAAATAACAATACTTCCATTTATCAAAGGGAACTCTGTTGGCAACAATAGTGAATAAACATCTTCTTGTGTTAGCCTCTTCAGCTTTGAAAATAAATTCCAAAGTGCAATTTATTTCATTTTATCTCTGACAGACCATTCATTTAATATCAAGAACAGCTTTAAGTGTGGCTGGTGCAGCTGTTTATCACAGCTAAATGCTGTGAGGACACATGTAAATGATATATGTTCTGCTTATTTTTTATACATTAGACATGAAACAAATGTACAACATGCGAAGATCAAATGTCTGTGTGGCTGAATTAAAAAAATAAAGCAAACTCTTTAGTTTTTCAGTAATATACACTGCTTAGGTTGCTTATTTGTGGAACGTTAAGTGTTTAGGGGAATTTTTACTCAATTTATACTAGGAAGGTGCAAGGACATTGTACAGCAGTTGAAAAGATAATGAGATGATAGTGCTTGAAGTGTTATCTTAGACCTCAGCATTTTTTTGATATATTTGCTTCTTCATTCATCCATGACTCACTTCTCAAATGATCCTACTGTGGCAGTAATGTACACATATTTTTTCTCACTGTCTTGGCATGAAGAAGAAGTGGGAGTTAGCCATGAATATTTACTTCCTGATGGGTTTGCCTGTATCAGTGAAAAGCATGATATAATGCTCAAAAGGGTTTTTTTTTTCCTTTCAGGTTGTCTAAAAAATATTTAAAAGTATTGTTGATTAACTTCAATATTATAATCGTATATAACGTATTTCACAGAAAAGTTGAACTTCACATTTGGCTGGTTATTGATGACTCAGAACTGACAACCGTTTACTGCCATGTACAGATGAGGGCCCCTTCCCAGCAAACAGGCATCCTAAAAATAGCCTCTAAAAGCTGCCAGGAATCTTCTACCAAGTGCCCTGATGCACCCAATCCCCTCAGATATGGCTGATATGAATGAACCCTAAGGCATGCCAGTAAGGCAGAGAAGCAATTTTTAAATTTTTTTTTCCTTTTCAAGAATGGTTTTGGGAACTGAGAGTTTGGTCGGTTATGGTCTTACTCTGTGCTGTGCATTTGCACTCACAGATTATTTCTGAGCACACACAGGTACTCTCAAGAAGAGAACTATGCCCTTTTCCCCCAGAAGTGTCCCATTTGAGCCACAGGGCAACAGTCAGGACAAAGCAGATCACCTTTCTCATGTCCAGCCTCACGCCTAAAGGCAAAGCAAAATCTACACTTACAACAATGCATGTTGAACAAACAAAGAAGATCCATGTTCCAACTCAATGAGATGTCAGTGAGATAAATTTCCACTCAAGAGCGTTTCACCAGTGCAAAATGTGTGGGCAATTCATCCATAATGTGGAAATGTTTGCATTTTGTGTTGTAGAGTTTGATCTGTGTAACTCTGTTGACTTTTTCAAAAATCAAAATCATCAGTGCCTGCTGTGGGTTTGACTTTATTTAACTTGTTGAACTGAGGAAATCATACTGTGGCTTTTCTATCCACCATTCTTCTCATTCACTGTTGATCAGAGAGGAAAGATGACTTTTATACATATTTTATTCTCACTGTTTTATGCAAAAGTGCTGTGAAGATTTCTCAGCCACTGCAGTTCTGAAGCTAAAAAGGGCGTCCTAAGATTTCATTGTAAATATTACCTAGGGAAGAAAGAGTGATTCTTGTGCTTTTCCTATCTTACTCAATATGTGCAAATGGCTTAAAAAATATATTGAGAGACTGGGGGTGAGAAAAGCATTACTTTCCATTTCATTTGGTTCTGGACAAGCAGAGGAATGTAAGCCAAGTCTTTTCTACCGCCAAGAAAATTCAGTCTTGCTAATAATCCTTCCAAGTGTTTAGTGAATTCATCTTGGTGGCACTGCTTATTAACTAAGGCCCAGTGCAGCATGAGCTGAAATAGAATAATTGGTAATTCATTGTAAACATGAGTAGTTTTATGTCCATTTTTCATTTCTTCTTGACTGATGTTTAGTGTTTATACTCCAAAGTAATTGGCTCCCTTCCCATATTCCAGCTGTGGGGCTTGAGGAATTTTTTTTGTGAGTGAGGAGTGGGGGTGTGTGTGTGTTCTGTAYTTAAAGTGTCCACTTCGAGGTTTGTGGAAAAGTCTTCTTTGTCTCAAGCAAAAAAAAAAAAGACCACCAAAACCCTCAAAGGATCTAATTTCAAAATACAGCAATCAAGTTTCAAACTTAGGATACTACACAGAGAATCAGACTTTTCAATACTTTTTCAGAGATGATAGGTTGCATGGTGAAAAGTGGAGATAAAGGAATGTGTGTTTTTAATGTGAAACGCATCTCATGACAACAGATAAAATAACTGAACACAGAACAGGAACATGCAGAAGATTACTATAATATTGTGGTGGGTTAACTTTGACTGGGCACCAGGTGCCCACCAAGCTGCTCTATCACTCACTCTCCTCAACTGGACAGGGTGAGAAAATATGACAAAAAATTCATGGATCAAGATAAAGGACAGCAGGAGATCACTCATCAGTTACTGCCGTGGGAAAAACAGACTTGAATTGAGAAAATTAATTTAATTTACTGATAATTAATACGAGAATAGGATAATAAGAACCAACCTAAAAAACACCTTCCTCTCTCCTTCCCTTCTTAGGAGAGTCAACTTCACTCTCAGTTTCTCTGCCTCCTCCCCCCATACAGTGGAGGTGCACAGGGAATGGGGGGTTATAGCCAGTTCATCACACTTTGTCTCTGTTGCTCTTTCCTCCTCAAACTCTTCACTTGCTCCAGTGTAGTGTCCTTCCCGTGGGAGACCATCCTTCATGAACTGCCCCAACAGGAGTACTTTCCACAGAGTGCGTTCCTTCAGGAAGAGGCTGCTCCAGCGTGGGTCCCCCGTGGGGTCACAAGTCCTGCCAGCAAACCTGCTCCGGTGTGGGCTTTTCGCAGGGTCACGGCTTCCTTCAGGGCACATCTGCCTGCTTTGTCATGGGGTCCTCAGTAGGCTGCAGGTGGATATCTCAGCCCACTTCCATGGGCTGCAGGATGACATCCTGCCTCGCCATGGGCTGCAGGGGAATCTCTGCTCTGGTGCCTGAAGCACCTCCTGCCCCTCCTTCTCCACTAGTGTCTGCAGGGCTGTTTCTCTCACATATTTTCACATCTCTTTCCCAGCTAATTTGTGCATCAGTCTTTCCCCCTAATAAATATGTTATCCCAGAAGCACTAGCAGTGTAGCTGACAAGCTTGGCCTTGGCCAGCAGTGGGTCGGTCCTGAAGCTGTGTGGAATCGCTCTCAGGCATGAGGGAAGGAAGCTTCTGGCATCTTCTCACAGCATCCAGCCCTGCAGCTCCTGCTACCAAAAACGTGCCAAGTACACCCCATACATTTACAATGAAAGAATAACCTTCAGAGAAAGCCCTCACCCAGCCTAGGTTATGTGTTCTCCCCTTTCCAGCCTCCTGTGTGTCACCAAAGCTTTCTATATGGTGAAGCAAAGACTTCCCAGAGGTCAAAATTTTTGCTTTCTGCATTTTTTTTTCTGTTTGAAGGATAAGAAAAAGTCGGAGAAGGAGAAAGAGCTTGTAAGGTCAAACTGCTGGGTTAAGTATGAACATGATCAGGATGTTTGGGTTTCAAGGCTTCTCTCTGGTAAGGACCAAAGGAAACATGCTTTGTTTAATTAATAATGCTCCCAATGTACTGTTGTTACGTCATTACAACCTAGTCTAAAAAACTTCTCAACACAGCAAAATGTTTCCCATMATTTAAACATTTACATGAGGTTTTTCTGTTTATTAAATGAAGGTCATATACCATCCACTTTTCATATGCATAATATTTTCTCTTTTCTAAAGAAATTTATCACAGCACATGATTTACAGAAATTTACTCACAAAGTACTATTTCCTATGTGGTAGTACTGTAAAATGAATTGTGAAATGAATGAAATTTCACATGAATGAAATGAAATTGGTATTGTGAAGTGAATGCATTAAAGTTGATTCTCTTTCTTCATTTTGCAGAATAAGAAAAGAACAGGCATGCAGACAATACCTAAGATACTAGCTCATCTTCAAAGTATTTTTGAAGTAAGGAAAGTGTAGGAAACAAAAGGAACTGGTGAAAAATATGTTCTTTTGCATCTTGGTATTTTAAAGGAAACTATTTACTAAAAATTTAAATTCTTAAAATGGTACCTGTGTTTTACTATATTATGGTTCAGCTGATAAAGTATATTACTACTTCTATTTGGTTTCTCTGTTAATTTTCAGTGCTTTTTTCTCACAGAGGAACCTGGTATATTTTTAAAGCATTAAAACAAAGTTTACAACTAGCTTATCTTCCTTCCTTTGTGCCTTACATTATAAATCGACCTTTAAAAAGGTAGAATGCATCTTTAGTTGGTATAAATTCCCTGTCCTTATTGACTGCAATAAACATTGACAATTTATATTACTAAGATCTGGACAGCAAGCTTTCCTTCAGTTGTAAATATAAGAAATACACCGTAATAATGTAAGATAGAGATTGTAAATCCAATCAACACTTCCCTTTACTTGTTCAGAAAGAAATATAATCATGAGTTTAAAAGTACATGGTGTAACTTACACTTGAAGAACTTAATGTCCAATGTGTTCTTGTAGAAGGCTCAATGATTACAGTTTATTCACTGAAGTAATTGTGAACATGTAATTATTTCTTCCATTACTAATAATTACCTACCCATTTTACTTAGACATAAAAACCAAGATGAAAAAAAAATTAAATTAAGGCAGCCTGAAAAAGAGGAAAAATTTATGTTCTTTAGTTGTGAACTCTAAAATAAAATATACAGAGCCAATGGGCCAAAAAATTGCTTTTGCTAAACAGTTACATAACCTTTGTTTCTTATTTCTACTCTCTGTAGAACTCTAGTCAAATGGAAATCTTGGCTTTTTTTTTTTCTGGCCTTCACTGTCTTTCCTAGTATCTCATTATGTTTTGCAACATAATGTGTGTCTGGGTGAAGTGCTGTTTTTTGTATCAATGATTTTCTCTTATGAATATTGATACCATGACCCATGCATAGAATTACTGCTGTGAAGATGGAACTTCTAAAGGTATCTATACATATGAAAGAACAAGTCCTACTGAAAGGTTTAGTCTTTGAACAGAATTATTATCAGTTTGCAATGAATGCCATTACAGGGAAATACAAAACCGTGCTATAAAAATCACTGATTAGAGTGTAGGTTCTTTGGGACAGGGACTCTGTCTTGGACTATAAAATTGGAAAGGAAGTTAAGATTCACACTGTAGTTTATCTAGATCAGAATATGATTAACTTCTCTTACCTAGGACCCCTTTTTTCTGCCTGAATAKTGTTTGCCTTCAGACTTGATGTTCTAGATCGGGTGTCTTTCTACTCTCAGAAATCATAGATAAAATAACTGAACAGCCCAAAAAAACACATAAGGCCCCTGCATATTTCCTTCTCTTTATTTTAAGATTAAGGGTTGAGGAAGGGAGAAGTGTCTTTAGTACACTAAAATTTTTACCTTCTAACTTTCTGACAAAGCTGTCTTCCAAATTCTTGTTATAAGAGAACTGGCAAATCCTCTGGATATATTTACTGGATCATGCCACAGAGTTGGTTGCCTTAATACAAACAGTAGCAAAGCAAAGATCTCTTCTGACCCTCCAAGCCCTCCAGCTATTCCCACGGCAATGGGGCATTGAACATTATTATTTGTTTTTCATGCAGGCATAAAAGAAAAAAAAAAAACACATCATCCTCTCTAAAGCTTTCTTCCCAGGAACATCTGAACTGAAAGCAAAGTTAAGTGTATTAGTTAGTCAGATTTTTGGATAATCTATATCCAAGCAGTAACTGCATGGAGTTTGTCTATGCAATGACAGTTTACAGTGAAGAATTTATCCTGAAAAATAGGACAAATCATAGAAAAACTCCTTCCTCTGAAATACACTGAAACCTATTAAGTACAGGACTGATTCTGTAAATGTGATAGCTCTTCAGAGTAAATAAAAAACCATTATGGGAACATTTTCAAAAGGTTCATGGCAACTTTTCAGCCTCATTGCTAACTTTATGAGTATTTCTCAGTATAACTCATGCTAAACACCATGGGAGGAATCAATTGTGACAAGTAGGAGGACTAGTTATTGAGATGTCATCAGATTGCTCATAATAACATATTTTCCCCTGTGGATTTGTGCTTCAGTTCACACTCTTGAAGTCCCTTCACATTTTAATTTAATTGAACTTTTGCTGTATCTGTTTGGTAGGTTGCATGTGATTACAACAACTATATATATTTTAAAATAAACCTAGTCTGATAAAGCCAAAACATATCCAGGTCTGTTTCTAGCATTCATTCTTCTCATTTTTCAAAGTAAATTTCCATAAGACAAACTAGGTACTATTCCAATGCCCCAGATTTCTCTTATTTATTCTTGCTTACCTGTCAGAATTTCAGAGCTTCACCAATTATTTGAGTAGTGCCAACCAGTCTGGCRGTTAGGTCATGCCTCCCTCTTTTACTGGATTTCTTCTCCAAAGTTAAGGAGGAAATCCTAAATGGAACCTCAGCTTTCTCCCTGCAACATTCTCTTAACTCGKTTTTTTTGTTTGTTTTTGTTTGTTTTTCTTTCTTCACTGTGTTTCATCGCTGAGGTGGTGAAAAGGCATTTTACAAAAAACACCTCATCAGAGACACAGCACATTCAGCAGCAGTAAAAACGATAAAAGGAAAAATAGTAAAAAAAACATTTTGAGGCACCTCACCTCACAAGAGACAGCATTTCTGTGGTTCATTTATCGCTAGAAGGTGATAATTCTTTATCAAAAGTTAACTTCCATTGGAGGAAAAGCAGAGCACAAAGAGAAAATGTGCTCAGATTCCAAGTTTTTAACTTTTGTTTCATTTTTTTACAGATCACTACAAGGCCTCAATTATGATGCCAAATCATGCACTCTCTGACAAATGCACCAAGGCTTGACACCTCATCTGGTCAGGTTTCATTTGTGTGTGATGAAATTTCTTCACTTATTCAGGCAAACTGAAAGCATCACTGTTGATTAGTGATTTTTAAGCAGAAGGCTTTCATACCGAAACAGTGTGTATGTGAATTTAAGTGAGGCTTTTGCCACCTGTGAAAGATACTCTGGCTTATAAAAATCGAATGTGTTGTGGAAATTAGTTTTTATCAGATGAGAAACAAAATACAAAGATAAAGAAAAATAAAATCCAGATAGATTTGTTGTAATTATCCTATACTCAAATAATTATTTGTCACTTTATGCGTGATGAGTTCTTCCTTGGTAAGTCAGTCCTTCATTCCTAAACAAAACTAGACAAACATCTTTTTATTCAATACCTCCATTRGTCTTTAACGCTAGAATTCCTTTCAAAAAAGAGAGTGAGATCTAAATTTAGGGCATTTGGGCTTAATTTTCCTGAGKAAATTATGTATGGAATTTGGTAGATTTCTTTGCAGAAATGACAAGAGTCAGTTACCCAAATGAACAATTGATACAATATATTCTGGCTTCTTCCTTGTTCRTCATGATTCAACAGAAATTATGCTATTTAGGGTTTTGAAAATCTGAAATGCCTGTACGTGTCAAATATATTGTCTTCCCGTAAAAATACATTGCAACCCAACAGCACTTACCTTCATTAAAGGTAATATAATTTGTATTCTGTATTTACTTTTCATAACAGCGTACAGAGTCCTAATAAATCTAAACCAGGAATACCATCAATTTATGTATAATTTTTTTATTGTTCCATGTCTTGCCTATTACTMCTATTAATGTGGTCTGCTTTCAATATTTTGTGCTAAGCAAGTAGTATTTTAATTTGCTATTAGTTTTCATTTTACAGAAACTCTGGCATCTGTCCTSTCCAAGTCTTTTATCTTTGCACATCTTAGCAGCTTGGCTTTAGATCTTATGTACCATGAAGGAGACAGCTTCCCTATGTCCAGGTGACTGCTTATAGAAAGTAAAAGCCACAAACAAACAAAGAAAAACCACAAAAAACCAAAACCCAAGCCYTTTCAATAAGATTCACCTCTAAAGAAAGGTAATCAACTCAGAATCAGAATCCTGAGCTCTTGCAATAAGCATACCATAACCTTTAAACAGATGTTCCTGTTGGGGTGACAATACCGCTCTGTGATCTCTGGGACAGAGTGTGTTAGTATTCAGAACGTCTTATTTTATGGTTTGTCATGCCTTGGCAGAGAATAGAGTGCCAGGTGTGGGAAGTCTGATGCTTTTGCCATTAACAGGAWCCCTAAATCATCAGTGTGTCTAAGACAACCAAAACTATTTAGTCTGATCATTCAGTTTTGTACTTCATCCTTTCATAAGCTAATGGATTGCTTACAAATCTTCTGAATGACAATGCACAGCTAAGATACTAGAATTGTGRAAATTTAATGTTAAAATTACGCAACTCAAATTTTAGACATTTAAGTTCATTGGTTATATTAACTACTTCAGGCACACAAGCTGCATTAAATCTAAATTGTATAATTACACATGATGTTCCTAAGTAGAAACATCTCCTAAGAGGAGAGGAACCTCCTAAGACACAGTCAAGTTGCTTGCTTAGCAAAATCTTTAGTTAACCCTGCGTATTGCCATGAATTCCAAGGAAAAAACCCTTTCTTCAAAGATGCAGATGTCCAGTCAATCAAAAATGTTCACAGAAAATTKGGGTAAAAGAAGGTTTCCTGGAGGCTGTTGGATAAGGCTCTGCTTCCAGCCTAATGTAGCAGCTTCCCTGCTCAGTGGAGGTGTCCTCTTTTTTGGAAACCTCCCAGGAAAGCAGATCCACAACCTCACTATTGTAAACACTCACTTCTACTGTTTTGAATGTGAGAAATTTTTGGTTGTTGCTCTATTCCTTCCCCTACCCCCAACATCTAATCTCAATAAACRTTTGGGTCTCTGAGGTACAGTGCGGTTTGTTCTGCTGTCTTGCTCGTTGCATGATGTGCAGAACTGATCTGTCCTTCTGTGAAATTAATGCCACGTCTTGTCAGTCTTAATCATGCATAATATTTGTATATTTTTGTGCCCTAATGATTACTGAGGTGAAGAGACAACTTAACCTTCTAAATGTTGTCACCCAGGTTATACTCCGACTCTTCAGAGAGACTAATTAACCTGAGCAATCTGGCATGAAATTCTGGTTTACTCTTTTTTAAATCAGTGAATCACTGAAACAGCTGGTAGAGGGCAGTTTTTTTTAGTTAAAACAAGTATGACACTGACATTTAAACAATTCTGAAGAGCTGGTAATTATGTATTAAAAAAACCTCAAACCAACAACCAAAACCTTCTATTCTGCATTTAATTGTTCTTAATTTTTTTTTATATGACAAAGTTTTTAAAAATATGTTGAAATACTGGGAGAAATGTCAAGACTGGAAAGTCTCCAAAACTTCATGTCAGAGATCTGTCAGCACTTTTCTATGGTATTAAAAAAACCTCCAATAAAACAAGTGATATCAAGATCCTTACTCCTTCATTTTCACTAACTTTTTTTGCAAACAAATTTTATTTTTAATTGTCTGTCTGATTGTTTTGTTATGCTTTAATCAACAACAGAAAAGGGGTTTTGTGGCAAAACAGTACTTTCTCCATTAAGGTGAATGTGATTGTTGTGAGAAGAGATCTTTGATGTTCCTTATATCCTCAGAGGAAAGGGTTGATGTTGTACTGCATTTTAGTGTTTCCAAAAAAAAMCAGCTGATAATTCTATATGTGTATTTTGCAGACTTACAGATTTGTTAGGCAGAAGCTGAACAGCCGGGGATGGATTTTTGAGTGCTGCAGTTTGTTTATTTATTACAGGAAATTATTCCAGAATTTAATCAGTTAAACCTTCCTGAAGGMAAGTTTTGGGATGATTTCCACAGCCTCTATGGCATCGTTTCTTAATGAATAATCAAGCAATGATTTGCCAGCATTACATGCCTACATCACAAATCTTTAATGAATTGTCTGGTGGTACCTAATTTTAATAGTAAACCAATGTAGATTAGAACAAAGTTTTTTTGAAAACAGATATGGCATCCACGTTGCTACAAAACAAATTTATTTCAACTACTGTTATTGCAGCGAATAGCAAATGAAATTATGAAAATGAATGCTTAAAATCTTCATTCTTTCTAATACCCACTGACATTTATTAATGCAAATATCTACAATGTAGGAGGAAAAATCATGACTACTGAAAGTTCCAACATGGCTGGAAGTGGAAGCTAGAAAACCAGATTAGCTGTCAGGCAAACATTTTTATAATGTGATTGTTTAACCTTTGGAAGAATTATTGTGGTGAGTTCCCTTTTTTAACAAAGATGGCTGAGTGGGTTTCAAGCAGCTAAGGTCAACCCATCACAAGGAATTTTTTCCTCCTAAAAATATTTTCCAGTTTGAATAAAAGTAATTTTAAAATGGACTTGTAGCTAGTTTATGTATGTGTTGTGATGTTAATGGACCTTTTTTGTTTCAGGATTTAGGAATTGTTGATAAACACAGTGCAGAAGCACACTGACAGTTCTAGGTTCTTCTCAAAGCTAAAGATGGCACTGCACAGTATTACAAAACTACATTTATTCATATCTTCTCATAGAATTTTTTAACGATATGATAGTTTTTTAAAGATAGAGTGAATACGACATTGCTTTGTCTACTCTGCTGGAGCTGCATAGAAGGGTTTCAGTTGATCTGACAAAAAGTTTCTCCATTTCTGAATTTTCAATGGGAATTTTTCTAATTGTCAAAGAACGTTTTTTATTTCTCAATTCCATCTGTTAATCGTTTGAAAAAGTATACTTATATTTAAGATACGTAATAAATGCTACCCTGATAGATTGAGTACATTTTCAAAGCTCTGTGGTTATTTTACAGACCTTTGGAAATTAAAATTTTGATTAGAAATATCAGGCTTCAACTAAATCTGCCTTTTCCTATTTATTCTATGAATCTTTTTATCTGGATTCATTTAATCTGTCTCTCCTTTTTTGATCTTAATCCCTACRTTCCTCTGTATTTCCAAATGCAAGAGACTAAATCCATTGTTAGACTTGGGTTAAGAATTTATCTTCTTCCCTGCCACCCCCTTTTTTCTATCTCAGACAGATTAGAGGTCTGTCATCTTTTTTTCCTTTTCAAGTCATTTGACTTCAGGAATTCAGTGTCTGAGATTCAGATATATCTCTAATGGTTAAAGTTTTTGGTATTTTCCATTTTTGCTTTGCTGTAGTGTTGCAAAGAACATTGGCAAAAAGTTTCAGTGCTGAATATAGGACATGCAATCAATTTGTGTAAAACAAAGAGATATTTTGGGGGGAAAAGTATGAGTAACTGTGGCTCAAATCTAGCCCTAAATTTGGGTAACATCTGCAAGCCTGAAATACAGCCTTTCTTCTCTCCCACTTTCATTTATGATTATTTCCTTGGTGATTTTGCCAATGGATATGTAATCACAAAGTGTGTACCTTTTCTCTGAGTGGAGAATTTAAGTGTCTGAGGAATAGGAACTTATCTATATCATATATAAACAGCCATTTGTCTATTAAGCCAAAAGAATTTTACAAAGTGCTAATCCCAAAGGTGTTTTTATGCTTGCAAGCAACTGTTTGTGGTTTTTATTTGATGGCTGTAAATGGAAGTCTGTCCATTCAGTGCTCCTGATTATTTCTTTGTCTTTGGGCAAGGACAAAAAAAAAAATTACTGTCATCTTTCCTTTATGACAGGAAATATGAATTAAAAAAAAAATTGAAATGTCTATTCAAATTTTTCTTACGTTATAATTGGCATACATTTTAAATATACCTCTAAGTTTTTCACGAGTCTAAAAACTTTCTATTGAAYGTATTTTGCACGTGAAATCCTACAGTTGTTCTGAACACTAAAAAAGTTCCTTTAATATAAGACTATAATGGCATACCAGCAGTGTATGTTAATTGTGAGTCTATCTCAGTCATCTTTTAGCACGTGCACTTGACAGACTTTTTTTTTTTGTGTGTGAGCATTGTTTATCTATACTAAACATTCAGTCTTCTTTTAGTCCTCTGACATTTCGAGTTTTTTTATTGGATTAACATTTCTAAAGATGCAGTGGCACTTCCTCAGATACCTAAGAAAATATATGCCTATATATATTTACATGTTCCCGTGTAAAATCTAAAATTTAAATGGAGAAAAACAATAAGGAATGTCTTTGGTTGCCCAGCGCTGTATATAATGTCAGTTTAATTTTCATTGTGAAATAGCAATATGGCTTATGAAGCACAGCTTGAGCATGTGAGAGAAGTGCCACCGTSTTTGTCTACTGTGCCAACAGTCTGCTGCATCTCACAGGCAAAACCTCCAGACTGGTGGTATCTGTTACTATTTGTAGGATTAATATCCCATGTTAATTCCAGCTGTTGCTCATGCAATTGTGTTCCTGGTAGCCAAATGAGGGCTTCCTGTGCCCAGCTAGGGCAACTGTGTGTCAATTTGGCATCTAAAAAGTCCAATTTGAATTATTCAGAAATATTCTCTCTGTGTGTGCATCAGAAGTCCCTTTCTTATGTACTTCTAACAGTAGAATAGTATGAATAGCTTATATGTTGTGGTTGGTATGTAAATGACATGTTTCTTACTGTGATGTAATTCTTCATCTTAAAAGAAGAATTCTTTTCGTTTGCTCATCCATGACATTTTCTGGCTTTTCCTGCCTAGGAGCATAGTGTGTACAGTGAGACATAAGGAGCATTCTAGTGAAAACACTTTTCATTCTTTCCATTTTGCATCAGTCTGGAGGACTGATCTCATCTGGATGGCAAAGAGTGGTATCATCAGCACTGCTGAGCCTTTTTGAGTGCCAGAGGCAGTCTGGGTGACTCAGAGCTGAGACAGTAGGCCTTTTGAGAGCTGCCTCTGGGGCAGAGCCACATGGAGTCTCACAGTCCCTGTGCTATCAAACACAATAATAAAGCTTCACAATGCCTGTGTGTGAAAATACCAGACTCCGAGGGGGTTGCTTTCTCATACTGATAAGAGCTGTGAATGGTGCAAAAGTTCAAACTCATTTAGTTGTATTTATTTTTTTTCATCAGTGAAATCGTAATAACAGATTTCAAATCTCTGATTTAATTCCCAAACCTGGCTGTTTCAATGATTTCTTCCATATCTCTCTGTCTTTATCACAGTTGCCTCCAGCGATAGAGGCGCACCTGCCAACATGAGTCAGAAAAAGTTAGCGGTCCAATGCTAATAAGAAGCGCGCTATTAATCACCACCTTGCTGACAAGCTTGTGTGTGATATATGTGTGTGGGCTGGTAACAGATTTGTACCTTGTGCAAGTGTACACATAACACACAAACCTGGGATTTCATTAATATCTATAAAATTTCTGTTACAGTAAGGAGTTTCTTCAGTACAGCTTATTGTACTAGACACAGATGTCCTAAACAAAAAAGAAGCTAATGAACAAAAAATGCTCTGTTCATCCTTGTATTCTTTCAGTGTCAAGAGATTCTGTGTTTTTTACAAACTTTTTTGTTAGCTTTTGAAAGCCTTTTTGCCGAACTATTGTTAGTCCTCTAAACAGGTAGTTGAAAATTTCATGTCGTGTTTAGGCTTTTTTGTTAATTGAAATGTCTTGTTCCATGTGTTCTGCAAACTATTGGGGTAGGGAATACTTTTTCCTAATTCTCCTCCATAATTTGAATAATGCAAAAAAAAAAAAAAGAAACAACCCAAACCCAACAACAAAATGAAACAACAAAAAAATGAAAATGTAGAAGTTTCTCTTCCACATTTAGTTTTCCTGAGTTATCTGATAACATCCTTAGGTCCTTCAGTTCTTTTTCTTTTTATTCAGRCTTTCCTTTCTTCCTTGCCAATAGGCCTTTTGGCTTTATCTCTTCTCTAATGACAGACATTTTTTATTTCTCTGGCTATTATCCTTTCCTGAAATTAAACTCTTACTCATTTTGTAGATGGGAAAATACCAAAAAGAAAATTCCAGAGACATAGAACTGGGCTGAATGGCTGCTGAAATTCACTGAGTGCAGAACTCCTACCCTGGTATATCACCAAGAGGCCAAACTAATGGCCTTAATCTGGAAAATGAAAGATGAAATTTCCAAAACTGGAATACCACAGTGCTGCACACAGTGCTGCATTCTGTTGTGTGGCAAAGCACCCCAACATGAAGAGGAAGGTCATCATTGTTCACGCAAGCTACCCTGTGACAGGATTGTGTTTTTCTGGTGGTCTTGAATATTAGTTTAATTATCTTGTTATGATTTGGTTTACTTCAGTTTCTTAAAATTCCTGTATTTAAGATGTGATTTTTACTTCTTTTTTAGTGAAATGCCAGGGTTCACCTTGTGATGCAGCTGAGGAAAACAATGAGGCAGATTCAGCTGCAAGGGTGAGGGATTTCCAAGAGGTTTTAATGTAAAATAATAATTTTTAGTATTATCTTTTTAAATTTTATCATATTTAATGTCAAAAATACAACAAGAAAAAACACTTGGTTTTAAGATATTTCTTTTTGTGCAATTTTGGACTACAAAGCTAAACAATGGAACCATTCTTATACCTGTATCCAAGCATCTATAGGTGCTGATAAGAACCCTAGAATTATATCAGAGGACAATATTATTAGTATTTTTCTTCAGTAATTAAGTATTACTCTAAATATACTTTGACTTAGAAGAAATAAAGAAGGAGAAAATAGTGTGAAATTCAAACAGATTTGAAAGGCCTTTTTAGGAATAAATAAAATGCTTAACTTGTTAATGGATTATATGTACAATTTTGCATTGATTTTACAATTTTCTAATGGGATAATCAATTGGGAAAATAGCATTATTGTAGTGCTCCCTTAGTCAGGAGTATGAAATTCATTGTGCTAGGCTCTCTATACATAAAGAGAAAAAAAATAATACTGTGTGCAACAATGCTAATAGAAATTCTCTGCAGGGAAACAGATTCTATTTCAGATTGATATTGGGGACAAAAAAGTATTTAGTGGACTGCATTGTGAAGAGAATGGGATGTACAGTGGTACCTTGGTGTAGGGGAGTGATTTCTCTAGTCAGCTATACCTATACAGAAGAACTGATGATTTGACTTGCGATACAAGAATCAAAGCTCTAGGGATCTGTCACTGCTGTTGATATTTCACCTGAAGTGATTTATATTCAGGCAGTTATGGGCTCAGATTCACTGGTAGAAGAACATCTGATGTAAACTCTCTTCTAGGGAGTAGGCCCATCAAACACCAATTATCTCTTACACTGTACTGAATCACAGCAAGAGAATGTTTCATTTCGGCCACCTTTGCTGTTTTGCACCAGGTTAGATGACATAGCTGACACTGTGGTATATTAATTAATAATGCTAGGAAGGAACAAATACCTTAAGAACATGTTTAGGATGCATTCTATATCCCTCCAAGTTATTGATGTATGTTCTTCTCCCCTTCTAAGTTGCCTGTTATCAGTCGGTAAAGCACACAAACAAAATCTCTCTTCTGTGATCAGTAAACTTTAGTTGCCACTTGTCATTTTGCTTCTGTTCATTTTGCTGCATGCCCACTCAACAGAAGCCTTTCCAGGAATGGTAGTGAGGATGATCTATGGCAGTCTCCTACAATGGCAGGAATAGTTCAGCAACATGTTTGGTGAGATTCTTGTGCAGAAGATGCTTCATAGCAGCTTTATTACTTATGATTAGACAGTTATTTTATTTCAAATAATTTAGGACACCAAAAAATATCGGCTTGAAAACATTTGTGAAGCTGAAATTGACTTTCAGATCTTTGCTAACACTAGATTTTTTTATATATGTTAGTCATTCCAATTAGTGTTTGAGATGAAAAGGACAAATTCAGAACTTTGGTGGTCTCATATGTCAAACTCATGTCATAATGTTATTCCATAATATTTTAAAGGAAGAACAAAACAAAAAATGGGCTGTTGGAAGTTGTGAAGTTTTCCTTCACTGTAAAGATAAAATAAAATAAAATAGATTTTGTTTTTAAATAAAATTCAAGAAACATCCTTTTAAAAAGGAATATGATGCATTTTCCCTCATTTGTCCATATCTTTTCCATTTCAGTCATGTATAGCACAGGCACATACTCCTTCTGAATCTATGAAAATCAGACTACCAATTTTTTTGTGTTTATGTGTTGTTATTCCATATTTTCACTAAATCTAGCATTTCTGCAATCTCATTTCTCTAATGTGGTCCCATGCTTTATCAAATAATCACTTTCCTGTGAAAAAATCCTTCTTTATGGAAATTATGATTATTCTTTGGCCTATGTTTTGAACATATTCAATGACCATTGTCCAATACAAAAATTACTACTGAATTTTATAACTGTTGTGAAGAGAAATAGATTTTAATTTAAAATAAAGTGTTTGACTTTTAGCTTTACCTCATAAAGGTTAGAAGTTTATTTGTTATAATAATAAATTTTCTTGAATATTAATTTGCAATTTAATTATAAATCCTTCTTAAGATAGATTGGTCTCCAAAACAATGGTAAAACACAAGAATATATGTAACTAAAGGTATTGTAGTCTGAAGAAGGAATTGTCATTAAATCTGGTAATACAATTAATTATATGCAGGGAATGAGTAGATATGTATTATACAGTATATAGAACCATAGAATGTTTTGCATTTGAAGGGACCTTAAAGATCACCTGGTTTCACCCCCTGCCATGGGCAGGTGCACCTTCTAYTAGTCCAGGTCTCAAAGCCCCATCCAGCCTGGCCTTGAACACTTCGGGGGATGGGGCACCCAGAACTTCTCTGGGCAACTTCGAAACAGTAAAAGTTTTTCTTCTTTTTTCATGTAAATATTTCCACCCAGTCATAAGAGACCTTGGAATTTAGAAGCTATCACGGGAGAGTAAAGCAATACTGAGAAAAAACAAATCTATATGTGTTATATACAATATATGACATACATTTTTGGGTAAATGCATGTGCGTTATGTATGTTTGTGGTTTTACATGTGTGTAAATACCTTATGTAATGCCTTGTGAAAGTGGATCCCATCATGGTTAGAGAAACATCAAAAATGGAAAAGAAAACATTTTACCACACCATTTTTCTTTCCCATTAGATTTTTGTGTAAGCTACATAAGTCACTTTCTACACTGCTGCTGATAGCTGTCAGCTCAGCTTCTCYATGGACATCGACTGTTCTAATCCTGATGTGTAGGTTGCTGTGGTTGTCTGCCATCATGAAAGGATACATTTGYTTGTCTTCATAATTCCTTTGGCTGTATTTTTCTTAAAGTGGGGTGTAGCTCTGCTTAGTACTCATGGTCTTGCTCCATAGTCAAGAATTCTTCTTAAAGTTACTATTTGGACATATAAATTATGTCAAGAAAAAGATGAAAAATAATCAGAGACTTGAGTCATTGCATTCTGAAAGACACACATAGTATTTTAATTCTAAATCTTCATTTATTAGTCTACTATTTATTGATTATATATTGATTTTTATAAGATTGAGCTTTTTTCCACCTCCATCTTTTACTGCAAGGACAGAATCCCCCTTTAATGGGCTGTGATAATCTTCACATATATGTCCATATAAAAGGACACAGGTGTAGTGGTTTGCTCTGACTTCAAAGGCTATCCAAAGAACTTTACCAGATACATTCTGGTATGTTATGGTGTAGTGCAGCTGTACCTGATAGATCTTGTTATTTAGTTTCATTAACTGATTTAGAATGTTGGGGTTTTTTTACCAGCTACTGTAGGCAAGTTCTGCTTTTCCTGACACTTCATATAGGAATGCATACATTTTGAACAAATACATAGCAATGGTTGGAAGCTGATGGCTAGAGAAAGAAAAGTGTAAAAAAAAAAGGACATAATTCATTAAAAAAGATAAGTGATTATAAGTTTCACCTGCAATAGCAAGGTTTCAGATGGAAATCCACCTTTATTTTGCTTTATGCACACCTGAAACTCAGCCTCTGACGTCCTGCTCTGAGATTTCTTTTCCCCACGGGCCCAGCAGTTTTTTGCTGACCCAAGTGTTTATGTTATGTGTATATGTAGGTTACACACTTACTGATGGATGAAAGACTTGTAACTTAAGTCCACTGTTAATCTACCATTGGAGGCTGGTACAAATCGAGGCAACTCTGGAGCACACACCGGGTACAGATGAGACCTGGCTGTGCAAAGCCATGCAGACACTCCTGTGGCTGTGCTCTGAGCAGGACATTCCTTCAGGTGATAAAGTTCTTTCCTTTTTCCCGACTACTTTTTCTATTGAAATTACTTTCCTTTTTTACCTTGCAGGCTTCCTTTCAAAAAAAATATATCCCACAGTTTCTTCCTAGCTCCTGTGGAAGCAATTCAGTGAAGGAAAATAGCTCAAAGAAAGCAGAATTTTTTCCAATCTCACATGCCCAGGGCTGTTAAGTAAATCTGTTATATAACTAGAAGTACAAAGTCCTCTAATTCTTTTAGRGGTGCCTTTGAAAACTACCTCTGGCATTTACTTTCTGTCATTTAACTGCAACTCACCTAGAGCAGAGGAAATCCTTTAACAACCTGTACAGTACTAAAGGTCTCTCTCTATGTGAAGAGTGCTAACTAGTGTATCAAAGATATGGCTTATCTTTCTTGAAATTGTGTCAGAGCATAGTTATTAAGAAAAAAAAAATAAAATTATTTTCTTTCTGATTTTAAATATTAAATAAATCCAGGTGATTATTTTMGATTGCCCTTGAAAAAAGAAGAGGTGGACAAAACAGTTCATGATTCAGGTCTCTACTKTATGTTCAATCCGGTGAAAGATACATTATTTAAATGACTACTTTCCCATGCCTTTCCCACTTCCATAATCTCCCAATGCAGATGATTATAAATCAGGGAAATATATTTTTTATATACAATAAAAGTTGGTATAAATTTTGGATTTAAAGAAAGCCCCTCAGTTTGCATGCAAAATTTTTGGTTTTTGATTTCTGTTACTCTATAAAGTGGTCAGCATCTCTCCTTCCTCCAGTCATCTTAAAGGAACTTATGTAAAATGGCTTCCAAAAGAATAAAAAGGCCTGTAGGCTGGTGACCTGAAATGAAGAGGTTGCCTTGTTCACATGTGGACACTGTAAGTGACATCCATTCCTGATTGTCTGTTATTGTGATCTGTAATATCTTGTTGTTGACTTGTAATGTGTAATCTCATTATAATTCTTCATTGTTTAATGCAATAACGTTATCAGAGCTTGAATATATAGACAGTTCTTATTGATTGGTTCTTTCAAGATCCAGAGCAAAGCTGTGGTTGTGTGCATTCATACTTTTATCCTCCGTTTCCTGGTTTTTGCRGGCATTTTCCTGACTTGGATGCTCTTCATTGTTACCAAGCACCATCCTACCAGTCTTTCGCTTTGTGTTCACAACATTTGTTGTCATCACATTTTCAAATATGCAACATTTCAATGTAGTTTTTGTTCATAGATCTTGAAAAGAATAATGAAGTAATTAAGGGAACATATGGAGAGAGGTTATTTTTTTCTATACTGTGCTATGATTCTGTCACATTTTCTTCTGGTTGAATAGTCTGTTATTATAAAAGAAATCTTTACAATGTCTTGCATCAAATGGAGAAGAATGCATCTGTAGTTCTGCATTTCTGTAATACCAACCTCACTGAAATAATACTGTGGTTTAAAAAAGTTATTTTCTTTCTACATATGGGAGAAAGATGAGCTTTACTTTAAAGGACTGAGTCATTACTGGTGCTAGAGTCATCTATTGACACAGAGTAAAATCCTGCTTAAATAATTATTTATTATTAGCTTTTAGGGGATATCTGTGACAGAAGGAAATAACATGAATCCTCTTTTGCTATTTCAGCACAGAAAGGAATAAAAAATGACAAAATGCAATTCAGACTCAGGCTTCTGCTAGTGGATCTATCTTTGTATTAATCTAATACACAAATCTCTGTGTGTGTGGTAAGTATATCACATCTTCATAAATATGAAGAACACTTACAATACTTGAGGCAATCTTTTTCTGGTGGAATAGAGTTTGGAGCTGAATCAGAGTTCAGGATAAAAGACATATTTTGAAAATATATTTGGTAAAGAGCCAAGACATAGCAATTTATTTGATTTATTTGTACTTGAAACTGCTGCAGCTCAAATTCTCCTTAACTACATCCTCTGTTGTTAAGAACACCTGTTCTATTTTGGTGTCAGGGTGTCTCGGAACATGTGGTTTCATTGTTTCTCTTGGGAATTTCTGAGTATCAGAGGAAGCACCTGGAATAAACCACTTTTGTCATGATATGATTTAAAGCTTCAGATGGCTCAGGGGTTTTTCTTGTATAAGTCTATGAGTGGCTGTTTAACCTCCTAACTGGAAAACATGGGTAACACTGCAGATCCCTATTATCCATACTGTTTAGAAGGTATAGAAAGTAATTAATCTTACAGATTTGTTTCTGTTACAAATTGACATGAAATAGAAACCACTGTAAATTTAAGACTGGTATGGCTTTTAGAAACAAATTTACCAGCACGTAGCACCTTTTAGATGACTGATAGGTGCTTCTTTTTCAATTTCCCTCTTACTGAAGTTATGTAATAAATTGTACCTCATAACTCAGGATGACTGAAAGGCTAATTTTAGCTCTGAAGTGTTTTTACATCTAAATTGATCAATAAATTAGATGGATTAATTAATTTCCGCTGTCAGGACAAAGAACTATCATTGTATGTAACCTTGCTGATGTATCACTTATTAGTTTCTCAAACAATAACTTCTTTTAACTCTCTGTGTATCCCTTCCATTTTTAAGGCCTTGAAAGGTCTGCCTATTTCAAAGAATTAAATTTCGTCCTGTTAGGGAAATGCTGAAGTTCTATCAGTAAGAGAGACCAGCACTAGCCTGCAAAAGATGAAAAAAAATCAGGAAAAATGTAATTTATTTCTGACAGCTGCATAAATTAGAAAGAAGTTTCCTGACAAATGAACATTATTACATTTTTTCCATGTAGCCAAAGTTTTACCTGATCAGAATGAAGTGATGTAAGTGAAAACAGTAGAGTTACTGACACATGGACAAATATACATGAATTCCCATTCACTGAATGAGAAGTCATCTATGTTTGGTGAAGCCTTTTGAAAATATTTAGCATAAAAGAAGATGTCATTTTCCTGTTCAGAATTTCCATAAGGCCAATTAATTCCAAACTAAAAAAAAAAAAAAAAAAAAAGCCCGTGCCTGAGGAAGACATGGGCTCTTTCCATACACAGCAAATCCTGGAATATGCTAAACCATCAGAACTCTTGGGAATCATGTCAATTGTGCTACAGGTCTCAGCAATTCTGTGTTTCAGTAATAATTCCTTTAAAGAATAAACATATCTTCTGAAATGTCATGCTCTAATGATGAATACATATAGGGTAAATTAACCATAGACAACTTGGGAAAAAACTGAAACAATTCTACTCCAGAAATCAAGTCTAATTCTTCCAATTTCCTCTCTGTAATTCCTCATCTTCAGTTATGTTCCTTTTTAATTCCTCTGCACTTGAAATTTAAGTAAATGAAAAAAAATGCGTAAGAACCATGTAAAAAATTACTTACCATATATACATTCCAGACTATAGTTTGAGAAATAAAATGAACTGTAGCAGAATAACAGAACAAAATGCATTATACATATTTCTTTATATGAAAACAAAAAATACTCTCGTAATCATAATGTCCACTGTGTGTTTTCTGTATAATGTATGATTTTAGAGTAGTCTTTTATATAATATTTGTATCATTATATTAATTGCTTCTTCATTTTGCCCCTGATGGTTTCATCAGTTACTCCTGAATGGGCAAATAACAATTTTTCTGAAAAATTACTTTGATTTGAGATTCTTACTGAAAACAGCTCAACTTCATCTGGATCTCCAGTATTTGTTTCTATTAAGCAAACCCATTTAAATAACGTTGATAAGCCTTCACTCCAGTGATCTGTAAAATGTTTTAGGTAAGTTGATTTATGATTAGTGGTCAGTCTGTTAGATAAAAGCCCTAGTTTGTGTCTTTGCATATCTGTGTTTTCATAGCTGATAGGGGGTATATATCTCCAGCAGGACAGTTTGGTATATTGAAAACTGACCAGTTCTTACATCCCCAGTTTTCTCCTCCTCATAAGTAGGACATGAAAAAATATGAGTAATCTTTATTTCTTTCAATTTACACTTATAAAAGAACCAACTGGAAATTGCTATAGGATTTATGAGGTTCTGATCATCATTCTGTAAAGTGTAACTGGATTCAGTAGAGATAGCTGTATTTTTTTTAGGGATGTGCCTTGAACAGATAATTAAATGTACACATACAAAAGTAAAAAAATATAATGAGCAGGTCTTTAGCAAAATATGATTCTTACTGATTTCCTCTTTTCATTCTTCCCACTTCTATCCTACCCTCACTTCTTATGCTTTTTGATAATTAGTGAATTTTTGCCCTTCAATCTCTGGTTGAGAAACCATTTGAAGGATGTCAGTATAAACTTAATACACTAAATATTTGCAAAGTACTTCATCTTTATTCTTAATTTTAAGACTGGAGGAAGTAGAAAATACATGCAYGATGACAGATGTTCCTCTGGCCAAATCTGAGTGAGCAGTTGTGAATTTCTAGGAATCAGTGAATATCAGTAAACTCCAGTACACTCCATTCAACCCAAAATCTTACTATTTGAGAATTTTTCACCGTATTTTGTGTTTCATTTGTTCTTTTAGTTATGACAATATGGTGTCAAGACCCATAATTTCAATGCAAATATCTATTTACATCTCAAAGAAACCTTTTCTACTTACATGTAGCTATGGGCAGTTTCTTTTGCTTTCTATCAGCGTTTCTTTTATATCAACTACTTCAACTTTCTTGTAGAAGGTTTAAATTTGGGTTAGAATTTCACACTCCGGTAATACCTGGTTCAATCTTATGATGCCACTACAAGATATTAGATTTCTCTCTACTTAAAATGAAAACAAGAAAAGAGACAGAAGCACCATGTGTCAGAGTCTGCACTTGACACTGCGTTTCTTCGAACACAGTGCTGCTGTTTGGAGTGCTGTGGAAACAAGCAGTATAAAGTCTACACGTAGGAATCTGACTTGCACACCCTCAAAAACCTGGCAAGGCATGAACTTCATCATTAAGTACCTAAATGTCTTTGGCAGTCTTGCCCTTGTTACTCCAGAATGTCTCTAATGAAAGAAATAGTTGTAGTGAAACGACTCAAGAAAAAAGTATATATTAATAGCTACAAAAATTATATAAAGATGCATACATTCATTGTAGGGGTGTGTGATCCCACTGTTAGTTTAAGGAAGAAAACTTTATGGCAAGTAAGGTGAAGTTTACAAAATGACTGAAACACTCTTGAGCTCTTTTGTTAGATGACCTTCATTAGTACATTTCATGAGTACATAACTAACTTTAGAAAATATTACACTGACAAATCTAGTTTTCATATTATGATAAGTTAATGAGTTTCTCTTTTAACTTGCTAAATTAGCACCAACACTGAACAGAAGATAACAATGGCATGATAAAAACATTAATTTAGTCTTAATTATTTAAAATATGTTCCTCAGAAGTAAGAATAGCCGTAAAAGTAAATATCATAGCTAAATGAACAAAGCATTTCAGAAGACTGTTGCATACTCTTATATTTTTGGGCCTAAGTGTAGTCTGTAAACATAGTCCTAAACTGTGCCACCAAGATTTGTGTGCAAAAATCTGTTACTGATTTATTTGTTCCTGCATTAAAAAAAAAAAAAAAAAAAGGAATGAGAACACCTCCATTTATTGGTGACCTTTTATTTCCCCTCTCTTCTGCTGGTATTCACACAGTAGACTGAATTCCGCCCAGGAAAGAAAGATTCCTTCTGTGGGTAGCTTTTTTTTCTCCAAGAATTTGTCTCCATATTTCTGCAATATTTGAAGTACAGATCATGTAGCTCAGCCCCATCAGACCCCATGAATTATGAATGCTTCCTTTTCTGTTGCAACCTTGCAGTGCTTGCAGTTCAAATCTTCCCAGTATTGCACAGTGGTGTCTGACCGGATGCAAATGTGTAAGGCAAGGCACCATTTGTGTCTTTGTTTTTCCTGCTTGGTCATAGTAAGGAAGGATGATCTCTCTCTAGCATAGCCCTGTTGATGTTAATAGATTTTTGAACGTGAGGATCTGGCCCAGCTGCCTTTGATTCAGGTTCTATTGGGAAAGAAATAGGTAAAAATTTAAGAAAATAAAAGTGCATTTCTTTTCTCCCTCTTTGCCACATTATTAATATGCCTTCTGTTTATTTTCCTTCTATGAACTAGAATATGACTTATGAACTATATACCCAATATACACATTTGTGCTTAACAGGTGGGGTTCTTTTTGTGTTTGAAAATGTTTTTGCTTTCACAGTAGAGAGCTCTTGATAGAGTTGCAAAATTAACTAAACTGCAACTGCTTTGCCAATGAAGTTTCAAGAAATTGCATGTGATTCTGCTTTATAAAACATTTCGACATAATACAGTTGCAACAGTATAAAGTTTGTTCTCCAATTTCAGCTGTCACAATCACCAACTTCTTTAAATGGAGAACCTCTTCACGCTTTATTTGTTGATAAGTTTGCAGTACTAGTGTACAATTCATGCCTTCAAGTTGTTCTGTAGAAAGTAATGAGATGTTTGAGTTGCCTAAAACACAACCCGCAGGTCCTTAATTCTGGAAAGAGCTTCCCTTACTGATTCAGGGAGAAAAGGACAAGGGAAATGTTGCATCCTAAGTAGCTTAAAGTGTATTTTCCTGTCAATTAAAGTTTAAATTAAAGAGTTTGTTTGGGTTGTTTCATTTAGGTAAAGTTCATATACACATTCAGATTAAGAGAGAGTTTTAAATTAGAAATTAGAAGGATAACTGGAGGAGCGATGATCCTCAGAAGAGTACAGAATCAAATCTTAAACAAATAAATACAAATTTTTAGGGCACATCAACAAGTTTCATGGAATAATAAATGACTATGACCATGTAGAATGTCTTAAGTGCAATCTACATTGCATTATATTTTCTGTATTTATTATTATATTTGTTCATCTTAGAGGTGATGTGCTGCTTGAAATACTCCTTTCCAAGTCACAGATTATGGAACTGATGTATCTGTTCTGTTCCCTACTGGATGGAAATGCTTAAAGCAATACATTATTCCAGAATGCTTTATCTCCAGTGCTTTCAGTACTACTTGCTCTGTGATTTCTTGAAGTATTCATTAATTAAGGAAGCATAATGCAAATTATTGAATTTCAAACTAAGACCAAGGTAAATGAATACACCTTTAAAAGTAGAAAAGATGCTATTATTAGAACACTTCTAACTTAGTTTATTTTAATTATTTGCATAGCTGTAATTATGCTATAGTGCACTTCATTTCTGCATTAAAATTAAGTAGAATAAAATTATCACTTTTTAATAACATCAAATTAAATGTCATTAATGAGAATTTAATCACCATGTTTCATATTAGATATAATTAGCTAATGATCTATAAATCTGTATGAAACACACCTTAACAATATAACACTTTACATAATAAAATAACCAATCTAAGCCCAAGAAGTAATTAAGAAGATGTCATATGTGCCATATTTCACTATCCATGAGAGAAGACAATTGAAGCTCTGGTAAAATATACAGTATTAAATTTTACTTGCCCTGCCCTCTCTACCATTATTTATACTTTTACGAAGTACTGTCTGTTTAAATTATGTTAATGGTCTTGTATTTCTTTGCATTTGTGTTTTTATAATTGGTGGCAGGTGAGGAAATAACGTGTTGTGTGTCACTCCATTAAACTATTGCGTAGACTATGCTGGAGGGGTTGGCTTTAGATTTCTTGCTTTGTTCCTTACATTAAGAATTTTCACCAGCTAATTAATTTTATTAAAATAAAAATTTTCTAAGACAGAATTTTGTGATTTCTGGGGTGAATTTTCTCAGATTCTCTGGGTACAACTTCTGCTTAAAATCAGTGAGAAAAAAAGTTGTATTTAGTTCATTGCAACAGTGATATCATAGGGTTTCAACTTTGATGTCACTGTGAGCTCAACTGCCCTGCAAGTCTGCTGAAGTCCTGTCATACTCCTGTTTTTTTCAGTCATCAAAGAAAACAAAGACATGTAAAGCCTAAGAAACAAAATGCCCACACTTCTTTACTATTTCCCTTCAAAATAACAATATTGATGAAAAAAAAATTATTGTTGGAATGTATTTTTTAACTTGCCCCATCATGTTCTTATCTTAGTTTATTGAACTTTGTGGTTTCTATAACTCAGATATTTAAAAGCTGTCTGGACATGATCCTGGGCAGTCAGTTCAGCGTGGCCCTGCTTGAGGCCCTGCTTGATCATATGATCTTCTGAGATACCTTCTGACCTCAGACATTCTGTGATTTTCGAATTGCTTTGGTACCATCTTGTTATTAATATCTCGTGCACTATCAGAATGTCAACATGAGATAAGCATGTTCTGTCAGCTGTCTCTGATTAGATGCTGTGGAGTACCATGTTAAAACTGAGAATCTTGTTTGCTTTTAATAAAATGCACTTGTCCTTGAAGCTGTCCCATCAAAAGACAGAAGAGCCTTTTAGTAAGTATATTGCAATTCAGGGCAGAGTTTGCACTGATATTTCATTTTTCAACTCATCTTTACCTTCTTGTATTCATCGATTTGTCTGTCTTTAGAGGCTGAAATTGAAATTGAATCTTTCCTTTGCACACATTTTACTATATTTTAAAGTTATATACTGCATTACATACTAAATAAAGATTTAGAGAAGTAAAATTAATTCATTGAGCCAGACATGTTAGACAGTTTTTAAAATGTGTATTATTATATCATATCACTCATGTCAAGCCTTGCTTAGAAAGTCTTAGTAATCAAAATTGTCAATGTTAGTCTTAAAGAAGGAGAGCAATGATCTTCTGGTACTATAAATGCCAGCTAAGTATCCCTGTCATATTTTAAATAATTAAAAATTATTTTTCAATTAAAAATTCTTAAAATTGCTTCTAAATACTGACTGGTACTGCATGAAGTTACATTTAGACAGAAAAGAATAATCAAATTACTTTTTTACTTTTTTTTCTCAGAATAAAGCATGGTGTTTCTGCATTATTGCATTGAAAGCAAAATATTTTTAAATCCATGTAATAGTTTCCCTTATCATCAATATTTTCTCTGTAACTCTCACATCATAGAAAGTGCAGCTATATAAAACTGAAAATGTACTGCTAAAATTTCACCACTTCATACTAATTGARTTGGATGTCAAAGTATTCTTCAGGTTTCGGTTCATTTCATGCTGCATTTCCTACCCTAACAAATTTAAATTTTATGCTTTTATAAAGGTTGTGGTTAGATTCTCAATCACGACATCTTCTATTCTTTGATTTCTGTAATACCCTCGTCGCCATCCTCAGAAATGTTTTATCACAGAGCAAAGGCAGGGGAAGCAGTTCATTACAGATCCTTGCCAAAGTGGAGGCAAGATGATGGGCACAGGAAGGAGCAGTCCATTAAGGGATATTGAAACCAAATGTTATAACCACAGTCTTGGGAAGTCTTGAGCCACCAGTGGCTGGAAGGGTTGACTGGAAATGTGCTGGGACATGACTGTTCTCACAGTGGGATACTCCAGCTGAGCCCGTGCTGTCACAGTCTTACCCACTGGRGGAGAACCCAGCTCTTGGTTCCCTCCTGATGCTGTGCCTGATCTTTGGGACTCTTGATTTTTAACAGCTGAGAATCTTCGTTCTGAAAAGTTAGGGAACATCTTGTCCTCAAAACAGGGTTGTAATCAGCAATCACTCCATTGAGAGTGTGATGATAATAATTTACTTTCATCATGGATTTGCAACAAGAGGTCGGACTTTTTTCTCCTCAAGGCATTTGAAGGGTGCCATTTTAGGCATTGATTAGGGTAAAACTAGCTTATGTACTATAAAGTGTTTGAGAAAATCTAGGAAATCAAGCATTTCTCTGGTCTGGAATACATATTTCACCTTTTAAAAATTAAAATGGGGGAAAAGACAGACACCATAATCTATTACAAATTATATTAATGAGGAACACTTATTTTATACAGCTGTTTATTCATATTTTCAGAAAATAAAATTAGAAATAATTAATTCCTGGTAAAGTTTAGCAGGACAAAAAGGAAGACATACATTCATATGTGTGTGTAAAACCAGCATAAGATGTTGGCAAAGGGCACAACTTTGGTCCTTTCATTTCACAGTTTATTTGAGTGGATGTACTTTTGCCCTTTCACATGCCTTTCTGGGGCCTGAACTTTTAATTCATCATGGGAGATGGAGGCTAGGATGTGAGGCATGGTGCTGGATTTTTCCAAGCCAGTGGAGGACTGGTTTGGATTTTTCCAAGCCGGCCTGGAGGGTTTGGTGCGAGGTGTTTGTTTTCCAGCAGGAAGAAGCATATGAGATGAAAGGTGTGAGAATGCACCGTAGTATGTGTGGTAGGACATTAAGCACCGCTGTAAGGGAAGTCAGAAAATGGAAGGATATTTGGCAATATCATATTTTCTGCTTAGAAATGTATGTACATTTTTTTTGGCATTCAGTGAAAGTTAAGATGTTTCCAGGACATCCAGAATTATCCCCCGTATTCTCTGCAGTTCAGTTTCCCACACACCTCAGAGATGTCTGTTATTTGTTGATTTTTAGCTGGGCAATTAAAGCTACTGTGCAAGTGCTCCAAACCAGCAACATGACTGGGCACAGGATTTAACTTCTTCACTAAATAATTTTGAAAAGAATGTTAAAAAATTAAAAGATGATCAAATGTTTTAAAAGTAGATACTTTAGACTAATTCAAACAGGTGTTTTTGTTTCCAGGTATCATAACATTCCAGATATCATGCATCCCAGCATGCCATATCTCTTGACACGGTGGTAAGGAGGATATCATTTCCATCTCTGGTAGCTGCTGGTAAACACCCTCCCTTTGAAATTGGAATGTTTCAAGTTATATTAGCTTGACTCTTGTCATTTCAGCAAAATAGTCTTCAATTCTGCCTAAAACAAAACTTTCCAAAAATATACATCTCTTCCTTCATCTCATTTCCCTGTTCTGGAAGTTACATCAGAGATTAGTCAGAACTATAAATCACAGGCAGGAAGTCATAGGAAAATAATTGCACTGTCTAGCCAAAACAGTGTCTCAAAGGGGCAGTGTACCAGAGTCAGGTGGAGAAGACTTGCCTTTTTAGTATTCATAGTTTGTGAATATTTAGCCTGGATTTTCTTCATCATGCTTCTGAGAGCCACAGCTCCTCAAGTTCATTAATAGCCAAATGGCTTCACCAACCTTGTCACTAAATTTAATATTTACGTGACTTTATCTGAAATCATTTTAAGACTGTATGTAAGTTATAGGTTAATATAGCAGTCCTAATTAAAAAAAAAACCTTCACATTGTTTTATGTGAAAATCATAGGGTTTATGTATTTTGTTGTCAATTTTGTTAAGTCCTGCAACCCATTTATTACCTGGCAGGTAGTAAATCTTTACTCACCTCAAACCATAATCTCAGACTCCTACCTTTTCCCTTTGCTGTAAGTGTTAAACATATTTGTTCACTGCACATTACCAATTTTGAGTCCTGCAGTGTTCTTTAGTAGATTGGAATCTTTTTGGGATAAAGACTGTCATTTTTACGAGTTGCTCTCTAGGAAGCAGTTTCTGATGTTGGAAATTAAGTACTGCTATAGCATGCATTCTAAGTAATCAGATCTGTTCAAAATTCTGTCTGGGGGATGTTTCTGAGTCATAAAATACTGATGGCTGACTTTCGTTGAAGGTTTCAGTTTAAGTACTGTTTGTCTTTTTTGAAAGACAAACTTTTGAAAGACTTTTTTGAAAGTCTTTTATATTTAGCAGTATTTAAAAAATAGGAAACTTTGATTTGGAGACTAAAAACTCTACTAATCCTAGAGAATCATACATACAATRTAGTTTTCAGATTGTCTGTTAACTGAGTGGCAGCTTTATAATAAAAGATTCAGACCAGAAGTAAAAAAAGGCACTAATCTTCAACACTTTCTCTGTGTCAATTAGGAAAGGTTACTGTGAAGGAGCAGTCTTGTATAACCCCAACTGCTGTGTGCCGGGAGCATGGATTCCTTTGCTTAATGTAGATTGAATTTTGCTTGCACAAAACAAGGATCGGTAGTTTTCTTCAAAGACAGTATATTTTTCTGGGGCCAGTATGAATTGTTATCTCCTGTATTTCTCARTATTCAAGTGAATTTCGTAAATTTTTAACTTTTTTTTTTTTCTGCAGCACTGTAAGTCAATAACATAGTGCCCTTAAGTAAAAGTCTTAGATTTTGCTGTTTGTCTGTTAAATTGATAAAGGGTTGAGAGCACAATGTCCTGGGCATTCTTTACTGCTATCCCTACTCATTTTCTTCAGCGTTCCATCATAACTGATATTACAGGCAATAACAGTCAAAGCAAAGAGATTCTATTTTTTCCTTTGTGTTGCAAGTGTCCAAAGCCTAGCTCTGGAATTCTGTATTTCCAAAGAAATATTTGTCGGTAACCTGAGAGGAGGAGGCTTGCTACTCTCCTTTCTAGTAGTAGYGCTAAGTGTTTCATAGTTGCTTAAACGTAACGCCTATTTAGCACAAGAGAAACAGGGAGCGTTAGTGTTAGAAGGAAAACAGCATTTGACTTCAGGTAGGTGGACCTTTCCAGGTCTGTGTGATTGTGTGCTGAAATTTCCTAGTTTACCGAGTGATAGCTGGAAATCCCTCCTCCTATCTGATGAATGTTCTGAACRCATTTCAAAAAGAAACCATCCTTTTAGCGAAACAAAGGACTAGACACAATTTTGTCTCGGTAATCTGTACTTGCTATATGTGTTTGTTGTATGTTATTTTCCCTGACTGACACCTCTATACACGTRTAAGACAGTTACCTTTCACTAGTTTGTTTCTTTTTTTTCTCTTGGTATTAATATAACTATACAGTAGCTATATAGAGACTTACACTGTCCAGCACCTGTGTACTTTTCCATCATGGGATGCGTATGGTTGGTTTCCTGTGTCCTATCCTTTCCCAAGGCCTCGACGTTCTCTGTGTGGAGAGGTCTTTAACCCAGAAACACAGTTGCCATACTCTGCCAGCCATACACAGAATTTGCTGAAGTCTGCAAACTTTTGCAAAGCAATTTAGTGCTGTGGAGCCTTAGAATGCTTTTTGAGATGCAAAAATATTTGTTCATGCTGCTTGCCACATCACAGGCATATCCATGACCTTTGCTTTTGTGGAATTGGACTGACAACTTTACATATTTTAGTTGTAGAAGGCTATTCCTAAGTTTTGAATCCTAACAAATTTACAAAGATGTCAAAGCACAAAATGCCCCACAAGAACTTTCTTGTAGAAGTGGTGACTTCTTTTTCTGAGAAAAATGACATATAAAACTTTATATGATTATTTACCGTTCATCTTTTTTCGTTGTTTGTTTTTTTTTCTGATAGAAATTTCTGGATTAAGCTATGATGCTGATTCTTCTTCAAAAAASAGTGTTGAAAACTGAGGAATTGTCTTTCTAGCTTGCATGTATTGCAGCCTATTCCTTGTCCTACTTGGTTTTGTAWATGATCTGTTTCAGAATCTCTTGCTTAATTTTTATGTGCAGTGAGGTTTATTTGTTAAATTTTGCAGTATAATTTCAGTACCAAGTTATTCAGAGAGTTATTTGCAGAAACAGATATATTTCATTAATATCTTTCTCCTTCTGTCTTTTGTGCATTGGTCTTTCTAGGATCTCTTTAAGGTGAACTATTTTTACAGGAGTGGGCAGATGGGGAAACTACTTTCCACAAATTTTGCTGCTCTTTGTGCGCAGCTTATCTGTGGCACGTGAATATATTATCATTTTTAAAGCAGATTTTTTGTTCAGATCTCATATCCTTGATGTAATTTACTTTTGGATACTCTAGAGTATCTAAAACTTTTCGTTACTCTAGAGTAAATGCAATTTACTCTAGGATAAACTAGAAACAAAAGCAGAAGAAATCCCTTAGAGGAAAGTGAGTTAACAAGTTAAGCATGAGGTCAAACAGAAAGTAAATGTATAGCCCATAGGCACTTCAGAACCATCCTGGAGAAACAAACATGAGCACACATGGGTGCTCCCATCTATTACATTGAAAAAAAAAAAAAAAATAAGTGAACCTTGAGCCAACAAGGTTGAAATTAAATGAAAGAGAGCMAAGTAATGAGAAAAACATGTTGTATTTTTTTTAGGTTATTAGTCTATCTGTTCATCATTAGGCAAAAATAAGTACATTAAAAAAAAAAAGTTTTTTGTAAACGAATGTTCCTGTAAGCCTTTTTGTCAGTTTCAAAGCCTCTAAGGAAACTTTATTTTTCTCTTCCTTTATAAGTATATTCAGTGCACATAATATATGCAGTGGATGTTAAAATGACATTAAAAAGCACTCAGTTTTCTTACCTCTAGTCAGTGCATAATGTGTTTAAATATAGAATGATGTTTAATCAATGCTGTATAGTTGTAAAATTTTTCATGAATTATGAACTTCTGGAAATTTCATTTTAAGAAGGAAGAC
Organism: Amblyornis subalaris; assembly: GCA_018881555.1. Classification (NCBI taxonomy): domain Eukaryota; kingdom Metazoa; phylum Chordata; class Aves; order Passeriformes; family Ptilonorhynchidae; genus Amblyornis; species Amblyornis subalaris. The sequence goes on from JACAXG010000053.1 coordinate 948,617, forward strand.
TGAGTATGGGTCATTAAAAAACAATAAAATCCAGAGCCACTAAAAAAYCCATAAAGCCAACAAACCAACTAAACAAAACAGAACAGAAAATCCACTGCCCAAAGAACAAGAACTTTAAATGAGAAATTAAGGATTAAAGTTAGGTGTAAGAGCACTTTGATATTGCATACACATTCAATTAAGTGATTAAAACATAGTTCCTTTAGAATCTCTGATTCAGTTTAAATGCCCAATACTTGAATCATCTCACATTTTCAAAACAAAACAAAACAAAACAAAACAACCAAACTAGTTTAGAAAATATTCTGATTTAAGAATATTAATTTGCTGGGGAACTGTGAAGTGTGCATGTTCCTCTTTCCTCTGGGGATTTGCGTGTACTTTATCTGCTGGTTTTACAAAGATCTTCGCTGCCCTGGTGAAACAAAGAAGAATCAGCAAAGTTCAGGACCTTATTTGTCGAGTGTAGTGTTAGAACTTGGTTCTGGCAACYTCTGCTCATACATTGTGGAGCCATATTTTATGAGTGATTTCTTTATAGTGTGCAGATGTCTTGGTGTTAGTAAGGAATAATCAAATGCATAAATATAATAAAAGCCTCCCTGTGAACATCAGTAGTTGAACGTATAGTGACTGCAGCTATTTGTAATCCAAGACTGAAAATTGAGTATGAACTCATATTGTGAAAACAGAAAATGAATTTAAAATCATGTTGATTCTTTTTAATTCACTGAATTATTTTTTTTTCCCATTGATAAAAGATTTAGAAAGCAAAGCCAGATTCAGAAAGACTAACAATAGGGTCCCCCCCTCACACCGATTCTGCCCTGTGTCTGCTGTTTTCTATTCAATTTTTACCCTGATTACCATGTAGGTGGCTGCAGATACTTTCTATCTGGAGGGGCCAGAGACTTGTTTCTGGAACACTTGTGGATGCCTCATTTGTTTCCATATTGATCTAGCCTGAAAAATGGAAATACGAAATACCTATAACTTTGTAGTGAATCGCCTTGTGTTGCTGAAAACACATACCAAGGTGCTTAAGTTTGTACCATCTCTGTCTTAATTAGAAAGAACAAAACCCCACACAACATATTTTTGAAAAGTCCAGAAAGACTTTACTGAAAATACAATTAGAGCAGTTTATGTGTTAGGGCAGTATGTGTGCTGTAAAATAAAAGCGCTATAGAAAGTGGATGCAGAAATTGATCCCTCATGTTTCAAATAGCAGAAAAATCTAAAGAAAAATCAACACTGATTGTTTGTAATCTAGTTTATGTGTGGGGAATTACAAAGTAGACAAGTTTTATGTGCCTGCAGCCAAAGAATAGATTGGTGACACAACTAAGAGTACCTAATAAAGATTCCCCAAAAACTTATTCTTTTAGAATATGTCTTCTCTGGGACACAGASTAGTGTACTTTTACAAACTGTATCGGTTCAAAGACCTTTTAACATATGTCTGGGAATTGAACCAGCACAAGTCTGGTTGTTAAAAAAAGTCAGCATGAAAATAGAAAATGATACATTTTTGCTTCCCAGGCGGTGAGTTTCCATAATGAGATTATGATCAAATGTACACTTTTAAAAAGTTTTTTCTTTAGCTATGTGTCATTTTGGGTATTCAAATACTGTGGTGATAAACATCTCAGAAGATACTGCATAGAAAATAATTTGACTGTAGAAAATTCAGTGTATATTCAGAAAGCTCAAATACTTGAAATACTGAAATTATGGTGGTCAGAGTAGACAAATTCCTGTAATTATGGAATTATTCTGAAGAGTAAGATCAAGGGCAAGATTTACAAGGAATACAAACCTTAGGATAAATCCCTAGCAATATTTTGTTTCCTAGTGTTTAATTGTTAAATAAATTCCTCTTTCTTGCTGCTGATGGCTGGCTACTGGGCAAATTATAAAGAAGGAGCAACATATGAAAGGAAGTGTTTTACACAGCTAAATGAGCTGCAGTGTTGGTGTTACAGAATTCGGGTATCCATGCTTGCTGCAATATGTACGTTTTTCTACATAAAAAAAMCCCTCACAAATTAAAATATTGATATTTAATAAATGCATCAAAATGCCAGCAAAGAATATACAAAAACATATTTTATCTTAAAATTTGTGTTAAACAAAAGGTCAATTGGCATACTTTTTGTGCCAGATTTATTGCTAACATGCTGTGCTTCTTACAAAATAAATAGAATGTTCCTATCTTTGAGTCCGATTTTTCTTGCAAATCCTTTGAAAATTACTTTATTCCAGTGGGCCATGCAGATGTCGATATAAAAATTTTGACATTTCATCTACTTACTCACAATGAAGTTAGTGTTATTTTATGGTCCCAAGACAAAAGGAAAATTCAAAGAGCAATGATCCATAATACCAGTATAGTTAACAAACTACCAAGAACAACGTCTCCCTTCTTTCATTCAGATGTTTAGACATTAATAATTGGAAAGCTGGTACTGGAAATTGTGGAGAACTGTGGACTACCATTGATATGCATTTCACTCTGTGAAGTAAAAGGACAGAACCACTGATAAATTGTTCCTTTATTAATCAGAGTTCCTAATCTCCATTTCTCACATCCTATTCTCTTTGTAGATTTGGTGAAAACCCAGTATAGTTGTATAAAAAAGCATATACAAATCAGAAGTTATATATAAATCATTAAATTTTAAAATTTTTGCGAGAAAAACTGTCAATTCATTAAACATTTATTTAAACTTCACCAAGTGGTTCTGATATGTTATTTGAGATTGGAAGCCAAATTGTGAAATTAAGAACTAAGCAAGAAATTCAGACAGGAATGCCAAACTTCCATTTTACCAAACAACTTGTTTTATATAAATGTGTTTCTTTATATGCTAGGATCATTTCTTGGGTCCAAGATAGAATTTTTTAACCTAAGTGTAAAAAAGGCTGTGGAGTGAGATGAAGGAATCGACTGAGAGTCAGAGTCACAATCCTCCATAATCCTTCACTGTGGTGGCTGCAGGATGGACTCGGGAGATGGTTCACTGGTCCTTTTTCTTCCCCCTCTTATTGTGGTTGGGATAATAATGTATTTCAAAACTTCATACCTTTCATATAATTGAGTGATATTCCACTAACCAGTAGTAAGTAAAAAAAGCTTTTTTGAGATGTTACTGACTTTGGGAGCAATCCTTATTCTTTCAACAGAAAATATGGTGAGAACATCTACACTGGGATGTCTTTAAGCCATGTCTTGAAATACCCACCTGAACATGGTTTATATTGTCAGAGGAATTCTTAAGCCTAAACAGTTGACACAGAGAGAAGGTTTTTTATGTTTCATGTTATTTTCAAAATAAATTGAAAGTATAAAATGATAGAAAGTTATATTAGTTTAATCTCAAGCAAACAGATTTTCTCTTTTCCTCAATATAGTTGGTGAATATAGTAATTGCAACTTGAACAAGTAATAATTAGAAATTCATTCAAAAAACTGGGAAGGAAATCTCTTTTCTGAATAGCAAGATTTTTGAGGCATAAAAGAGAAAGTGCATGCATGCTTGATTTTTTTTCTTTAATTGGGCTCTTTTCTTCTATAAATATATTTCTATTGATACTGGTTTAAACTGTGTGCCATGATAGTTCTTCAGATCCAATCCTCCATATTTGCTGTATAATTCATCACCCGTGGGGCTGATTATGGGATTCACTATTTTAGCCCCTATTCTCTTGTGAGGAGAATAAATGCTGCACACATTGCTGCTTGGTCTTAGTAAGACCAAGATTCAGACAAATCAGATGAATCACCTTCACAGGTAAAGTCTAATTAAAATTATTTTATACAGTCAAGATATGAAGTAAACATTCATAAATTTAAGCATATTTAAACATATACAGACTATCTCTAGTCTATCAGACTATCTCAGACTATGACTTTAGAAGGCTCTGGTTTATTATTCAACAGAGTGAACTGCAACTGGGCAGTTACTTTAAATAATAAATATGTCATATTTATGAGTAGAGGTTGCTATTGTGGTGCTCGTGTGGATGTAGAGGGAGCTGAAGGGAGCACAGCAGAGCTCTCAGGATGCTTCACACTTTGTTCTCCTGCCTGCACAKCTTAGCCGTGTGGTGAGGCTGTAACCAAGTCATTTCTGCATCTTACAGGTAACTATCAACTAGCTTTAAGTTAACCTGAGAATATTTAACATTCACAAGATTCTCCCTTAATACTAATTTTTTGTGCTTTATTCATTAGTACTAATTTCAGATGTTCTGGAAGATTGTTCAGGTGAGATGTCCTGATAGAATAAGATTACATAAATATTGTTAGAGGCATGATTTAAATTAAAACTTTATTTCTTTTAAGAAGCAGTATTGTGGTTCTTTTATGCTTACCATATTATTTAAAGAGCTCAATATCTTTTCCATAGGTAAATCAGAAAATTCAGTATAAGACTGAAGAGAAAATATAAGCAGATAAATTTGCACTGTCAGGGATTTTCAGAATCATGGTTTTTTAGAACTGAGCTGCCTTTGAGGTATCACTTTGGGGAAGTATAATTCCAGAAAAGACAGGCATGCAAAATTTGAGTTGTTTGGGTTTTTCTTTCTTCCCCATAACCCTCATAATATAAATACTGACATCATGATGAATGAGCATGCAGTCCAGAACATATTGTGTATCAGTTTTGTTGAAACATTAGTGTTATAAATATCTAGTGATGAAATAAGAGAGGAATGCAGGAGTGTATTTAAGTTTTCAGTTTTTAAAGAGCCTTTAGAAGACTTATTCTTCTAAAGCTATTAAACTATAAAATGGAAATCAATTTTTCTCTAGTCTCCTAAAGGTGCCATAGTTTGTTTAACTAGATCAAAGTGCTTTCAGATGATTTTCTGAGAAAGGTTATGAACTATCAAAACTAACATTTTGAGATTGCATATTTTCTGTCTGAATTGATTCAAGTAACAAGCAAGTATTTCTGACTCAGCTGTAGAGCCCCGTTCCCTAGAGATGCTGTTGTTCCTGGTGGGAGCTGTCATAGTTTGAAGGTTGTCATGCCCACGGAGGATTAATCTAGAACATAAGAGAGAATTTATCTTGTCTGTGGTCCTGGCCACTGCAGGACTACTGACATTGTTGGTTAAGCAACGATATCCACATTGTAAATATTTTCGTATGATGCTTCTCATCCACTCTCATTTATGATCTTATTTTTCAGTGTATCCCACTCCACACTTCTTCTTTCATGGGTTCTTCATTTCACTGTTTCAGAAAAAGGGCAATTTCATTTGTATTGTTACCTTGAAGATATGATCCATTCCCTGGAGTTTTCAGGTTTTGTAGACACTACTCTGTTCCTTTATCTCTCAGTTTTCCTCACACATTTTATCTTCTTTATCCTTTTTGATTGCTGTGCTTTGCATTTTGTCTAACTCTTCTGTAGTTTTTGTGAACTATGCAACCAAGCATCACAAAGTAAGAYTTACACTTAATAAAATTCAATAAAAAAGCTCCAAACACCAAATCTCTACAGTCAAGCTTAAGGATACTCAACCTCACTGGGAATACAAGTCCTCATACAAATTGATGTGTATCCATGGCATTTTCAACCCCTGACTTTTAAGCAAATTTCATCAAAATGCAATGAAAGACTTCTGAAGCAAAGTGCAATGCTTTTTCAAGTGTCTGTGCTACCTGAGACAACATTTTAACTAGAAATTTACATGAGAGGAATAGAACAGGGCTGACATCTACGCTATGAGGAGGTACCTGTGAGRTACCTTCCTGAGGAGAAAGTTTGTTCATTATCACTGGATTTGCATGTTAACTATTGTGATAAGATAAGCAGAACACACGTATACACTTCTGACTTTTTCCCCCCCYAATTTAAATGTAGATGTGCTAAATCATATGCCAGTAAAAAAAGAATTTTAAAAAAGTGCCAGTATTTTCAGAGTATGTAAGTACTGGCTAAACATTTATCTTGCATCAATATATTTGGTTAGTGTTTCAGTGAAATAGACTAACAGCCAAATAATGATATAGTTTAAAAATCACAGTGGTTTTTTTTCAAGTGTGGATGTTTATTCTTATACAGCAAAATAATGCAGWCAGTTTTTGAAACTAGTTTTTTATACACATCCATCTATGAAATACCGAATAAACAAACATGGTTGCTATTAGGCCATAAACCATCATAAATTTACGTAAAAAAATCCTTTTCTCTGAAGAAAATCAGTGACTTTAAACCAGACAGTGCAATGCCCTCTTACTAATCAAAGTAGTACATTCACATCAGGTCTTATTTCTAACAATTGGTTTGATCTAGATACCAGGAGAACKTACTATTTTAGTGTCCTCTTGGTAATACAGTGAAGTAATTTCTTGAAAAAGCCATGAACCTCTCTATGAAAAAGAGAACAAAAGGCCTTTTTCTAAGGCCTACTTCCTCAGCATTTCAAAATGAGTGCCTCCATATAAAATGCCAYCACTTACGATAGGTTGGAAGCAGTTAATGAATGTACAGAACAGTCTATAGATACATGGAATTCTGTTCACTTTTGACTAAGTGCTTATTGGGGGGGCGGGGGGGGARGTTGTATCTTTTTCTCCTGCCTTAGGATTTAATGGAAATATAAGAACTTTGTGAAAACGTTTTGAGAACCAGCAGAATGTGTCACTGGATATGAACAAAGTACCAGCAAATTCCACAAAACATTGGCATTCTTCCTGAACTTTAGGCAAGATTATGTACAAAGTACATTGTTCTTTTAATAATTATGAAAGTAATTGTAGGAATCAATTATAATTAKGAAATATTTCCCTTTTTTTTAGATATTATGTAAAAAAAAGTTATTTTCATAGGCAGAGGACTGACTGGCGTAAGTTGGACCTACTTGGCTGACGTCACAGGAGAGCTTAATGTTTGTGTGAGATTTAAAAGTGACAGTTGAGTTTTTAAATTTATACTAATTTTTATTTTTATTGACAAATTTTCTTAGTATTTATAGCTGAAAATATATAYAAATATGTACATTTTGCTTGTCATTATTCTGATCCCAAGTATTTGATAAAATAATGTGAAACGCTTTTCAGATTTGACAATTTTGTTCTCAGATCCTAAATTGTACCAGTTTTCCTGAAATAATGCTCAAATACTGAAAGAAAACTTTTTTGCTTTATTCAGCTGAACAGAACAACACAAACCTGAGCCAGACAAGCAGTGGAGTAAAAATTAGCATAATGCAGAAGAATAAATTCACAAAGTCAACAAGACTTCATCCAGTAAGCATAAACACACACACACACAGTGGAAAATACCTGCCTTTTGCTCACTGTATACACTAACAGCTTATGAAGACAGTAATTAAAAAAAAATAAAGTAAAATCTGGATTCATATTGAAAGTTTTATATTTGACTCACAGAGAACACATAATGGAAATATATTTTGTTAAAAATATTATTTGGGTGTCAGTATTATCTGTTTATATTACATCTTAAGTGTGTTTTGTATTTGATTTTAAATTTACAATTACTGTTTCTTTTAGACTAATCTCAACAGGTTCAATTGATATTGGAAATAACATTAAAGATCTTTAAACTGAGAAAACAGACCAACAATGTCAGATTATATGAAGGTCCTCAAGTGCCTTTCTTATTCTGACAAATAGGAAGATAAGCAAAAATTTAGGAAGTCTGAAATTAGACATTTGATCATTTACATTCCATCCAAGGATTTATAAATTATAAAATCACAATGATATAACTATGTAGCCACCTTTTCATTCCTCCTGAGCCCGAAACAAAGTGAGAATAAGGAGTACAGCCTTTCCTTCCACTTCACAATCTGAAATGTATTCAAAGGAGAATACAGTGCTATATAATTGCAATTGTCAGTGGGATTTGCAGAATATTAATTACTGCTTTTTGAATTGTTAACCATTAGTGACTCATAGGACATGTCTACTTGAAATTATTCAACCTGCAAATATTAAATTAAAAAATATAGACTATTAAAATAATCGTGGGGATAGAAAGAAACCTAATTCCTTTTCTATGGCAACTTAGAATTTAGTGAAAATAATGGAAATATCTGTAAATTTCTAAGTTTTTATGAGCATGTAGGCAAAGCAAAATGCCTATAAAAGGGTGATTATGGGATTTAGGTCAGGTTTTGTGACTAATATTAATGCAATGAGGATGAGCACCAGTCTGTTAGATTTGAGGAGAATATGCTTCTTGTCTCTTTATTCTTACTTTAGCAAAGGAAATAAAAATCATGGCATTTCTCTTACTCTGCTGAGTAAACCAAACATATCAATACRAAAGAAAAAAACCTTAATTTCTAGTCTGTGTATCCCCTAATTCTGAAAGGGAATGATTTAAGTAAAAACAAAACCTTTTGTCTTTATGTAAAGCTGATGTGAAACAAGCCTCTTGAGACACTTTGGATTAGCAGTTATTGATCCAGTGTGCAGCCACTACTATTCAAATGAATGCACAGGTTTGATAGGTGTGCAAGTGTGATGTATGTAGTAAATACCTAAGGAAAACTACATTTGCTCTGTAATTAGGCAGGACATTTTCTCCTCACCTTCTTTCTTCTTGGACTCTGGCGCATGGATCAGTGCTCAGCGACTAATTCACCTCAAGGCAGTTTTCATTCATTTTGAGCCAAACTGGTGAGCAGATTTCAAGACAAAAACAGGGAAAAGATGCAGATTTACCCTGCTTAAAGTAATCATTCCAGCAGCTGTTTGTTGGAAAGATCTGGCACATGTTAGAGACTTGAGCCTTATGTATGGGGTGTCACCCTTGCCCTTCCCAGGACTTCACAGCACAGCTGATGGAAGCATGAGTTTGGGACAGGGCACGGCTGGTGCTGGAGCAATGGGAGCCTTGGGTTGCTGGAGTGTGGCCTTCTGGGATGGGAAAAGGCTTTCCTTGGGACATGCCAAGTCTAGATTCAGGCATCCGAACCAAAWGCAAGTGAAAGGAGGAAACAGACTCTTCTGAGCTGTCAGTAAGAGCCTCCTACCGTAAGTTAAGAGAAGCATCATGCAGCCAGTGTGTTCATATCCTCACTCTTTGTACATAATCCCAATGACAATCTGGTGCATTAGATAGTGATGCTGTTAATAATGAAATGTTATTAATCACAGTCATCTTGCTCTCTGCCTTACTTTCTCAGGCCTGATCTCAGCAATTCTGTATTTTCGCTGCGTTGCCTCCCTGTTTTCCAAAGCAAAGTCCAGCCMATCTCTGTAGGGTTACCATGGAGCTACGTGAATTCCTTTCCACAGGAGGGAAAGGCTATAGGAGAGTCCTGTCTTCTTTCTTCTCTCCTGCAGCCACTACTACTTCCCTGTGAAGTGTGACTGTGAGGGGAGATCTGTGTGTCCAAGGAGAGAGGCCGTGGGGAACAGCCCACATTGAGGCACCCTGGAGTGGTGGGAGGAAATGTACAATGTTTAAAGAGACTGAAAAACTCCAGGAGCAACCTTGGCCCTTTTCATGGGAAATGGATTGAAGCAGGGAAACATGGGAGACATCCATGAAATCCTGCTGGAAGTCGGAGAGAGAAACTTGAGTAAAACGAGGAAAAGCAGGAAAGGTGGCATTCGGGAGGATGGGTCTGAGGGGGAGATCCAAGTGGACAGTGGGACTGAAAGGACTGAGACTGATGTTAGTGGATGGTCATGGAGTAGTGCCTGGAAGGGGAGGTGTGAGCAGGAACACAGATATTGGAGGTAGTTTTGGGAAATCAGATGCTGGAATGGGGCATCTGGGCAAGCGAACATGGATCAAGGAATCTGGGACAATACCAGGGGAATGACTGTACAAGAAAAGGAGACAAACTAGGAAAGAGTATATCTGGAAAAGTGGTGTTTGGATGAAACATGTAAAACAAAATGCCTGAGTCTGAGGCAAGGAGTGGAGACTTGAGTGAAAAGTCAGACAGAATAGGTAGAAAAGTCTATTTATATTTGAAGAAAAGTCTCAAGCCATGTTTAACCATTGCTCTGATGTTAGAGAAAAACATATTTTTCAAGCAATGTCTCACTATGTAGTTTGGAGACAGTAAATTGCTACTATTGTCAGTTACTCTGTTTTGTGTATCTGTCAATAATAATTCATATTTTAGTCATTATTAATCATGTATTTTGTCCAACTATTTGCTATTAAAATAATAGAAATTAAGTTTATAAAATGTAATAAAATAACAGATTTAATGCTGGTTTAATTAATATTAGAGAAATATAAGAAGTTATTAGGAAGTTCACAGCTTTGATTCTGCTGCATTTGCATACTTAATATAAATATTTCATAAAAGCACCAAATCTGTAAAGATCTGAGTGGTCAGTATGGTCTAATTTGAGCTAAGCCTGCATGCAGGAGCAAGAAGAAATGTATTAGCAGGAGGCATTTTTTAAGTACATTACTTTAATGATTGTTGGAGTAGGAGCATGTCAATAGACAATTCCTAAAATAAGTTCTTCTTCATCTAAAAAAACAGAAAGAGAGAACAGTTGTTGGTCTGTGGGTTTGTATTGGTGATTGATACCGAAAAAGTAGTATAAAAAAACCCCCCAAAACAATAGAGATGGTTGAAGAAATCAAATATTGCCCTGCCGAGCTAGATTTTGGATCTCTGCCAGAGAGTACCTGCTTCTCAGAACCACCTTCTTCTGAGTGTAATAATGAATGATTTTTTTATTTTCAAGTTTTGAACTTCAGATCTTGAAGTCTGATTAGTAACCAGTGGGAACATATCACTGAAGATATCAAGTGCTTGTTGTAAATTTAGACACCTGAACTTAGAAGACACTTCTAATTTTCTTTCTGTGGTTCTATTTCTCTTCTGTTGAATGGGATGGTAATGAACTCTTGTCTCATAGTGGTGCAGAAATTAATTTATTGATAGCTATGTAGAGTCAAAAAATTTGATGAGATATTGCAATTTGTTTCCAGAAAATGGTTTGAAAGGTTTAACAATGAGGAGGAAAGAGGATATTGAGAATTTGTCATTAAACAAGTACTACCCATTATATGATTGAATGCAGCAGGGATTCCAGGGGAAAGAATACTATATTAGCATGTCAATAAAACATGCATGTGCAAAGGGGTTAGAATATTCAGGACTCAGTTAGTTTAGCAATACTCTAAGTGTTCGTTTAGAATGGTTGGTTGGTATCCAATAAGTCTGTCTTTTCTCATGGTTTGTGTTCAATGGAGGAAAAATTAATTTTTCCTTTACACAGGCACAACTGAAGGCACAACTAAGCAGATATAYGTATAACAGAGGGATTTGCTAATTCCTCACTTACAAATCGTGAATCCATTGACATCCATGGGAAACTTGAAGCCAATTATTAGTAAAAGGATTTCACTCCAAGAGATTTTTATTTTTCTTTTTAGATTTTAGAATGTTAAAACACAGMCACAGAAATTAAAGATTTTATATTTTAAATAAATATACAAGACTGTGTCTTGGAGGCTGTTCAGATTTAAAAAATACCATATTTTTTAATGTTTTTAGTTTTCCCATTGTTAATAACTTCTAATTCCAGTGAGAAACATAGCTACTTTTATATACATTTCTCTGTCTTTAGAATAAGATTGAGAGTTATTTTTTTTCCTTGATAACCTACACTGTAGRATGTGCAGGGAGTTAAAAATCACTGAAACATACCGTGAATATTTGAACGTGTATTAAAAAAAAAWAAAAAAATAGAATAATAGACATTTCAGGCCTGATTCTGTAAATTCTAGCATATAATTTTATTCTTTTAAAACAGCCATTTCAATTTTGACTTCATGTAGGCCTTCCTTAGGTATGCGCTTCCTGCCTCCCTTGTTGCCATTCACCTCATCTGGCATGACTTTTGGCCAGCTTGGTCAGCAGCTGGCTTAGCCCCTCTACATTCCGTGTCTCACCGACTTTTCTGTTCCTCACCAACTCTGTTTGAATGTTTTTATTTAATGAATTATTTTTGTCTAGTGAAAGATAATACACTAATTGGATTGTTTATTTTAATTACGTAGCACAGGCATTTGTAAGGGTACAGCATTAAGCCCAACATGGAAAGTAGGTGGTGTTGAGGTGGCATTGAGATACAACGATGGGGATCACAGCAACAAATGTCATCAACTGACAGGTGTTTTCATTTTGCCACTGATGTGTGTGAAGGAACAAAGCCAATCAACCATTCAAGCACACAAGAGAAATACAAGATTGTTGCTCTGTTATTGAGCACAAAACTTAAACACGCAATTCAAGTCCTTCAGCAGAGGAGTCACATGCTAAAGTAACTGGACAAATCSTTTTCAAAATCTGAGTCTAGCTATTTACTGCCCAAGAGAGATTTCTCATCCCACTCTGACATGCTCTTTCAGAGGAGACTGTTGGTTATATAGAATAGTCAAGTTGAATTTAGCTTCTTCTTACTGGCAAGTCAAAGTTTGACTTTAGAGTTCAGATAATGTATAGCAAAAACTTTGCCTGTTATTATTAACTGATTTAACTACTAACTGATTAAGAAACACTTCTCTAAATATTGAAGGTATATATTTTTCTTTTACTGTTTCAAAGACGTTTGAAAGTGACATTTCACTATTTCTTCTTTTAGAAAAAGTACAGACAGTGCTATCTTTTTCTAGTGAAATGCTTTGAATTTATTGAAATAGGACAGAACAGTTACCTATGTAATCACATTAATTTATAGGGAGACATTTTTCTTTCATTGTTCGTAACACGTGAAATTGAGCAGAGCATGTCAGAAGCGGTAATGATTTGGGGAATTGTTATCTATTCAACACTTCAATGTTCTGGTTAATTATTTAAGAGAGAAAAAAGGAAGAAGATATGGAGCTAAGAGAATGCCAATTTCTTTGCCACCTTGAGTGCAAAATATTAGTGAGTAATCTAGCAATACAAAATTCTATTTACAAAATACACCCTTGGTCTGAATCCTCTTTTTTTTGTCCTTACCTCACCCATTCATTTCCTTTCACCTAGAAACCAAAGACCTGAACTACACCCTTCCTTCTATTTACGCGTTCTGACAGCTTTCCACAATGAGATGACAGGTTTGGTGGATGAGGGGAGAGCAGTGAGTATTATTTATCTCGACTTTAACAAGACTTTTGAGGCTTCCTCTCAGCATCATCATAGACAGGCTGATGAAGTATGGCTTAAATGAGTGGACAGTGAGGTGGGCTGAGAACTGGCTGAACATCTGTGCCCTGAGGTTTGTGCAGAGTGGTATGATATTCAACAAAAGGAAGTGCCAAGTCCTGCCCATGGGGAGGAACAACACCAGTGCAGACCAGGGCTGGCTAGAAGGCAACTCTGCAAATATTTGATGGGAAGGAATCCAGAGGCAACCAGACTCTTCTCAGTGGTGACCTCTGACAGGGCAGATGCCAATGGACACAAAACAAAACTCATCAGATTCCTTATGAACACAAAAGGTGCTTTTATACTGTGAGGATAAACACTGGGAGAGGTTTCCCAGAGAGGCTGTGAAGTATCCATCCCTGGAGATATTCAAAATCTGACTGGACACAGCCCTGAACAATCTGCTCTCACTGATGCTGCTCTGGGCAGGGAGATGGGCTAAGATATCCATGGAGTTGCCTCATCATCTCTGTGAGTCTGTGACATGGACTGCAGATAAGGCTTGTAATACGTCTCCGTGAAAGACTGATCAGAACTGAGGCAGATTCTTGTCCCTGTTAAAAATTTCTTTCTCTTCTTACCCAAAATTCTTCATTTTCCATACTTTGGGAAGATTACTCCTGTGTGTTTTTTGTTTTCTTGTTTTTCTTGTCATGTTCTTGTTGCTTGTCAGAGAAAAAATGGTCACAGGAGGCCTAATCAAATGATCATGTTTGGAGACCATATGTTGCTTCACTACCAGTTAGTTCATCTCTGTATTGTGCCTTACCTGGTGAAGACAATGAATTTAGTTTTTATTTGCCTTTGAGTTGGTATATGCACCATGTATCTAAAATTTTTTTGAAAAGGCAAGTAAGGTAATGCTGTTAATTTTCTTTATTTTTATTATCATATCAGAAGTTCCAGACACAAAAAAAAATACTGGAGGGAGAGAGAAAAACCAATTTCTCTGTGCATTCACAGTCATGTGTTGAGTCTGCCTTTATGCAAGCATTGGGACAGAAGCTGAGTGTGCTACAGGCAAGGATCTGTGTATCACTCCTTCATTTTTAAGCAGTTTTCCTGAGAGATTTTCTGAGAATGTTTTGTATCTAAAGAAGGAACAATCAAAAGGTTTTCAGACCAGATACTAAACAGTTAATGGAATACATTCATTATGTCTTATTTCTAGAAAAACAAAAATTTCTAGAAAAACCAAAGGAAAATCTGTCATGAATAAGTTGAAAAGCAATCATTCTAACCTTCAGTTAAAAACTAATGTTTAATCTTACTTTGTATTCTTCTTAAAAGGATGTGAGAATATTCTAGCTTTAGATTTTTTGAAAGTATTGTTTTGCGTGAATTTTCTTTTTTTTTTCTATTTTCACTTTTTTTTCCTTACTTGTAGAGCACAGTAGAGAGGAAAGGTATTAAATTTACTCATAAATCACAGAAATGCCATTTATACTTAGAGTTCAGGAGTAATAGCTCCTCCATTCTGGCCTTGATATCACCTGGTTTTGTAGCTTCTCTTAAAATGTCAACATTTGCTATAAATTACCCCAGAATCATGCTTGCAGTATTTCTCAATAGCTAAAATAAGAAAGAGTAGCAGTATTTCAGATAATGTAGTGCTTACATGGTTAGAAAAAGTCCACCATAGCTGATACCTTCAGGATTCGCATAAATCATAAAAGGCTAGGGAGTAGTAATCAGAAAGGATCAGACGAAATACATACATGGTTAGAATTCAGGTTGGTGACATACTGTTAATTTTCATGTTTAAAAAGCAATAATAAGTTTGGGTTAGAAAAGTGATAAGATGTTAGGAGATTTAGTCTTTCCTTTATTGTTGCCTGAGATTTTGAATTATAGGACACTTCCAGTTTTGCAAGATTTTTTTTCTAATGTTCAGTGTAATCATTAATATTTACCTGAAAATTATTCTTTATGAAGTCATTAAAAAAAGTCTTTAATAATATTTCACTGAAACTTAACATTTATTCCAAGGAGTTAGAGAGGAGACAAGAGGGATAAAAAGATATCCATGTCTCTTTGAAGTCAATCAGCATTAATCTTACAATTTACTCATGACCACAATTTCTTTGTGGGGTTTGGTTTTTTTTTTTTAGTTTTATTTATTTAAACTATTATATAAACCAGAAGTAAATCTAAGCAAAGGTATAGGAACAGAAATGAGGAAGTCTATTGGGATACACAGCTATTCTGATACACTCCAAGATCCTTTTCCTCTGAGGAATTGGTGCCGTTCATAATAATATCAGAAGAAATATTGTAATATGATTGTAGTGGAAATAGAAAGGAGCCCTCATTTTGAAGAGCCTGTAAGACCAGTTTTTTTCACTCTGTGTATAAGCAGACAGTAATTAGTGTAGCTCAGAGAAAAAAGAAAAGTGTTTCCATATTGGCACTTTAATGTTCAGTAGGTTTTGTTTGCTTGTTCTTCAAGCTAGTAACAAGCATCAGAGTGTTCACTACAGGTTTTCCAACATGATAGAATTATTTCATACCCTCCACCACAGGTATGTTTAGCTCTGCAAAGATAACATGAACAAACCTTCACTGTATATTGTGTGACCATTATCCATTGACTAACATTCTATTGTTCAGTATAGAAATGCTTTCTCTCCTCGAAGTTGATTCATTTTCTTCAGGCAATGAGTTTATCTTGTCCCTGGCACTTTACTAAAAGAACTGGATGTGCTGTAATTGTTCTGCATGACAAACTGAGGGTGCATGTTTTGTAAATAATTGTCTTTCTCATTTGGGCATTACCTTCTTTTTGCATGTTTGTCAAAGTTCCATACTTTCCAACCAGGCTCTTTCAGTTATTCCACATGTGGAGGGATATCAAATTTACCTCTATGAAGATGGTTGATGTTACGTGAGATTCCTGATTTAGCAGAACAGTACAAAATATATTCCATAACATGTTAAGTTACACTTAACAAAATACAGCAATATATACAGTTCAGTCCCAAGGGCAATGCAAGTCCCATTGCCCAGCTCTATAATACTCTCACCATCACGTGCTGGGCATCCCCCCTCATCAGGAAGGTATATATGTTGCTTGAAGCCAGCTCAAGCCTGTTGAGCTCTTTGAAATTCTTTTGTTAATTTTTCAGGTTTTATACTCTTTGTTGGGCTAAGCCACGGCTTCCCCAGGTGTTCAATCCCCCCATATTGATCTGGCTAATGCAGGGAGACATTCCTGCTCTTCTAATGAACTCAGGGAGCAACATTTACACCTATTGATCCACTCAGCTGTTGATAGCTGTTTACCTGAAAAAAGGCCACCCTTTGGTCCCCTTGGTGCCAAGTTGGCTTCTAAACAACAGCTGTGGTCAGTTAAACCCTGCATTATTCCACGAGCTTCATGTAACATCTCCTAGCACATCTCCTCTCAGCCTTCTTCCATTCTAGGGCTTTATTGGTCAGTCATAATGWTTTTAGAAAAGGGTCTTGTTATAAAGTCTGGATGACAAGAAAGTCACATAGCGTTTTGCAGTGAACTTAAATGAGGACAGGATTTCATTTCAGGAACATGTTCTTCTGTTTCTAAAGGCCAGAAACAGCCACACACAATAAATAAAGTTGGATTCCTCAGCTGATTTCTATAGTACTCATGTATTTGCCAGATGAAGAAGACGTTTGAATATAAGAGCTAAAGTAAAAGGACTTGATATAACTAACAAAAAATCCAGTGTATGTTTGGAAATAAAGCTGTTTTATTGCTTTATCATGYAGACTTTTGAAATGTCAGCGTACTTCTTTGGTACTTCCAAGATAATCCTAATAGCCCAGAGAAAAGTAGACTAGCTTCTATTTATGTCAGACCTGTGGACATCATTTGTAGATCCGGAGCAGTTCTTGCATGGCTGTTGCAATGTCAGCGATGATTTCCCACACGTCTCCTCAGAACAAGCTTCTGCTGCAGCGTATCCTTTCTCTTCTTCCTTCTCTGTGCACAAAGACATGCACACCCATACAAGAACATGTATAAAAATAGATGACCCAAAAATCTCTCTACTCCARTTTCTACTTCAGCTTGACTTGTGTTTGTTGTCTTTACTTCAACTTAACTCATGCATATTATTTCRTAAGTAAAAAATTATTTTTAGTAGGTAAAAACACTTAAAAATATTTGTGAAAATTTTTTATAYGTTCCAAGTGATTTTAAAAGAAGAGTGGCTTGAAGGAAAGGTTTTGTTTCATAGCTTTAAGGCTTCCCTTTTTGGATTAACAATAGATAGTGTGCTCTCCATGAAGATATGCATTTGTTACTTGTGAAACAGATATACTGTTAATACAGTTTCTAACTGCAGATAATTAGTGTTTGCATCTGTGTGTGCATGGGTGTGTGAGCTCTTCCCTCCTTGAGGTTTCTTGCTGTTCTGAAATAATGCAAATTCTCGTTGCTTGTTTGCCAAGAAATTTGGTGGTATCGAGCTATATCAGAATGTCAGTGACTGCCTCTCTTCTCATTAATATAATTGGAAGTAGGTTACATCAGATACTCTCAAGACACGAAGCAGACATGCTAAAAAATGCACATGCTATTTTCAGAACTTTTCTCCWGTGGTGGGAATGTAGAATATTTCTGAATTATGTGATGAAAAGATAGCTTATTTCCATTCTGCCATTTTTTTTTCCTCTTTCCTTTTTATTTATTTCCCCATCTAATGTGTTTGCCCAAGCTCCAGAGTTGAGCAGAGAAAAGACAAGAATTAAATGATCAAGCTTCATTCCTACTACTATATGCTTTCTTCTCCTAGTATTTGACTGTAGGGTAGCTGGAACTTTTAAGGTACATTAGATAACCAGAAAACTCAGGACACAGTCTTTGACAAATGATGCCACAGTCAAACAATTACCCTTTGCCAACAAATCAGAGATATAACATAGGCATCAATAAGTTCTCTGTGACAAATGCAAAAGAAATGATAACCAGAAAGTCTGTCATCCATGCAGAAACCTTATGAATTTTATTATCAGAGCAATAAAAACACATTTTCTGTGGTGTCACGTCTTAAATCTCTCTTTATATATCAGTGTGGTTAATATTTTTGAATAAAAATTAATTTTGATGCTCTGTTACCCATTGGGAAGTAGAATATCCCATCACTCTTGTGAATTATTCATGCTTGTGGTAGCAGAATTGTTGATGTTAGTTTCTCTAACTTYATAATCCTCGAGTAGTCCCAACAATTGCATGGGTTTTGAAACGACAGCATTTATTCCCCTTGTCAAATGCAGTCTCCAAACCTCTGTCTGTAAACAAGGGATCTAAGCCTGAGTCTGTCAACCTCAGCACTACCACGTTCACTCACTAGAGACCACAGCCATGGATCACGAGAGCCCCAGGTTTTACAACACTTAAATTAATTTTTTTTCTTTTTAGGACTCAGAGAAAATTTCAGCACCTTCTTTTCTTGGGGCTTTCCCATAATCTTACCTCAAGGGCCAGTCTAAAAGTCTTAGCTTGAAAGTCAGGTCCTGAAAGAAACAGGATCAGAGAACTGTGCATGGCAAAAGCGTAGAGCCTGAGATGTTTCTGTGCAGCACTTTTTGTCAACCTAATTGACTGGGAAAAAATTATTATGAAATTGCTGGAGAGTCTGAGGGCTCATAGGTCAAGTGGACCTCAAGGTACMATTTCTGTGAAACAGCAACAGATGGAAGGCATGTGTCTTGGAATCCTGCCAAAATCATAATGATGGTGATGGGCAGGCACCCACTGAGAACAAATAGCTTTGTAGCTGCCTAGATTTCATAAAAACTGCTATAAACAATGCTGGTTTAGGGGAAAAAAAAAGACTCAGTATTTTGATATTGAAATAGAACCTAAAATATTATTTCAAAGCATCTCTTTAAAAAAAATGTTTATTTGTACTTGTGGAAAAAACAAAAGATAGATGCTTACTGTTGGTTAAGGCATCTATAATTGTATCAAATTAAAACCATCTATAACTTTATTATAAYTAATTTTTTCATTAATGATTCCTAAATGTTTTTGACAATGCTAATAACCTTCTTCTAGACATAGACCCAAAATACTAGCAATTTTCAGGTCATTTTGGAAAAAAACCTACATACGCTTTACACAATTTTTATATATTTGACTGCTATTTCTTCTTTTCTTTACTTATTCTGTGACCTTGATCTGTCTACTGAACAATATAATGTAATATTTATCCTAATTTTGTACATTTTTTTTAATAGAAGATACATAATATCTCTGTGGCAAAGAGATATAAGATGAAAAATTGAAATAAGGAGCTGCATTAAGCTCAATAACCCTTATATATCTTGATTAAAAAACCCCAGTAATAGTGGCGTTTGCTTCATAAATTTCGATGGAAATGGGTGAAGCTACTCAGTGACTCAGGAAAAAATTTGCATAACAAAGATACAACTCTCAAAGGGAAATTCTTGTAAACAACATAGTAAAGTCAGTTTGGAATATGCTAATTATTTTCTACACTTCATCACTCCTTTGAAAAATAAACACTTCATCCTAAATAAGACACCATCTTGGGGATATGACTGACCCTTGTAAGAGCGACAATGTGAAAATGCTGCAGATAGCTGCAGTGACCATGGTGATGACWGCACATGTAAGTGTTCTTTTCCCCTTTTATGTGGGAGTAGAACTCCAGAAAATAAGTTTAAATACATCTAGTCCAAGCAAAAATTTTTGTCAGGTAATATTTCCGGAAATTTTCTGTATACTGCACATGATCTTTTGGCATATAACTTCTCTCTATCATTAAATTAAGTAATCAGTAAAAGGACTTAGTCTTGTTTGGTTTGGTTTTTTTAATTTGTTTGTTTTCTGATGTTTTTATCCAATTCTGGCATGCTTATTAAAAGCAAATCCTTTGCTAAGACCTACAAATATCTCAATAAGAAAATATTAAGGATTACATGAGGGTTTGTCTTCTTAACTTGATTAATAACAAAGAAGATTAATTATAAGAACTTGAAGGAAGGGTGTAATGAACAATATTTTTTAAAARCTGTTTTGAATTAGTCTGTTTTCTTGGCTTTTGCCTGTAGACTTAGTCCTCTAACAGAATTTTTATGCCATGTACTTCTGTATTTTTGCCACCGTCAGCCTAGCATTAGCACACCAATACCTGTGAAAATTCCTGCTTAGCAGTGAAATAAAAAACTGGCACCATCTTTTCTACCCATTAGTTTTTTGTGTATAGGCAAATTATTAGTTGTATTGAAGGACACTAAATCACAAATTTCCTGCCCTTCTTTTGACTATACATATTCTGTTCTTACAATGCACATTTTCCCCATTTCTGTTTCCCACACCTTTTCAGTTAGAGGGAAGGCAGCTCTTTGTTCTCTGCAATTCAGTCTTGAAGTCTTGTGGTTTGTGGTAATTTATTTACTCTTCTTGCTTTTGCTGCAAGTCACTCTTGTTTACACTGGGATTTTTTGATCACTGAAGTTCAGTCACTGTATAAGAAATTTTTAGCTTTWCAGTTAAAAATTAGTTTGCTTACTAGCCTGATACTGAACAACTTGACGTGACTGCAAATTCTGTTAATTTTGTTGCACTTTTCATATTCTTTCATGACAACAAAACTGAAGTTAAGTTCAAAGAATATCAATGGTCTTGTTCACCTTGCTTGCCTTTTTTGTCTAGTACTATTGCTTTCTTACAGTGTTCTAGGGATAACAGGTTGGTTGACTGGGCAGGAATTATACATTTCTTTGTAATACATCACAAGCTTTTTTTTCCCCTCTAAACTTACTGTGTTAATAGGTAGGAGAAAACAGCAAAATCAGCATTCCTAAGCACTGAGGAATTCACAGGAATGTACTAAGGACATTGCTACTAAGTCAAAATCCACCTGACTATTAAACTYCTAAAAAAATGAAACTGTCACTGTCATAGAGAAGAGAGGTAAAGAAGACTATTTGGTTTTGCAATTGGTAGTCATGCTTCACAGGAAAGATTGAAGATATATGACATATATGGAGGATATTCTAACTTTGTAAGCTGGAGAGAGGTCCTAGTATCACTTCTATGAAAAAGTGAAAAGTCATCTGTAAGAAGTCATCCACTTGCATACATATTTAATGTTACTCTGCAGAGACTGTGGAAACTCCTCTTCACTGTGCTGTGATTTTATGGGGAATACTTTAGTGGAACAAAATGCACATCTTTGTGATTTGCTCTTCACAAATATGAATACTAAATAACTCTTCAGTACTTCATTATTCATAATTCCAAGAAATCTTTTCTATCCATGTTGAATACATAAAAAACTAAGATTGTCARTGAAAGAGGTGATGACATTCTGTATTTTTCACATTTAACTATTTTACAAGAATCTATTAATTGTCTCTGTCAGTTGTTAAAACGAGTAAGCAAGATGCCCTCTGCACGTCTATCAGGATGACTGGCCTAATCAGGCTCAGCAAATTCAATGAGTATTTTGCTAAGCTTAATTAAAATTCAGCCCTGCATTTGAGTAAGCCGCAGTGGTTTGGCAGACCTTCAAAGGGCTACACTGCAGCACAACAATAAAAGTGATAAAGGCACACAATAACAATAAATACAATGCAAATGTTCCCATTATTCAGAAATCAGGTATGAAGTTGCTCCTTTAACTATTTTCTGTTTTCTATGRAGATAAAATTCAAATTCCTGGATTTTTAATTTTCAATCTCTGCAAATGTTATTCTTATCCACATACCATTTTATAGTTCTAATTAATTGAAATAATTCTAATAACTTAAGAACAATACTGTATGTACATTATTGCCAATACTGAGAGAATTGCACATGGTTTTGTTTGGTAAAAATTTCAACAGGACTTTTGCTTTGCAGTGGCAAAGCTTCAGACCCTTGGGAGATAACACCTCAGCTCGACCAGTTACTCCTTCAGGTATATTCTTCATTTGCCTTTCTTGAATGTATGACCTCAGGTCTAGGTCTCTCCTAAATTTATGTACATTGCAGTTCTTCAACATTAGACATGAAATGGAGCTTTCCCTGCAGGTACTTCAGTTCTCATTTATAGATTAGAATTGTAGACCTTCATAAATGTTTTCTTTTATTACAGAATCTCTACTGTTCCCCACATATCTTAGATATCTTTGGAATGCTTGTTACCACTCATGAAAAAATGTTATTTAAACCATATTATTTATTCAGAATTAGAATTTCTTTTTGAAGAAAAATTTGTTATTTTGTCCCTTTGAATGGCAAGGGCTCTGCATCACAAACAATTTATAGCCTACTCCTATGTCTTGTGCTTCATGATGGTTCCCTTACCCTTGACCCATTAGCTTTGTATCCTGGTATGTGCCACTATTTTAATTTTTTTTTTTTTTTGCATTCTTAGCAAACACTACCTTGACAGCCAATCTTGGCTGAAGATTTTTTTTTTTCCTTCAAAAAGGCAGCACTTGGAAGCGTTATGTCGTTCCTTATCTTCTGCAGTAAAGTAAACTAACAAATATGGTAACAGATTTTTATAATGACAAACAGACCCATTTTTCAAAMACTAGAGAAGCAAAAGAGGAAAAAACAGCAAAAACTGAAGCAAATAGCAATTACTATTGAACACTTTCTAAAAACAGATTTTTGTCATAGGAAATAAACGTTAGGATGATTTAGAACGAAAAAATGGTGATTTAGAGATAAATAATGATAGAAATATCACACAGAGAAAAGACATTCCTAGCTAACAACATATTCTTTATGTTGTTTTTTAGTGTTTGCTAAAATTCATTATCTCTGTAGCAGCTTGTACAATCAGAATCATAATTTTTTGCAAGATAAATCAAAACTGACTTAAATATATAAACCATAAGAAAATATACCTAACAATTAGAACGATTCCTTTCTGAGATTAAAAATATTGTTCTTTAAAATAATTCAACATGCTGCTAATAATACTATTTTCACAACTAAACAGAGAATAAAGTTGAGCTCCTATTTATGTGAATTCCATAAACCTTGACAAAGCAGAACAAGTTAGCTTGAAGCTTCTTCCCATTTCCATGGGAGCAGATGACCTATCTGCCATGTTTTAATTTATCTTTTCTGCAAATCTAACCTGGACTTTGTTAAATTTTTGCTTTTCTCCAACAGATTTGCAGAGGGCAGATGTTTTACTAGGTGGCTGTTCAGCTATCAGTCACTGGCCATTTCTCCTGCCTCCCTTCAGCCTTACTATTGTACAGTGATAGAAATGCTTCCAGAACATTTAGGATATTCCCAGGTAATGGCAAGACAAATAAAAGGAACTTGCAGAGCTTATGGTTTTTTAAAATTATTTTTTAAAATTTAGTTAATTATTTTGTTTTCCACTGTATGAAASTATCTTGTTAAATGAGGAAAATGACTAAGCATCCAAGTTGCTGAAAGATTGTGAGTACTGCCTGCAAACTATGACTAAACATTTAATTCATATTAAAAGCCRTTCTTTATTATTCAGTATTTTTTCCACAAGTCGTGACTAAGGATACAAAGTTATGTAAATCTTTATAAACGAAGATTCTTTCTAACTATTTTTCCCAAATTGCCTTCTGATAGCATGTACAATTAATCACTGTCAGTTAAAGGATCACTTAGATGCAAGATTTTTTTTCATAAAAGACTCAGAAAGTCAGACTTTTTTTATAAATACTTACCTCAATTCTCTGTGTGTCTTGAGAGAGAAACTGTGACTAACACAATAAATGTTAAAAATCAGACATAGTAAATTAGAATATTATCATAGATCCAAAGAACTATTTTTAAACATTTATTCAGAAAAGTTTGTTATAGAATTAATGTAGGCCTTAATTAACCTGTGATTTCCTGTTTCTCTGAGCATTAAAATCTTGTTAGGTTGGGTGCTCTGCTTGCTCCATAATAAAATGACTTTCAATAAACTTACATTAAATATGCTATGATAAAGTTTTAAAATAATRTGGTTCAAAGAAGTTGAAAGATTGTTCAAATAGCGTGGTAGAGAGTTGACTTTCACATGTCAGAGTATGGAATGTAAAATTCCAGGGTAAATATTCCTCATTCATACTAATATTTATCATCCTAAGTGTAAAATTCTTGAGTCTATCTCAAAATAGGATTTTTATTAAGTAATTACAGCATCAAGACCCCTGCCTTTTACAAGCCAAAAAGGAGACATTAGTGGAATTAAGGAACTGAGTTGGATCTAACCTTTAATATAGGTGTAGTAAAACAGTCAGGCACGCACGTGTATGTAATATTTAAACTGAGCTACAGTTGCATTTAACCAGACTTTCCTTACACAAGACTGTAGCAGCATCTAAAGAGCAATGCCACTGATGGATTTTCTGGATGATCTTTCTGTATTGATCCTTTCCTTYCTAGAAGCAAAAGAGGCTTTTCGTGAGCTGTAGCAGTTGTCAAAGCTGCTCCACTAACCACAGAAAGTACTCTTTTGTTTCTCATTTCAGTGCTCACAATCGCTTTCTCCTCTTTCCTTCCTTYGTTTGCAACAGGTGTCACCTTGTAAAAGTTTTGGGGTTTTTTACCAATCAGATCTTCAGAGTTTCCATGGTAACTACATAAAACAGTATATCCCAAAGCACTTTACCAGTTTKTGAAACTTTTTCATTCTCTTTGTCTGCTTTCATGAAAACATTAGTAGTGAGGTTCTCTAACTCTTTGGGGTGCAGTATTGTCTGGGATTAACACATATAACTTCTTGCAAATTATGAAGGAAAAACAGCATAGAATTTGTGGCTGAATTTTGTTTTATTCATAGATATCATTTTAATTACTCTGAAGAGACTTTATTAGACAAACTAAATTGGAAACTACATAAGGAATGGAATGGAACTGAAGATTATTTGATACCATGTCAAGTCTCTAATCTGACTCAGCGGGCTGGTGTGCAAGTGCCTGTGCCTGCACAAGGGAAGAAGTGAAATTTTACCATTGGGTCAATGCTGTAGGTGTAGATGAACTATAAACAACATGCCAGCCACCATCAGTRAGTTGTCAGAGCTGAGCAAATTGTCACTCACAGCTGAAATTAGTATAAATCACCGGTATAAAAGAGCCAAAGTGTGAGATTTGGAATGACAGATATTATAATACTTGGCATTATTATAATTCACAGCAGCTAACAGCTAAACATTCCAGCCTCCACAACAGTGCTGGGAGATGATCAACAGAAAACTGTTAATGTAGTCATTTAATAATACTTAATATTAGTTGAAGGTTGAAGGGAAAGGTGACAGTTGATGCACAGAAGCTGAAAGTTGCCCCTAGTTGTTCCACTAGCATTTACTGTTAGAACTGCAGTTTTTACTTTGTCTTTTCTCTTGTTTCTGAAATTGCAAGATTAGTAATGAACGAAACTCAGAGCTGGACAAAAAAMCCAGGGAAGCTCTTCCCACAGCACTCACACATGATATAGGAAAAGCAGAAAGAGAGATCATAGTAAAAAGTTCTGGCAGTCAGGACCGTGGATGCCTGTTCTTTATAAGGACACTACTGCTATTATTATTTTCATTTTTATATATTTTTAAAATAAAATATGTGGTCATTTTTTGTGGGTGGTATGGGGTTTGTTGGCTTGTTTTTGATTTTTGGAGGGGTTTTTTTGGTATTTTTTTTTCAGATAAAAAATATGCGTTTAGGTATGGTTAAAGCAGAAATGTATACAATGGCACCTGAAGGCAAAACAAAGGAAAAGAGATCAGGTAAAGATCGCGAGTAAAACAGTAAATAAGTGCTTCAAGCACTTTAAGTATTTCAAGTGCTACAGTTTCATAAGGTCCACACCAGTGCTTGAGAGTATCTTTATGGACTTCAATAAAATCTACATCCCCTCCTAGAATTCTGCTTTATACGCGATGCTTCATAATTGCCACAAATTCCAAGGTGAAAACAAAAATGAGCCCTGTGTTCGTTTGCATACAGCTCCGATGCTGTGCCATGTTCACCTCTGTGAATCACTTCAGCAGTACTTAGGAGCAATTTGAAACTGTAGAGGCTGCCTGAGCTCCACCTGCATATTTGTTTCTCATACACCACACAGGTATCCCATGTGTGCTTGTGTACCATTCATGTGCATGTCTATCATACGTGTGCATATATATGCTGCATGTTTAATATGTATGTGCCTCATATTGCATGTCCCTTTAACTGTGCACATGAGSCTTTACTCTACCTTCAGACGCATGACGATTTCCTATTTATTCCTATGCATAAAAATTTCTTATTTCTTGTTATTGTATTCGTCTGCAAGGTGGAATTTGACTAAAGYGTATTTCAATATTTAAGTTTTCAGCAGCTGTAAGCATAAAAATCAGAGTGTCATTTTAGGAAACGTGTTGTCTTATTGTACCTCAATATCTATAGCTTGAATCACTTAATAATGCTGCAATTTATATGGATAATTTTCATTCCAGTTCAAATGATCTTAATATTTAAGAGTTGAGGGGATTGAGCGGGGAAAGGTTATTATACTGCTTGCTTACTTTTTATCTGGTACTGCGGAAAAAAGCATAACAGTACTGATTGAAATAGTTGTGGCAGGCAAAAATAGATTTTTTCTTATTTTTTCTTTTTTAAACTTAAATCTTTGGCAGTGACCATAGCTCACTTCACTTCATGTTATTTTGTTCCTTTATTTTGGGAATTGCATTTTTCAGAGTGCAAAAGGGATGAAAAATGTTTTTCAATTAGTTTGGTATGGTTTTAAACGTCACGACTTTGCTGAAACACATGGATATATGCAGAAGCTTAAGTTATTTTATAATCTTTGAAACCAAGAATATGTCTAACTACATTGATTTATTTGTTCTTGTGCCTTCTATTTAATGCTAGCATCTCATGTCTGTACATTTGAAGAGAAATGGCTGGACTGTTAGGCTCTAATCCTATAAATTTCTCTTGCTTCATTTATTTAAGCAAAATGTGTTCCTGGGAGGCATTAAGTCTGTGATCCCATGTGTAAGCAGCTAAAGAGTCAAAAAAGAAAGTACCCTGTCTTCTTACTTTGTTGATCATGACATTTATGATAAATTATTGTTTTGAAAAATCAGGCTGATTGAAGTGGATTTTAATATATGAGATTAAAATTATGCTAACAGTGATATCTGAAAACAGTATTTGAATGTTTATTTCCTAGCGGTTTCACAAACTGATTAGCTGGCATGTATTCTTATGCTACTATGTTTCTGAAGCTATTATTTTCTTCTAAGGAAGTAAATCAAAGAAGTCTTTCAGTGTTATAGGCAAGAGGAAAGATGTGAAAGTATTGTTTTCATGCCACACCCACTAAAAAAATTGACGTGGCTATAAGATTATATGATAAGATCCATCAATGGATTTGTTTTCAAAAGTATTAGTATTACTATAAATTGCAAATCCTGAGTATAACAGCATCACAAATCCTTATCTAGAATCAGTCATTGATAAATGTACCTTGTACACATAAGTGTACAAGATGATCTGTATATGGATCTCACTGGTTTAGGTCACTAACTAACCCTTGAACATAAATGTGATGAACTGATCCTCACAGTGAGTGTTGATCTGATCCTAACTATGCTTCTTGGCTGGGAGATGCAAAAGTACATCTTGTGGGCTGGGAAAATGAGAGAAACTGACAGTGATTTGCACAAGGCTACATAGTAATTGAGATAAATCTAGAATCTCAGTCTCTCACTAGACTTACAATTATGATCCATTATGAAATCRTAATACATTTTATTAAATTATTAATATTGTTAAGTATAATTCTGTTTATATATTTATAAAATAGCTTCTTAAGTTTTAAGTTATACCAGTCCTTCATTTACAGCCTCCTGATATGACTAGCTTGTGTGCAATAAAAAATTGCCAGGCATATAAATGTTGGATGCTTGACTGTATCAAATTAACAACCTCCAGAAATTAATTTAATATTGTATCTTTGCTGTAGATGCAAAAAAATCACATGAGCAAACATTGATTTATATATTGAACTTCAGATTTTGCTGAGGAAAGTTTTAGGAAAAAGTCTTTCATCCCTATTTGCCTTCAAAACTTCACTTAGTATTCTGTTCATACTCAATTTTAATTGCCACGTTATAGTTTGCAAAGATGGTATGCAGCTGTAAAATGCTGCACTTTATTGCAGCAAGAGGAATATTTATCTGAACAGATACATTACTGTTACTGTAAAGAATGGGCCTATTTTACTTTATCAGCAGCTGAGGGGAAGGTTAATGGCTGTGATGTATCTTTTACGTTGTGTGTGAAACATGGAGTGCTCTGCGCTGTTAAGATTTACAGTGTGGAAGACAAAGCGTGTGCTATTCCAAGCACTCTCTAAACAGCAGACTGTAAACTTGGGAATTAACTTCAAAACCCCTAAATATCTTAAAACAACATTAAGACTGGAAAAGAAAACAATTTCTTCACATAAATTTATACTTTTAAGCTTAAGTGCATGGGAAGACCTTATAAATTTTCTGGGTGTCTTAAGCAAGCTAAGAATGCAGGTAACCAGGATGTTTTCAATATTCGTCGTATTTCCATCTGTAGTGCGGGATACAGGAAGAAAGTCAGACAAAAATACTGTTCATTTTTATTGTAGAAAGAGTCGGTACCATCAGAGAGGACATGAACATCCTTTAGGCTGTTATTGGGAAGTCCAGTCTAGTCAGCAAGAAGAGCCAGATGGAAGCTTAGATCCATATGGATACAGTGAGAAATATCAGGGGTAAGGGAGGTACTTGGCTCTTGGGTTTTCCATCTTTTTTTGTCCTGTAGCTGAAAGCAATAGAACGGTGACACACCATCCCTCTGGGATGAGGTATCCCTATGAATGTTAGCTGGACCACTGTAGGATCACTACAGTTCTGGTAGGACAGACTATAATGCCATTTGGTATGGGAATAATTAGGACTGTGTCCATTAAAGATTGTGTATTCTGTATTTATGAAAGCAAGTGAGAGTACATAAAGAGTTTGATCACTAGAACAATGCCATATAATTAGTTACCATAAAAAGGACTACTTTTGTTACCTGTAGGGAAGAATCTGTCCATGAACTTTCAGCTGTGGCAGCAGACAGTTCACGTGTGTTGTAGAGTTGGAGCCGTGATTATAGCTCAGTAAATAATTTGATCTATTTTCATGTTTTGAAATGTAGAAGTTTGTTCTGAGAAGTGGAAGGAATGGTGCCACTAGGGTGCTATTGATATTACTTATAAAAGTTTGTACATTGAACTCTGAGTTTCGATTTCACAGCTAAGAGAATAATGTTCCACAAATTCACATTATTTAGTTTATTCTATTTTATTTATCCATCAATAATATTCACTGAAAGACTTGATTTAAAAGCTAGACATATCTTGATGAAATCTTCCACTTATGATTAATTTTATTTTCTGAAAGATCCCATTTTTAAATTTTCTTTTAAGCCATTTTGGTTTGGTTAGGTAACCAAGATTCTTTTAATATATTGTACTTTTCAAAATGCAGTCAATTATTATAGCTTCAGATCTTTAGTTTGAGTATTTTTGTGATGGAGTATAGTTCCAGGCAAGAAATAAGTGTTTATCTAGTAAAAAATGTATGATTTTGTTTTTGCTTAGTACTAAATCAACCAGAGAAAATTAATTGTAGTTCTATATATTAAAATAATCTTTCCACAAAGTGATAAAGAGGAGTATGACTTTCTCCTTAGTAGTGAAGCTTGCTCAGTCCCCAGGGAAGATACCATTAATTGCTTGTTTCTCTTACTTCTCATTTGATTATCGCAGATAACCTTCACAGACATTCCAAACTTTTCAAATGAGAACATCCTTCTTTTCTTTATAATAAAGTAGCAAGAGCATTAACTACCTTCCATCTGCAATATTTCATAGTCTGTCAGACTTAGTACAGACCTAAAAAAAAAGATAAATGTTTTGGGATAATTCTGTAATACTTTCCATTTGACATTAAGTATCTTTTTCAGAAAGAGATGTAATAGCCAATGTTGCTATACATGTACATATGCACTAAAAATAAGTGTGTAAAATACAAGGCTTTTTCTTTAATCAAGTAGCCAGACACTTAGTGTGGGAAGCAGCTGGCACATTTGGTTGCAGGTGCAAGTCTGAGATCTTAACTTATCTGCTCTGCAGCTTTAGGAAAACTTCACACTTCTTGTGTTTCACTTTTAACAACCAAGGTGGTTTTCTTTTTTTTAAAAAAAAAAGATCTAACTATGTGCTATGCAATTAATACTATGATGATAGAAACATAGAATATTTTGGGTTGGAAGGGGCTTTAAAAGGTCATCTAGTCTAACCTCCCTGCAGCTGAAGAAGGAACATCAACTAGATCTGATTGCTCAGAGCCCCATCCAGCCTGACCTGGAATGTTCCCAGGGGTGGGGCATTTACCACCCACCTCTCTGTGCAACCTGTTCCATTGTTTCACTGACTTCATTGTAAAAGATTTGATCCTTACATCTAGTTGGGATCTGCCCTCTCTTAGTTTAAAACCATTATCCCTCTCACAACAYGCCCTGCGAAAATTCTACAGTTCCAATTTGACTTTGTGGCTCTTCCCACTGTATTCCTTATTTTGTTGTAGCTATAGAATGTCGTTTCCTTTTATCTAGAAGGAAATGCAGTATTTAAAGGTGCTGTTGCCCCTCTTTGTTGCTTCTGTTGACATAAAATTTCTTTTTCCCCAAGATCAGCTCAGTTGGTGAGAGCATGGTGCTAATAATGCCAAGGGTGTGGGTTCCATCCCCGGACAGGCCATTCACTTGAGAGCTGGACTTGATGATCCTTGCGGGTCCCTTCCAACTCACAATATTCTGTGATTCTGTGACATATTCTAATATATATTTTACCTCCTCTTTTTCAGGGATCATGTCATAATAATTGCTTGAGAGGAAAGTATCTTCATAGAAACTCTTTTGGGTTTTGTTTGATTGTTTGTTAGTATTTGTTTGTATTAGTATTAAATTCATTCTCAGTTTGCTGAAATAGTCTCTGATTTTGAGAGGTCTACTATCCATACAGCTTAAACTGATGGCACGTTTCCCAAACCTTCTTTGTGGAAACTATCTTCCAACATATTCCAAGGAGTTCAGTGTCTATGCACTTCTCTAGTTCCTGCAGCCAAACTGAGAACATGTCTTTCCAGGATGAGTGATGATACAAGTAAATAATTTGTGACCCCTGCAGCAATGCCAGCGCTGAAAAAAATCCTGTTTAAGGCCATTAACAGCCATAACATCCTGGATTCATAAATCATCTGGTTCGGTTTCTAGCTGGTTATTTTTYTGCTCCAGCCCCTAAGGAAAGAGGCTGCCACAAAGTAGAACTGTATAAGGTTTAGGTGTGAATGCCCTAAATTCATTCCATGGCTCCCTGTTCCTGCATCTGCTCCACCTGGTAAGGCTATCTGCAAGTCTGCAGGTGAGAAAACAAGATGATGTAAGTGAAAAGACACATTTGTGTACTGCCAGCATAATGAAAAGACCTCCTTTTTTAAAAAAAAACAGAGATTTCAGTTTAAATTATGACTTCTAGAAGAAAATACAGAATAGAATTTAAATAACGAAACCTTCCGCTAGAATAGCTACAGATTTAAATAGTACACTGAGTTTCTGGTTGCTACATAATTCCCTTCAAACTTAAGCTATCATAACAGGTAGATCTGGAGTTAAAATGTTAAAAATGAGACCACTTTTGGCAACTCGGAACTGCTCACTCTTCAAAATTTGGTTCCCAGCACTGCATTTTGCAATCAAATTAAAGGAATCATCCTACCATTAAAGTCAGATCCAAGCTTTGCCTCACACTTCAGTGGTATCAAAATTTAGGAGCATCAATATGTGTCTCTCTCTAACACTGGGGTTTTTGACATGCCTTGGTGCCCTTTTAAAGGCCTCATTGTATTTAGATTCTTTTTCATTTTTTTTTTTTTATAAAACATCTCTCAGTCTAGTGCTATCAGTGAGAAGAAATTTATGTCGTAAACCTGGGATAAGTAATGAGACTTGAAATTCCCAGGTCCTGTTAAGTTTTTGGTTTTTTTCTTGAGAACACACATTCTGCAGAATTCAGATCCACTAAGGTCTGGCTGCTGTAGATAAATGGAATATATCAGTGGTTATTAATGGTTAGAGCTGTATGTGCCACTTGGGTTTTGKTTTTAGTTTGTTCATTTGGGGCTTGGGTGTTGTTTTTGGGGGTTGTGTGTCTGTTGGGCTTGAGAAAATAAGTTTTAATCCATTATGTTTTTTGCTGTATTTCGCTCTCAAGTACACATTGAGCATTATCACAACATGCAGCAGAGGTGCTGATAGCCACCCAAGCTCTTTAAGTAGAATAAAAGAAATTAATAGTAAGTAAAATTTTTCCAGGTGAATTTACTCTTCATATTTGTGAAAATAAATGGTCATGAGATGCATTAAGAGAATATGTTAAATGTAATAAAGCAAATGTTAGTGTAAAAAAAGGAGATAATGAGCTTTGCCCTCAAACATTGTCTAGGGTCATAGAAGCCCTAGGCTAACCTATCAGGATTCCAGAGCAGTGCGGATCTCTCAGGGACTCATATCTCCCAAATCCAGATGTCTTGCAAATCCTAGGACAATAAAAACAGCACTCGACACCACCATCTATCGAATTCATCCTGCAAAAGACGTCAGTATTTATGAGTTCCCCAGATTTTCCAAAAAAATTCAAACCTGATGCTAGTTGAGAGAATACTTTTTTCACTATGTAAATCTCAGATGATTTCTGAAGTCAGTTGATATCTATCCCCACTGTGATAGTTTGGCAATGCAACCAGAACAATTCAGCACTCTCAGAATCCTGTATTCTCTCAACTCAGAAGGTTTTTATAATTTCACTCATTGTATATGTAGAGTAAAACAATGAAGTTACTTGCCCAAGGCTATAGAGAAGTCAAAAATGACAATAAAAAATAGTGATTTTGATTCTTAATCTCTAGCACAAATACAATTTCCATGTTGCTGCTATGACAGCCACATCATGTCTGGTGCATTTACCCTTGAATATCTGAGTAAATTACTTTCAGAAATTCAGATGTGAAACTAAAGAGGTATTTCCACATGCCAGTGTTAGACTTGTCTTAGGTCAAAACCTGTTTGTCTTGCAGGAGAAACAGAGAATAAAGCATTACGTGAGGCTATACATGTTATTCGTGCTTTCAAAGACAAGAGGCTTTGATCGAAATCACCCTCGAAGGCAGGGAGGCCCTGCAGAGAGACCTTGACAAATCAGAGAGATGGGCAATCACCAACCGTGTGAAGTTCAACAAGGGCAGGTGCCGGATTCTGCACCTGGGATGGAATAAGCCATGTACGGACAGACTGGGGAATGAGAGGCTGGAAAACAGGGCTGAGGAAAGAGACCTGGAGGTCCTGGTCGATTGCAAGTTGAATATGAGTCAGCAGTGCCTTGGCAGCCAGGAGGGCCAACCCTGTCCTGGGGGCATCAGGCACAGCATCGCCAGCTGGGCAAGGGAGGGCATTGTTGTCCCGCTCTGCTCTGGGCTGGGACAGCCTCACTGCGAGTCCTGGGGACAGTTTTGAGCACCACAATACAAAAAAAACAAGATTCAGCTATGAGAAACTGTCCAAAAGAGGGCAACAAAGATGCTGAAGGGCCTTGAGCGGAAGCCATATGAGGAGTGGCTGAGGTCACTTGGTTTGTTGAGCCTGGAGAAGAGGAGACTGAGGGGAGACCTCACTGCAGTTACAACTTCCTCATGAGGGGAAGAGGAGGGACAGACACTGATCTCTGCTCTGTGGTTGCAGTGACAGGACCCGAGGGAATGGCCTGGAGTTGTGTCAGGGGAGGTTTAGGTTGGATATCAGGAAAAGGTTCTTCCCCCAGAGGGTGGTTGGGCACTGGAACAGGCTCCCCAGGGAAGCAGTCACAGCACCAAGCCTGGCAGAGCTCAAGAAGCATCTGGACAATTCTGTCAGGTCCATCGTGTGGTTCTTGGGGATGTTCTATGCAGAGCCAGAAGTTGGACTTTGATGATCCTTGTGGGTCCCTTCCAACTCAGAGTATTCTGTGATTTTATGATTTCATGAATATTCTTAAAGAGCTACATGTTGTATTTTCATAGATATACTACTGTCTGCTTTAGAAAAATAAGCTTTCATATAAAAAGAAATTTTATTTAATTAACTTTGCCATAACAATAATAAACATTATATTAACTTATTTTTTTTCTAGCTCTAACTTCTAAAAGATCATTAGTATTTACTATAATCTGTAAGTTGTAAATGCAGACTAATTATTAGTGAAGAAACAGAGCTCTCTTTTCAAGTGCAAACTTTGTTTTAGTCATCACACTGTTTGTCAATCCAAGTATCATGACTTGGACACTTATATACTTGGAACTGGACCCAAATTGCTGGTGAAATTCACAGAAGTACTGATGCACAATCAGCAGACACATATATTTAACTTTAAACACATGCTTTAGTTAACAGTTTTGTGTTTGTTGAACTGTTGAGAGATTGAATAAATTTTGCATGACCTAAAACAGCAATATGGAAAGTTTTGGTTATCGTCTGTTGATCATTAGTTGATTGTAGTTCAACTGTTTGTCATCGTTAGCTGTACCAGGTAGCTGGGAGACAAGTTGCTATGAACTAGAAAGCTTTCTTCCTAAACCATTTTGTTTTTTCACATAATTAAGGGGAAGGGTAATCTATTGGTAAAATATAATGTAGTTGCTTTAGTATTTCTTCTAGATTTATGAATCAAATTTATTTCGCAGAGCAAGTATTATAGCTCTGATAGATCCCCAGATTAAAATGTACTGGTTACTTACGCTGGAAAAAATGTTCCTAACATTTCTTACATTCCAAAGTATGTTGACCAAAACCATGAGATTGCTTTTTCTCTACTGTTAAATTTTATAACAATGCCACTAGTCTTATTATTTGAACTGCAGTTATGATCACTATGGAAACTCAGATTTGTGACTCAGTTTTTCAGATTCAAAGGACTTATTTCATCTAATTCAAGTAAATAAGATGAGAGTAATATCTCTCCTGAATAACGATAATGGCTTTGTGTTTTTTGTTTGCTATCACAGAAATAGTTAGTACTATTTAAGTTTTCTGTTTCAGTTATTTAAATAACCTAGTATTAAAAAGAAATAACAAAAAGCTGCCTAAAACAATATAGATGGTTCTATTAATATCCATGACAAGAGAAAAACAAAGACACAATAAATTGGTATGCACACCATATTAAAAACATTGAATAAAGGTCAAGTTATTTTGAGAGACAGATTACTGAGGTAAGAAGACATTTTCCATATGTTGGGCTTTGTTTCTTCCATTCTTCTTGCCTTTCCTTCTCCCCTCCCTCTTCCTAATTCATTTTTTGAAGACAAGAAGAACCAAATAAGATTGCTATGCTATTGCTATCACTATTGTTATCACTATGGCAATCCATATCACTATTACTTCAAGTTTTCTTTTTTCTCAAGTCTGAGGAGCTAGAATGTGATGTAAAAGCATGATTCATAGACTTTAGTTAGTTTTTAAAAGTGATTTGTAATATTATTTGGTTCTGCATTGGTATAATCCCACAATATTATCCATATACTCTGTCAAATGATTTCCTGAACTTCTTCTTTGAAACATTTTTATTCTAGAAATTATTCATTATGTAATCCAAAAGCATTGCCAAAATTAAACCTTCCTAACTATCATGAGGGTGAGATAGTCTTTCTACATCACTTATATAAAAATTTATCTGCTTAAAAGCAGAATTTACCTCAGCCTAAAACTCCGCAATAATAGTGCTTCTCCTAAAAAAAATATGTTGAGATACCATTTAAAACTCAATTCTATACTTAAGTTTGAATTAAGTAAATGAGAATTCAGGCATATTCATTTCGTATATTGGAGAATTGGGGAAGCTGTTTTAAGGAGAAGTCAATAGAAACATGTACTGTATGTTCCCAAAAATGGACAAGCAAATTAGGAAAAGAAATTACAAAGATGACTCAACATTCACTTTTCTTCATGTTTGGTTTTCTTGGGAGCTTGGGAGAGAATGTGTGTGTGTGCATGTGTCTGTAGGGTTGCTCTTTCCTCCTTTAACCTTAAGGTGCTGCCTCTTCGTTCCCTGTAATTGCATGGTTGTTGAACTGAATAGAAAATCCCATAACCCCAATGAAACAAAATTTCTTTAGGTCCAGCTCAGAGAATTGTAAAATTGTAAGGATTTTCTTTTCTAGCATTCCTGATATGTCTCTTCATGTCACCCTGAACCTCTAGTGCATTTTTGCTATAATACTTTTAACTAACCTTCTGAAGGAGAAATATATGAGGACAAAAAGTCTGAAGTTGATATAAAACTTATGTCAAAGGAGTCCTCAAGTTCAGTTTGCTACAACTGCATGTGTTTTCTCCTAAACCTATCATACTCCATTGAAAATTAAATTAGACTTTTATGCCATTACTTAGAATATGCATAGTAGGCTACCATTTATCTTGCATTTTTCCTGGGCTTAAATAATTGTGATCATGTAAGAACAAGATCCAGTGATAATACATCTATTAAATACTGTCTTTTTAATCAAGCRTTGTCTGATTGTTACAGATTTCAAAAACAGAAAACTAAAACGAGAAAAATTTAATTGATTGAAGTGTTCATACATTGGTAGTGTGGATAGTCTCCAAATTAGAGGATTATTTTAATGTTTTAGTTAAGAGAGATAATAACTCAACTTTATKGTTACAGAAACAAGGTCTATTGAAAGAAATGGAAAAGTGATACAAAGTGTTCCCATTGCCAGTCAAGCACCCCTTCCATAGGTTTACAAAAAAACTGTTCATGTTTTTAATGTGCAGTTCAGATACAGAAAGGTGGAAAGTGACAGGAAAGCAGGCCTGAGAAATTTTATTTTACGAGGTTAAAATCCTCTAGTGCAGAAAGCTGGATTTTGCTCTTGTTATAGATTGAAAAAAAAAAAAAAGAGAGAGAAATGCCCCTTAGGTGAATTTCTTGCTGAGGAAGAGGGCTTGCTTAACTTACTCACAGCCCTAGAACTGCGTAGTTACCTTCCTTACCCTCAATGTTACATAATATGGGGAAAAATGAAAGGGTATGTTTCATCATCTATGTTCTCTGAGAAAAAAAAAAAGGCATTTTCTCTTCTAGCTTAAGTAGTAAATTTATTTCTTCTTTCTTTTCATATTATTTTTAAAGCTATGACTTATTCAGATAAAGAGATTTAGACTTTTCCTCTACTTCCATGTGCGGAATCTAGATTATAATCCCTCAACAATTTTAATGCAAAGTACATTAATAATTTAACTGTATTTTCTGATTCATATAAGAAAATCTTCAGAACTGCAAATAGATCTTCAATATTCAAATTAATATACAGAGATTGTTCTCATAAAGAGGACCAGATTTTCCTGTGATGCTCATTTTTGTTAATGATAAGAGATCTGCATTTTACCAGGTCTGCTTTCTCCATCAGATCTTAGAGTTGGTTTTTTTTATGAAAGAAAAGGGGGAAGATTTCAAGACTGTTTAGAGTGCTTGGGGCATAAAGAAAGAAATGTAATTTTAGCTAGGGCTTGAGTCCAAGATGCTCACAGCAACTTATTATCATGGAAGGGGATTTGCAGAAGTGTGAGTTCTTAATTGTAAAGTCTGAAACACACAGGCAGGAGTCAGAAAACTTTGAAGTTCAAGCCAATTCCATGCTTAACATTTGCTGAGCTTTTTATCTCCATGCAGCAATGATCTTTTTACTAATATCTGCTTTTGATCCAACCAGTGACATTGTTTTCAAATGTCACTGCTGCCTCATGAGCTTATTTAAACATGTATTCAGGCAAGGTGAACGTTCCAATGGGCAGAAAATTATCTAAAATACAAAAGTTTTTCAGCAGTCATAGCTTTAAGAATGGAGCTTGAAGATGACCTAGTTCCAACCCTCCTGCCATGGGCAGGGACACCTTCCACTAGACCAGGTTGCTCAAAGCCCTGTCCAGCCTGGCCTTGAACACTTCCAGGGATGGCGCTTCCCTGGGCAACCTGTTCCAGTGTCTCACCACCCTGTCAGTGAAGAATTTCTTCCTGATAGTTTATCTATCTACCCTCTTTCAATTGAAGCCATTTCCCCTTGTCCTGTCACTACATGCCCCTGTAAAAAGCCCCTCCATGGCTCTCTTCTAGTCCCCTTTAGGCACAGGAAGGTGCTATATGGTCACCCAGAAGCTTTCTCTTCTCCAGGTTGAGTAGCCCCAATTCTCTCAGCTTTTCCTCATTGGAGAGGTTCTCCATCCCTCTCATCATCTTTGTGGCCTCCTCTGGACTCACTCCAACAGGTCCATGTCCTTCCTGTGCTGGGAATCCAAGAACTGAATGCACTGCTCCAGGTGGGAGTTCAGTACTTTGCGATTAAAACTATTTAGACTGTGAACATTCCTCATGTTCTGAGGCAGGAAGAAAAAACTTTGTTTTGCAGTTTAACCAGTGGCATCTAGCATCTAGATAACTTAATCAATTAATGGAGATAATTTTCCAGAGTTCCAATGCAGAACTATGAAGTGTATTTCCGAGGATTATAGCTGATGTAAGCATGCAGTTACTTTATCTGAGATCAAGAGACAATTGACAGTACACTACTTGGGTCTTTAATGATTTTCTCAAAATTAATTACTTCCTTTTTAATATAAAAAGGTAAACATAGTCATCAATATGCTATGAAGGAAACAATTCTGTGTGCAGGTGCTTAGCTACGGAATGAAAAAAGTGCATTATACCATTATTTATTTTGTTTATGATACTTTTATTATGCAAATATTACACCATCATATTTCTATAAAATATACTAACATTTAAAGGGAGGATTTTACTTTTCTTCCTTAGCTGTTACAAAATTTGTGAAGGTTCCTTTCCTGGTAGGCACTCTGTAACGGCAGAATGTTGCGCTGAGCCAGCAGAGATTAGACTAAATGAGAACACACTTGCTATAAATTTAACAGGGTTCATTTTCTAAAGCGACTGCTTTATGCATCTGCAAATGGAAAGAAATAGAGCAGCAAGCTCTTAATTTTTCCTACATGTATAAAAACTGAGGTACTGAACGCCATGATTTAAATCTTCAAAGATATATTATTTTATTAGGTACTAGAACAGAGTACTATGCTCCAAAAAGGTGGAGATGATGGAGTATTTTTGTATTAYGTACCTTCAGTAAAAAATACCTGTTTGTTTTTTTACCTCTCCACGACATTTTTCTAAATATTGGAGTTTAAATTATTGGACTGTAATGTTCTGTAAACTTCTGCATTAGTGATTGTGTGAGGGCAAAACATTATATAAGTTTCAATAGTGCATGTAAAATCTGTTTCTGCAGCATGTTTATTCCAGATTCAATCTATTTTCAGTTCAAGTCACTGATAATAATTCTGCTGACTGGAATGGAACAGGATCACTAGATTGCATATCAATTACTGTTAGCCCATAAAGTGAATGAGTTTAAAGGAAGAAATAGGCTTTCTAGCAATTSACTGTTTCAAAACTATCCCAAATAGGTGAGTACTTTAAAGACAAGTGTGAAAAAATTGTCTTTCTGCACAGTTCCTGCTTATAAATCCGCTTTTGTGGATATTGAACAGAGTAATGAAAATGTAGTGTGTGGTCATGAATATTCACTGTAGACCTACCTCTTCAGAATTCTTTGTGTCAAAAAGTATTACTTGCCATGAGTTTGGGGCTTTTAAGTTATATCATACAAATTCAGAGAAACTTTTCATATAGTAACACATAAATGAAAAATATAATAAAATCAGGCTACTCAAAAAAAAGTTACATGTCTAGATAGGTCTTGGACAAAATGAAAAGAAGGAAATAGCAGGAGAATAAAGAAGCTACTAATGCATCCAAAAGCTGTGTAAGATATCTGCCTTGCACAAGGAAGTTAAGTACTCGTGTGCAAAAGACATGTTCGGAGAGTAATGACACTTCAAATAGCAATAAAGTAATATTTGATTGTCAGAATTGCAATTAATGCATTGTCAGGCCAGGTAAAATAACTTTTTCTTTATTTTTCTAGAAATAGGAATTAAATACTTGTGTRGCTAAACTTGAGATGGCACTCTATTTTTTTTATTTGTTTCAGAGAAACTTTCTGCACGGTGTGCTACATTTTTAATAGAATTTTTCAACATAAAATCAGAAAACATTTTCATAATTATATCTTCATAACATSTTTTAAATCTGTGCATGGCTCCTCACAATAAAACTTCCTATGTCTTTCCTCTCTCTTTAAATTGCAGTCTAATGTAGGGGTAGAATATCTTGTGTAGAATATAGATAATAACCAGCAAAAATCGTGATTCAGCATTGTGGGAAAATAAAATTACGGTTTGGTAATTTGTTGCATTTTATTCTGACATCAATATATGGTAATTTCACCCTAGTTATAATCTGACTATCCCACAGAGTAATATTTAGTACGTTTTTACCTGTTAACAATGGGTCACATATATAAGTCTTCTGCTAGGAAAATTGGCTAAATAAATGGAAACTGATATTACTAAAAGATATAGATATATGTGTGTATGAATGATGTATTTATATTCTGGAAGAAATTGTTGTTGCAGATTTGTATTACTAGAAACTGGAATGTGCAACTTTCAAGGAAAATTTTCTTCATGGATATTTTACTGTGTACACTAACTTTATATGGGTTTTGTATGTTTATGACATCTTATCTGAATAATAATATTAGTATGTTCACTTGTGAAATAGAAGTGAACAAACAATGTGCTTAACATTGCAGTCTTAATACAGTTTACTCCAAAGCTATAGAAAGCAAAATTTATGCAATCTATGCTAATTTACAAAATCTATACTACTTTATAAGAAAAAAAAAATCTGGAATATTTTAGTTAATTGTGCAGAGGTAGTTTCATGCTACCTTATCTGCTTTGCTTGAATATTCTGAGTGTCATAGCTCTGAAAAGGAAAATGGGTTATGAAAATACCTGATTGTACTTTTTTGCCACAGTGGAAGCTGAGAGTAAAAGGATAGAGCAGGGAATCACCTGTAAGTCTGAAATGCCAAGAGAACCTGCATGGCAGCATTTTCCAAGATCTGTGGGCACTAGAAATGCATTCAAGGCTTTCACTATTTTGCTTTCAGTGTCTTAGATTCTTGGGCTGGGAGGAAGATCTTCCAGCTCAGAGCATGGGGTTTGCAAGTCCTCATAGCTGCACTACAGGGTGTGTCAAAACAAGATGACAAATTTGTCATTGTCTAGAATTCTAATTCTAGAGCCTTGTCTGAGCATGACTCCATTGCAGAGATCCTAAAAATCCTATGTCAACGTTTCTAACTCACTGAGGCCTCTAGCTCCCAGCTTCTGGGTATTTTCATTTGAAAGTCTCCTGTCCCTCTGAGTTACACAGTTCTGTGGCATCATGGAAGTGATTATGATCCCTTTTTTTCCTCTGTATCAGTTGCCCCAAATGATATGCTGACCTGTAAGCAATTGAAATATTTCATGGTCAAAAAAAAATAACTGATCTCAGTTCTCCATCTTTGCAAATGACATTTAGTTACATGCTATTCCAAGTTTCCTGGACATGGAGAAGAATCAGGTCCCTACTACTTCCTGTGAAAAGACTTGTCTCTCTCGGTGCTACCAACAGGTTTTGTCTGTGTTATTAAATAGGAAGTTCTGTCCTTCTCACCTTTAGCCAAATAAATTCACACAAGCTAAAATCGCTTAAATTATCATATTCTAATGTCTGTAGAAATAGAGAAATAAAAGTGTAAAATTTTCTTCCATCTTTGATATGACTTGGGATGCAGATAATGATGACTCATTTCACTGAATATTTATGTATTTATTCGCTTCTGTCTTACTGAATTGGACATTTATATGATTTTGTTCAGCCTAGGTAGACCTATCCGTTGGTAAAAGAATATTGAGAGTTGGACCCTTACTGGCAATGGAATAAAGAGGGAACATCAAATTCCTCTTTCCACTTATAAGAGCATATGCACACCATTTCAAGCCCCACAGCTTAACTGACAGCATGGATGCACCTTGGGGAGGCTGGCAAATCAGGGGAATATGCTCTAGGAATTGGGACTTGATGCTTGACTAGAAAAAACTATTCCCAAAAATTTAGTGATCTTTTCAGAGGAAAATGAGCATATAATTTTTTATATGTAGATTTGAAAATAGAGAATTGGTTTCAGCAATTGGTGTAAAAAATTTAAAACTTTTCTTAATCCGTGAATGAAAAAATAGTCTTCTAATATGGTCTTCCTTTAATCTCATGTTTAGCCAATTGATGCTTAGATTCCAAATTGCAAATAAAATTCAACTTTTTTTTTTTTTTTTTCCAAAAATGGTTCCAGTGCTGTTTTAATTCAAATTTGCAAGTCTTCAGACACCCTAGATGTATAGAGTATATATCATATATTCTTAGAGTAGATGATGCATACTCAGGCATTGTGGCTTTGAGCCTTTGCTCTGATAACATCACATTCAAAAAGGTGTAAATAGCCAAGTTGTTTATCCAATGCTGTTAACTATAATTGATTAGGATAATTCCCCTTTCATTAAATGGATACCAAACCAAAATATAATAACTTAGTGAGGATATTTCATTTTACAGTAGTGCTAAAGTAGCAATGATTTTTGAGT
Organism: Amblyornis subalaris; assembly: GCA_018881555.1. Lineage (NCBI taxonomy): Eukaryota > Metazoa > Chordata > Aves > Passeriformes > Ptilonorhynchidae > Amblyornis > Amblyornis subalaris. The sequence continues at coordinate 991,476 of JACAXG010000053.1, forward strand.
CAATGGCCTTATTTTCTCCTTTTTACTGTACTTTGATTTGTATCTTTGGACATTCTTGGAATGAATAGGTGTACTTCTTTTTCTTGAAACTAAATCCAAATCTCCAGTCATGATTTTGTGTTCAGTCCGTGAAGTTAGAATACAACCAGGCTAAAATAAAACCTGAACAAAAGTGTGTATCATAGACATTGGGTGCACAACACAAGCTCTTTTGCTGTCCACATCAACTTCTGTTGTACATATGGATGTATACTAAAGACTGTATTTATTTATTTATTGTAGCATTAAGAAACCAGGGGCTTGTGATTTCAAGAGGGCTTGGCTTACATTTAATTTTCTTTTTTCTTTAATGAATGAAACTAGCAATTGGCCAAAATCTGTATATTTTTGCTTTTATAATGAGATCTGTTTCTGTCCACACAAGCAGTAAAGGAGCAAATGCAATTATTGCATTGGTTAGATATTATTAAGAAAAGTCTCTGATGTATTATTGACAGTCTACAAGGTCTTTGGAACTTATGAATTCTTAAATTAGCTTTTGTTATTAGACAAAGTTGTGAAGCAAACATTCCATAATATACATATAGTCTTTGGAGAGCAGATTCAGCAGAAAAGCTTGTATTGGAAACATTGAAATGACTGTTTCATGGAATAAGTTTTTGGGGTGTCCTTGAACATGAGTATCACATGGAATTGCATGTATCTGTAGTCAAATCTTCTTACATATATAAACCTTATATATAAAGATAAATTTACAGTCCAGAGTCATACCTTCCATTTGAAAGTACTGTGCACACTAAATCTCTCCTTCCTATGTTTTATGGCTCTCATCTTCTGTAAACATGTATTTACACAATTGAGCAAGGCTGTTGGGTGCCCAGAAACTTTAATGGGCTGTAAGATGTATGGAACTTTAACGAGTGTATTTGTCCTCATCATGGTTGTTTAAGCAGGTTTCAAAGTGTTACGTATTCACACTGCCCAACTCTTGGTAATGGAACCACGAGTCTAATGTGATTTCAGTCTCTCTATAGACAATGGAAAACCAGAATCTCTTCCATGAGCAAAACAGAAACACTTCTTAATTCAGGCACCTATTTCAGGGTGAGGTTAAGCTGTATTCCCTCCCGCCCTCAATGTGAGACATCCTTCTAACACCTGAAAAAAGGAGAAGCAAGTTTACAGAAGATACACAGAGAGACAGGAGCAGTTAGAGAGCTAATAAGGCTGTTTTCATTATTGATTTCACTTACTGCTGCTGTTCACAAATCACTGCCATTTTAAATTTTTAAACAACTCTGTTGTTAAGAAAATAGAGGTACATATCAAGGTAGATTCTTGCCACTAATTGTTTTCACTCTAAAGAAAGAGACAAGGGYGTGTAAAAGCAGCAGCTGATTTTCTATCCAAAATACGGGTCCCAGTGTCCCTAATGGCTTGATCTCAATTTCATGACATCAGCAATTTTAACAAAAATAAGGGCAAAAAGACCCCTGTGACAGTCTTAGGATAATCAATAGCACAGGATTTTTTTATCTGACAAAACTTAGTTTAACTGAAAACATATTTGTGAGATTGTAAACATTTCAGAAAATGACTTTACTCTCTGCATCACAATAGACCAGTACTTTAAAATAAGAGTTCTGTAGCTGAAAATACAGTATAGGTTTAGCTTTACCTTCTAGAGTTTACTGAAATACCAGAAGGGGGGATTATTGTCCTAACTATATGCCACAGTTTTCAGTGATTTGATTTTAGTCCATTCTAAATGATATTAACAGTAGTAGTGTACTGCATTAAAAGTTTACCTGAATGAAAATGCAGTGACTGGAAAGCCACAAACTTCTTCACGTTTTGTACTGCCACCAGCACCAGTTCTCCCTTTGGTGCTGCGGTTTCTCCCCGATTTTTCCCAGGTGAATGAAAACCTGTGCACATGGAACTGCTTCTGCATACAAAGTCGAGAAACATTTTTTTTTCTGGACTGTTTTCCTTCCACTTTACAACAGACAATGTTGTTCTTATCAACTGCTGATGTTCAATTCCATCTTAGTTAAAGGAGGACAGTAATTGCTTTGTGAGAGTGAATACTTGAGTGGCTTCATAGAGTTATATAGACATTTCTTCTTTTCCCATGAAACCTTAAACAAAAGTTTCCTGGCAGAATAGCAGAGCTGGAGACTGGGAGAGTGCTGTATGCATCACATACCATGCTGTGATGTTGTTTTTCTTATTTAGTCATCTACTACTGGCCGCTTGGGGAAGGAAACTGGGCTTGGTGAGATTCTGATCTGACAGAAGCCATTTCTGTGATCCTTTATACCTTCAGAAAATGTGTCAAGTACASTATGAACTGCTCTTTCATGAAATAAAAGTCCAGAAAAACATAATAAAATTCTGCAGCAAAAACATCAGTAATTTCTTCCCGCTTTCTGCTTCTTCATGAACCTTGTGCCTATTCAAAATGCAAAATGCTTAACCATTCTGGAGCTCAACGATGTATGCAGCACACTGGCTGTTAGTGGCAGTTTGTAAATTGTATCTGGTCTTTGTTGCAATACTAATTTGATTAGTATTCTTGAAGAGAGGAAAGAGTTAAACCTCAGTAAATTGTACTATACTGTTAATTGTAAATTTAATTAAAACAAGACATGGTTTAACATCTTGAAATGATACCTCTCACTTTTCATTGAGAGTCACTGCAAATCTTCACATATTTTCACTGCAGAGATATTAGAAGATACAAAATTGCTATTTCAAACACAAAAATGTATTTTAAAGTATAGATTTTAATTACCGTAAGTCCATAGGTTTGTATCCCATCTAAATGCTAGAAAATTCTAATCATTAAAGCAACATACATTCCATAATACTTATCTCCCAAGAGAAAATCCTGAAGTTTCTCTGAGGCAAGTATTTTTCTCAAATTGTTGGGCTTTACAAATCCCACACAGAGTCCAATAGAAGCCTTGCAATGCCAAGTTGGCAGAGGCTGCAGTATTAGCTACAAGAAGGCTTAAGAAAGAGACTGTCAACATTTCCTCCTACAGACCTTAAATAGCTATGGGACATGAACAGAGCTTTGTATAAAAATGTGCTCTTGTCCAGCAAGTAAAGAAAATCAATTCTGAATTCATGCTATGCTGTATCATGAAAGTGCCTCTACTCCTCTTCACTAGGTTTCTTTCTTTGTAGAATTGCAGCAGAATATAGTCTCACCCTGCCCCTTTTTAATGTTCATAATTTCAGTTGACTTAAGTGATTTCAACTAGAAAAACAAGGATTATCTTTAGAAAGAATAATATCTCCTCTCATTCTCTCTCCTTTCCTCTATCATAAATAAAGAGACAGACTGAAAAAAATGTAGTTAGGAACAGTGAAGTACTTTAAGCTTAAAAAAGCACTGGATCATGATTCCACTTCATCATTTCATTTTAGGAATAACTCAGATTCAAAGTCTGTGACATGATCAAAAATGCTGCTGCTTCTGGCCCGATGGACATAAATCCATGTATCTGTGCTGCTTTCCTTTTTGTCTTTAAGCAGTCAGATCTCTTTGTGATGAATGCCTTTGTTTTCTTCCACCTGTCCAGTAGACTGCTTGTTATATATTGCCATGGAACATCATCTCATTTTAAATAGAATTCAAGATTTTCATCTTTGAAAACAAGCCAGTATAATGTCACTGTGCAAGATTAGACATTCAATCTTTTCTTACGACAATTTCCAGTGAAACAGATATTCACAAGGCATTATTTTGTTAATTTCTTACATTCTATAAAATACAACAGCTACCTGAGAGTAAACAGAGTTTTTTATGAAATGAGACCTCAAATATTAGTTTCACAGTGGCTCAACTATTATACAAAACATAGAGAACAAGTAAACTGGGACTGATATTTTTTGGCTCTGTGTAAGAACACATTTTTGAACAATATAAGTCTCCTTCTGCTGTGGTATTTCAACTACCATGTAAACACAAGTATTTAATTTCTAGCAGAAAACATTTCTTTTTTTTTCTCTCTTCAAACTATGGAGGAAGAGCTCTTACAAGTTCTAGCTCAATATGGAGGTGCTTGTTTTAGGTGCTGTTATGTTTTCACCAAATTATCTAGATTTTGTGCAAGAAACCTGAAGACATTTATCTAGGAATCCACCATTTGCATTTGTAACAAATTAATTTTATGCATTGTTTATGTGTTTCTACTCTTTAGAATAAAGCTCTTTCTTATTATTCTTTTGAAGGCATTTATTTTGTGAAATGATAGTGATATATTGCAGCAAGACGACTTTTCTGAAATCGAGCTTCTCTAATGAACTTCTGATGTGATATTTCAAAATTAAATTTTTCTTTAGACTTAAAATGGTAAATCAAATCTCTGTGTTCTTCATGAGGAAGAAAAAGGCACTAGGGAGTCTACTTTTGACCTTTCAAATTCTAAATGCTTACATTTTGTAGGGCTTCTGAAGATAAATAGAAGAAAATAACATTTCTTTTCCTGCCTCTCAAAAGAGTACATTTTCCCAGCTCCCTCTCAACTCAGCTATTACATTGGTAATTTTCAGGAGTTTTTTATTTCATACTCTGGAAATCATTCGTTCCTCGATCTTTTTACTTTCTGTTCATTTTTACTTGGGCTATCATACTCATATTCAGTATTAAAAGAGATTCCAATCTGTATAATTTCACTTTTCTTTTTGACACCTCTTTGTAAACATTTCATTAATCTTTACTGCATTTAAGATTGATTGGCTGGTACTGGTATTTATTCTGGGGACTCTAGGTAAGCTACTGTGGCACTGAATGTCTGAGGCAGGGATACCATTCTGGAATAAGTTATCTGTCTTCATATGTCTACATGAATAACCACAGCTCTGCTGTGTATTGAAAATGTCAATATCATGAATGGGCACCAGCTAAATTAAATATTTAAACAGCAATTCCTCTCCTTCTGAAGTGGTCACATGGGGTAGTAAAATAAATCTCTYGCCACAGGCCAATGCTTTGTATTGACTAAGGGTAGGATTTTCCTGTGGCCACCTATTGACATTTGAGGTGTGCTGGGGTAGCTGAGRCATCCTGATGTTGGTGTGTGACACAGAGCTGCAGAGACTGGCAGCTCTCTGGCTGAAGTCAAGGAGGGATACCTTTCATCTGGCAGTATATGCATATGCTTAGGCTCCTGAACCAGACTGCTGTTTAGGATTTCCTGGCTACCAGTGCAGTGCTTGATACACTGCTTAATATTGCTACCAAATAATATCTGTTTAAAGGTATTTGGCTGTTTTGAGGTAGAAGCTTCTGTTGTTAAACAACTTTATTCCTCTCCAACTGAAAGAAGTTTGTGACTTTAGAACGAGTCGTGAGTACTTATGAGAAGCACATGATGAAGCATCTGTAAATGTTGGTTTCTCATGTTTGCATGGGTTTATATTCCCAACTTCATGTTCAAACTCAGGTTGAACAAGTGTTGATATACTTGGCTAGATCTAGAATACTTCATACTTTATTTTGCTGTGTGTTCCAAAAGGTAAGATGATGAATTACTGTCGAAGCCAAGTAAATAAAACAGATGCAAACTTTTCTATAGGATATAGAAAGAAATATCTGATTTTATTACAGTGAGCATGAAGTCAGATTTATGTAAAGATWATGTGAACTGTAAATGTTACTTCAAAAGAAATTTAGGATTTATATCAGTTAAAATTTTTTTCTAGGTTGTGCATCATCTTGAATTGCTGGGTTACCAATTTGTCTATTGTGTTGTCAGAAATCACAAAAATATTATTTTATCAGCAGAGATTGTTTCAGTTGCATTTGCTTTCAGTTAGTAAGACCATATTATGTGTGGGTTTGCCTGTGTGGGTTTGTCCCCACATGAGATTGTAAATGAAGAATGACAGAAGATAAAAGCCATTTAGTTTTATCATTTTAAAACCAAAATAAAGCTGTCTGATGAACGACAATAAGATATCACACAACTGCCAATGTTACTAATTAGTAGGATTTGCAGGTTTTGATATATTCAGCAGTATGACTTGTGTTTGTGGCTAAAAATGAGTGCTAATGATCTGTGCAGTGTTACAATACAGATATTACATTGTCAAAAACTGTTATAAATGTAAAGACTCATTTGTGCAAAATCTGTAAGGACAAATAAATACTGCTGTAATTCCCAAATAAGTGATATCTTCTCACTTACGTGTGGAAAAACCTTGTTCCAAATCAAAGTGTGGCTATTTTCTTTCATATGTTTATTTTCACATGAGTATCTTGATTAGGTTTAGAAAACTTTGTACAGATTTTGCTTTCTGTTTCAAGAGAGGATGAGCRTCAAGTGAAGCCAAGTAAATAAAAAAGATGGAAGCAGGTGGACATTTTACTTCAGTGTTCTTTGAGAATTCTCTCTCTGATTTTGTCTTGTATTTACTCATTTATCAAACTTAGGTTCAGCTCTTCTCCTACTGAAATTAATATAAATTTCTTCATTTATTTTGCTGGTTATGAGTTTCACATGCCATTTTTCTGGTAATAACTCCCTTGACAATTAACCAATACCTTTTGTTTTCTACAAAAGGAGATTAGGCAAGGAATAATTACTTCTTATTTTTTAACAGTGAACACAAGCATCTTTTTAACTGCACATAATAATCATACATAAAGTATATACATAAAACTATGTATGATAATAGTACATTCTTTCCGTAGAGAGAAATGCAGTTCAGTTTTTTGTATAGTTCTTCAGCTTTCTAATTTTCTGGAACCCAAGTGAGTCATGGGAGACAAGCAAATGTTAATTCAAAGATACAATTATATACCTGATATTTAACCATTCAAAATAAAAACTCCACCTGAAAGGAAAATATAAAGATTTAGGAGACAGTGATTGAAYAGGAAGCTGTTCTAATAGAAATACAGAGGAAAAGGAGACTTTTACTCAAGTTTGGGCTTTCCTGGGAATTTACATCTCTCATAGGCAAAGAATAAAGGAGAATAAAAGTTTCAGAAATGTCAGCTGTATTCACCTGTCCCTCAAACAATCATTATTTGCAAATTGTAAATATATCTGCTGATGTTTTAGCACCAAAATATTCTCGAACTTTGAGATATTGATACATATCTGAGAATGATATTTATCATATGGCAGTACTTAAGAAAGAATAGTGTTTCTATTTTAAACTTCCCTGTGTCCAGGTTTGTCTATCTTTAAACTTCATGAAACTTTGGAGAAGAATAATCCAAAGACTATTCATGATGGAAAGAGGAAGAGTTGACAAGATCTCATTGCAATGTTGCAATATTTTGGSTCAATGATGGGTTTGGAGAGTAAATGATACTTGAGAGACAAGTATTGATAAAAAACTGAAGAAACTGAAAGTCCAAGTGAAGCCAGGAACTTTACTAAGGAACATGATGAATAACATTTAGAGGGCAATGAGGACGAGTGAAGGTGGCAAGCCTACAGAAATTTGGGGAAAAAAGCTGTATTGCAAAACTGGAAGACCTTAGACGCAGGAAATCAATCCAATGCAAGCTACAGGATCCTGCATAAGAAACTGAAAGATAAGAGGTGGAAAAGAAGGAACTGACTTAGTAAGGGATTAGGTTTTAGATAGGGTCACAACTGTAATTTCTACCTGTCAATGAATTTGATGCAGCTCCCTGAAAGCTCATTTGTCTATGACAACCTATTACAGAAATATTACTCTGAAAGTAATAAGGACTTTTAAATACCAGCTTAGATATCAAAGAGTTAGACTATCTTTCCTTCTCTTGATTGATTTATTCAGACCTTTGAATAAATCTGTAATACAGTAGTTTTCTTTTATCTGCTAGAACGAAGCAAAATAAATTTAAAAAAATCTGTATCCTAGAAGAAGAAGTAAACAACTTTCTTCAATGTAATTAGATGGTAGCAGTTGCACCCTGAGTTAGGGGACTCATAAGAGTAAAAAAATAAGATGTTCAGATAGTGGAAAGACAACACTACTGAGAAATGGAGTTTAGTAGCAACTGTTGCCTGTATGAGAAAGACAGAAAATAATTTCCTTCGGAAAGAAGAGTTAAACAAGACCTAATTACTTTATCTGTACTATGAATATTTATCTTTTATGGAAAGAATACCAGTCACCTACTATTCTTGATGCTAATACCAGGAACTCCTACCAATACTTACTTGGTACTTAGTTCTTGCACATTTTGCACTTAGTTCTCTAACATCTGAACTGTATAACTTCAAAGCTGTATTTTTAAGTAGCATTTTGATGAAACAATATTCCTTGAGATAACATGATCTCTTTTTCTTGGATAAGCAAGGATGAACCTTTCATTTCAGAGTCATGTCCACCATTGTCTTAGTCATCTGCTGACAAATTCACGTGTTGCTATTGCTAGGCATGTCTGTACATGCAGTCAGAATATAGTGAAGTATTTTGCAACATATGTCATTTGAAAATGCATGTTCTTTTTTAAAAGATATATTTCGGTATGCTTGTGTTTTCACTTTAAAGTTAATTAATGTTCTTAATGAAAATCAGGATAYATCAATCTGTGGGTGTTATACAACCTAATAAGTACTGGTTGGCTGTCCTTTTTTCTTTCTTTTTTTTATTTTTATTTTTATTTTTACTTTTTTTTTTTTTTAAGATCTATTTGGACCTGGGGCATGGAGATTTTGTAACACACTTATTTTGCAAAACACTGGAAAAGCATTTGTGTACTATAGGTTGGCAGAGGAAGTGGACATTTTTTTAGTGAAATGAAACCAACTATTTTAATTCCTCATGGTCTAACTCTTATGACTCATGTCACTTCTTTTATCCTGTCTATTTATTCTAAAGCTAGTRCTTTATAACTGGGTTTGTTAAAGTCTCTAGTGATCTGCAGAGGACATTGTGCTTCTGATCCCAGTTATTGATTCCAGTAGGTACCGTATACATTCAGAGAATCTAGTATATTTTTTCCTGAGGTTATTGTGATTTCCGCTGCATTCTTTGTCCTCAGAGTTGCAGGAACTGGAAAACATAGTACACAAAGAAAGTTTTGAATTACGAGTTTCCCTCATATTACTAAATTACAGTATTGCATTCCTTCTGGTAGGCCTATAGCTTACGAAGTTGTCCTCCATGCATCCCACGAGTCTCCTGGGTTGCCTACATCTCACTGTGCTACTTGTCCAGCAGATGCTGGGGTGAAGTCCCCCAGCAGGACAAGACCCTGTGAGTACAATACCTCCTGTAGCTGGAGCAAGAAGGCTTTGGCAATAGGCTCCCCTTGACCAAGCAACCTGTTGCAGACTCGAAGCACTGATTTCCCTTTGTTCCCTTGATCTCTGACCCATGAGTTTTCAGCCTGCGCGTGACTATTCCTTCTCATAGAATATGCTTCTATCTTGTTGTAGAGTGCAACTTCAGCATTTCAAGAGGTCCAATACATCTAAAGGCTAAAGCATATCTAGAACAAATGTATGTAAGACAAACTTTTAACACAACATTCCTCAATAAGTTCCTCAACTCTCTTCACAGTTTTTGAAAGTGAGAAGCTACATGTGGGAGAAATCTTTGACGAACTACCCTTGAGTGCAATGGGGCTTTTTTTTCATGTATAATTTTACTTCAAAAGTTAGGTACAATTTACTGGGTCCCACAGCCATGGATCAGTTCCAGCAATTGTGCAGCTGGGCTCCCTTTGCTGTCAGTATGTGGAGGGGGGAGCTGGATTTGGGCTGGTCTCTCTGGGCACCAGCAACTGCTAACTGCCTAACTAAATGAATCCTTCTCTTTAGAGGAATGGACTGGAGGAAAATTGTAACATAAACCTTTTTGTACTTTTATCCCTAAATACATGGTTGGACAAATACAGGATTATTGCCATTGTCATGGCTATTTTTCATCAGATTTTAAAGGTTAGGATGATAGGCAAGCTATTGACTTTCAAAATGTGATACATGTTAAATTACATATAATTGCTTGAAATATACAGTAAAATTATTGCAAGGAAAAATTTGAGCCTTTGGTGGTTGCCCAAAAAGCCTTGGCTGCTTTTGATTGCAAAGAAGTCTTGATATCAAACGGATTGCTATGCAATTAAAATATTTATGAAAGAAAATTCATTTCATCTATCAAAAAGCCTGCTTATACAACAAAGGACTTAACTGAAATAATTTTATAGAGTCCCATACTTACTGATCCTGACTGTACTGATCCAGAGAATTGCTGGCTTTCAATTACTTCAGTGGGAGGTAAATGCACTCATGATTTTAAGAGCAGGACATTTGCCAAATATCATAAATATATAAAAGAGATCTACGGTATCTGGAAGCACAAGTTTTTATTGCCAGTCACTTTACCACCTGAACTATTCTAACAGAAAACATGTTCATCCATATAGGAAACTCTCTGGGAGTTAATGGGAAATATCTCTTGTGAATTGAATTATTTATAAGTTAGTGGTCCATTCTAAGTATTTCACTCATTTTAGATACTCCAAAGTTTTATGTGTTTTTTTTTTCTTCACCTGTTATTGCTAGCAAAGCAACAAGTATATTGTCTTGGTGTCATTTTCTAGAGTCTGAGGATGCAGAGAACCTTGTTAGCTTGGATCCAGATCCAGCTTTTGGTTTCAGGCACAGTAGGATACTTCTATTTCACTTGAGATTTTATTTAATCATTTACTTGAACTAATATAATTTTCATTATTGTTAGATTAAGCGGTTTATAAGTATTCTAAATAATATTGGAAACTAAAAAAATGTGTTGCCTGAATATGACTTTCACAAATAGTGTTGTAAGCAGCATCCTACTCAGTCAAATCAGCATCTAATAAGAATGATGTACCATTTCCCTTACATATGATAATACATAAAAGAGGTAAAGAAAGAAAAGCAGCATGAAAGGCAATCAAAGCTCTTTTAGGAAATAAGCCTGTGCCATTTTCACCCCCAAAATTACTATTTTCAGTTTACATGTGTGGAACGAGGGTTCCCTGAGTGTACCAACTCTTCATGAATATTGTGAGTTAGAAAGAGAGAAGCCTTTCTCAGCTTTTCTCTTAGTCTATAATGAATTTATGAAACTACAACCACTAATGCTCACCCTACTGTCTTGTAACAAAGATGAAAAGTAGCATGACTTATCATACTTGTGTGTTGTGGATTCATTAGCAGGAAATTATGCCTTCTGTCTTCAGAATCCTGCACTTATCACTCAAAAAAAAAAAAAAGACAGTTCCCTCAACAACAATGGCCCAATGACTTTAAAATAGTTACTCTTTGATGTTAATATTCATTGTAAGCAATTTTAACATAAACTGGCCTTTAACAAGAGATTCATTGGCTATACCCTACTTTTGTATCCTATTAAAAATAAATTGCTATATCACACCTTTTTCCAATATGCAGCATAACAGTTCTGACTATCAAAAAGAGAATAAAATAATAGTGTAAAAAATCAGATATGTCATGGTTAATATTGGACCAGTGATTCATTTTTACTTTTCATCTTCTATATTTTGTATTAAGGAAAATGATTCATTGCTAATATAACTCTAAGTGATTTTAACATCTATCCTAGAGGTATTACAGGTATTTCAGCCTGTTACATTTATTAGAGAATTTTGTATTTATCTCTCGAGTACCTTCCTTCAAAAGGGATATCTACTGCATTTCTGCATCATATCCAGCATCAATCACTTTGATTAGGGTCTCACTCCACAAACCAAACAGCTTTTCTTCCATGGCAGCTCCATATGTTTGCTGCAGCTGTTACAGTTTCCAGGCAGAATGTGACCGTACTCTGTTCAGAGTTTGTGTCCCTGTCAAAGAGGCAGGAAATTATTCCTCTCTGCTTTGATTTGCCTTGAAGTCGAGTGGCTTGAAATCTGCCCTACAGCTAGACTAGGGTTGCCAACAAAAACATACATGAAATTGCATCTGCATTATTTTTTCACAACTATGACTCCAAAAAGTGTGCACTGCCAAGGTTTGTTCCCACAGCACTGTTTAAATACCAGCTCAAAGGAGTTATTGCTTCACAGGTTACTACAGGGAAATTTTCAGCACGGATCCAATGATAGAAGAATACTATCATAGCTATGAGTACGAAATATACTGAGATTTATTAATGATTTTATGCCTTCTAGATCAGGAAAATATTTCTCTTTTGTTGATTATTAACTTTTTATCTTGCACTAAGACAGTATGCAGAGCTACATAATACACTGTGCACTGCTGTTCTGTACAGTATTAGTACCTACTAATACTGTACTAATTCCCTGAACACAGTGCAAGGAATGTACCAGTTAGGAGACTCATCTCTGTTTGAAGAAATATTACGTATTTCCATGAAGGACATCTTGGAGATCACCAGCTCACTATGATTTAGTTACATCTAAGATGAAACAGAGAACTCAGGTTATTAAAACATATATGTATGAATGTGACTAGAACTATGCACCAGAAAAGAGAGATGTTTGCAGTTTTTTTTAATTCTGATCACTGGCTAAGTCTGACACTAGTCAGTATTGTAAGAACTTTATTCATCCTGAAAACATATGCACTTTTTCAGGAGCTATGCATTGCTATGTCACTTTTCATTGCATTTGATTAGTTGACTGCAAAAATTAATATGCAATGGATCATTACTTTTTGGTGAAGAACACAATTTGGCATGCCTTAACTATGCTTTTAATGACATTTGTAATAGTGCACATGTTCTGATGACAAGTATTTTTAAAAGCCCTGTGAGTCCATAAATGCCGGTTGACAACTGAGGTTCAACACACATGAATGAATGCAATGTATTCACTTTACCAGAGATGTGAAAAATATCTTACTGCTCACTGGTCCTCTACCTCTGTGATTGCACATCACTGCTCTGGTTTTAGCACCTCAGTTGTTGAAGAGGCAAGTTGTTCCTGATGCTATCTAGACACTCTTTCTCTGTGTGTGACTTCAGGGTGACTGTAAGTAGCTGAGCTGCCACAGCACAGAGTTTCCTGTTTCCCACTAAGAAAGAAAAGCAGGAAGCACATGCAGACTGTCAAACACATGCACTATGGCACCAATACAGCAACTCTTACAGGAGCTAAGACTGATCACATAAGAAAACTTGCTCAATGAAAAATCCTTCTCAAAGTACAAAACACTATCTAGAATTTCTGATTGATTGATGTAGGTCTTTGTCAGATAGTTTTGTTCTCTCCTCTCCTTGAAATGAGAATTTTGGCTGAATATAAAAATACAAGCATCTTTAAAGATTTTTTTATTTCTTCTAATTTACGAAAAACAGACATCTAAATCAGAAGCAACAGTATTTGGTTTTAGATTTTCAATTTCCTGACGAAATGCCTAGCCATTTCACTGAAGGCAGAAATTTTCTATCATATTTCAAAGTCAAAATAATTTTCTGTTGTTATAGTAAAAAGACTAAAAAATTTTTCTTAGTTGTTGCAAAAGGAGTGTTCTTGAGCTGCTGGGTGGGAATAGGAAAAGTAAATTTATTATCTGTATGAAGACCCTTGTCCAACAAAGCACTTAACTACAAAGTGTGAATAAAGCCACAGATTTCAGAAGAAGTTAAGTGCTGCTCTGAACAAGGTTGTAAAGGGAACATTTTTAATTATTAAATTAGCAGAGGRACACATTTAGCTTTAGTAGAGCTGTAATATTATCAGTTTTGCCCTCTACTCCTCACACACCCCTTTCCCTAGTCTTTAAGTGCCAAAGTGAGGGGTCTTGTTGCTGAAGTGTGGAATAGGAAATAGGAGGACTAAAAACATGCTGAAAACACCAGGGGAGTGGGCAAAAGCCCATCTGGGGAGTGGCAAAGCACTGGTGCCCAGCAGTGCCCTTGGGTTTCAAGGGGCTCCAGTCCTGTGTTGAGCCCTTCAGCAGTAATTGCAGTCAGGCAGTGCTGTGCCATGTGAACAGCTAATATAGTTCTGGCCCCTCAAGAAGATTAAATGCTTGGAGATTTGTGCTGGCTATAAACCAGTTTGTGTTCCAGATTCAAATGTTTGAATTCTGGCTAAAATTATCTTCCCTCTGTAACTGTGACATAAATGACGTTAGGAAATCACACAGTGTAAGTCAGTCGTGGTTATTGGCGTGGACCTCAAATGCCAACATTTTACGGAGCAGGTCCCTTCCCTAACTCAGATTACAGAGCATTTTTAAAGGAATAGACACTGTGTATTACTTGTTAGTAGAGAATCGAAGTATCTGTATGATAAATGTTTTCCGAATGTAATTAATTCTTATTTTGACTAGGAATCATCAGTAGTGAGAAACATAATGCAGTGTGTATGAATAATTCCAGACATCACCAAAGAATCTCAGGGTTGTCTGGTAATTTTTGCCAACTAAAAATCAAATTTACCTGTATTCTACTCTATGTGCTCTTACTTAGGTATGTTATAACTGCAGTGAGTCAAAATCTAATCATAGATACCCACAAAAGAAGGATTTTCTGCTAGATTTTCTAGAATGTCAATAGTTAGTGGATGTATATTAAATTCCTATATTTGTATTTTCTTAAATAAAAAAGCAAAGTTAATTTAAAAGTAAACTTATGCTCATCTTATCTGTGCACTAAGTCAATCAGTCAGTCATATCTATTCAACAGAGTGCTTTGGTTGTACTCATTTTAAGAAGTAGGATGTCATTTTGTAGTAGATAAGGCTCTTTTAAAGCTTTTCAGACCAGCAACAGAGCATGGTACTGTCTCCCACACAACAGCTGACTAAGGTGGTTCTTCATTAGCACAAAATATAAAATATATTGATTTCTTGGTTTATTGTATATATAAATCTTTGTGCAGAGTATTGTACTTGTAACATAATATTTAAATGAAAGAAACAGAAATCTAAATTAAGACAGGAATAATGAGGCAGACTGCTTCCAGATTAGACATCATAGATCCTAGATTCAGGGGTGGTGGTTAACATGAAAACTCCATAGGTCTCAAGCACTTGGATCCTGTCTCATTTCATACTTGGCAATATTTTATTTCATGTGTACAAATGAATTCTCAGTAGCTGTAATGAATCCTTTCCTTTCTGGCAGGGAGTAATATGATTCCCTAATATTGATTCAGTTCCCTTGAATATTCAATGCAAAATCATTGGAGATTTGTTAATAGAAGAATTAACATGTACCAAAAAGGAATTGCATCAGGGAGATTATATTTGCTAATAGATTTTTTTTTTTCTGCTATGCTAAATTATATTCTTTCTCTATAAATCTTTATTAAACACTGCCAATTCAGCATCTTTAATTTGATTGTTTCATTTGCATGCTTTGCCTTTGTGATTGGATTAGAGTTTGTTGTACTTTACTCTTTATTATTAGCTCTCTGGATGTGTAATTATGCATTATTACTTAACGTTAAATTTACTTTGTTCAGTATTTGAGTATAAGGTATTGCACTGAGGCAACAATATGCAAAAATATTTTTCTGCTTCTTCAAGCCCTTCTGCAACCCTTCACCTGAGCCTCTGTAAATGTGGAAAAAATTAACTTGTGTATGGTGTATTACTGCTGCAAAAATTATAGTCAGGTGAAAAAATTGAAAAAAAGTTTTGATTCATATCTGAATTGGCCAGATTATCTCATGGTCAGTTGGTCATCATTTATGAGCTGATTAAAAACCCCTAAATGAAGCTTTTGCATCCCCTTTTTTTGTGCCTACCCCGTTCAGAATTATTGATATTGCTTTCAAAATTATAATTATTGATCTGATTTTATGTGTTTTGTAAGAGAAAATAAAGACTCAAATTTGGAATTTTTCATGGAAAGTATTACAGAAGCAAGTTTACTTTTAAGGAAATGTTTGTTTCTAAAATGCTATCAGTTTTGAATATTATGAAAAACTGAACTATATTGTTTGTTGTCTTTTGCATTTTCCCCCTCATACTGCTATTTAAAAAAAAATCCAAAAAAATTCCATTAAATTTTTTTAATATTTCAGATTTTTAGTACAAGATAATTAGCAAACTATTAGTTCTTTTTCTCCTGCTTCTTTAATTTAGATTGGTATTTGACATAACATGGCAACAAAACCTTTTTATAAAAAAAGGTCACTGGTGACTACTGTTTAGAAGAGACTTGCAAGGAAATGTTGGTAAATATAATAGWATATTGCAAAAGTAAAGATCACCAAAAAAGTGGTTAATTTTTTTTCTCCCAGCCAGTTTGTTATAGAACAGTGATTGGAATCTTTAGGGTTTGAAAGGACCTCTGGAGATGATCTAGTCCAACCCCCAAGTCAAAGAAACAAGTCAAATGGTAGAAAAAAGCAAATGAATTGTTCACAAAGATCTTCRAGTCATGGGGTTATAATTATTATCATTAAGTATTTTTACAAATAAGACCTTTTTAACCAAATTAGCCCTGAACTCAAATGTGATCACACAATCCTAATTTGAAAATTTAGAACAGACTGTTAAATTTATTTGAAGTCGATGATTGTTGAAGACATTGGTTATTTAATAAAGGATCTTAAAAAATGCACTAATTTTGGTGCCAGATTTTCAAACATCTTTTAGTATATTCTCAAGGAGAGCAAATTAGCACAGAGAAACAAATAGAAAGTGTGATAAAATATACAAGATTATATCAAAGGTAAATCACAATTATTTTGATATACTTTTATAGCAAAAAACCCAACCCCCAAACTTTCAAGAAAAATATGATGTGAGTTTTCTAACTTACCTAGATTTAAATAGATAATTTACTTAATTGCTACAGTAGAGCAACTTAAGGTGTAGCTTGTAGAAATAAAGTGAAGAGCTGTAAGGGAGATAAAGAACTGGCTAACCAAGAGAATGCAAAACATTTATATTAAGAGTTCTCTAAATAGGGATCAGTAATGAAATTTTTCAAGGATAATTTTTCAGATTCATCCTTGTTAGTATGTTGATTAATGACATTACAGGAAAAACAAGAAATATGCCAAAGGGGGCTTTCATGATATTGAAGAGAACTGGGGCACTCCAGAGCTAATTATCAGCAAAACTGACACAATCAAAAAGCACATCAATTAGAGGTGGCAGTTCAAGAAACACCTCTCATTGAATCAGTCTCTTAGGGATGACCAAACTGCAAATATTTTATACCTCTGGAAAAGTCTATCCTGATTTTAGGCATTGATAGGGCCTCACTTATAGAGCTGTTTATATTCTGGTCTCTGAAGTTAGAAAAGAACACAGTCTCTTCACAAGCAGCCACATGAACAACATAAGGGGCAACAGGTACAAGTGGCACTGGTACAGGTTTTATCTCAACACAAGAAAGACATTTTTACAGCAGGAACAATCAAACACTGGAACAACCTCCCCAGGAACATAGAATCATAGAATCATGGAATGGTTTGGGTTGGCAGCAGACCTTTAAGATCAACTAGTTCCAACCTCCTGCCATGGGCAGGGACACCTTCCGCTAGACCTGGTTGCTCAGAGCCCCATCCAACCTGGCCTTGAACACTTCCAGAGATGGGGCATCCACAAATTCTGTGTTCCAGTGCATACCTTCGTATATCTAACCTAAACCCACTCTCTTTCAGTTTGAAGCCATTACCCCTTGTCCTGTCCCTACATGCCTTTGTAAATAGTCTTGCTCCATCTTTCCTCTAAGTTTCCTTCAGGTAATGGAAGGCTGCAATTGGATCACCCTAAAGCCTTGTCTTTTCAAAGCATGGTGAAGTCTCCACTGCTGTTTTCCACCTATGTTGCTAATTGTCTCCTAATCGTGTACTCCCAAGTAAGACAAAACCCATCAGAAATATTAGGAAAAACTACTCTACTGCTAGACAGTTCTCTAAGTCTTTGCCTTCCAGTTTTGCCTGAAAGCCCTTCTGGTTAATAACTGGGCATTGAACAATGTTTGGACAAACTAGAAGAATGGATCTGATTGTCTAGTTCAATCTCAAATTAATTTCTGAGCCTAATCAGCGAGTCATGTGGCATTAAGATGAATGGTAGCTTTGTTTGTTTGTTTGTTTGTTTGTTTGTTTTTAAGATCATTTAGTCATGGGTCTGGAAGAAAAAGTATTCATAGCAGGTCAGTTTTAGGGGAAGTACTTGGAACGCCTTTGCAGACATGATCTCAAAATTATGCCTGAAAGTCAGCTCTGGGTTTAAATAACGAAGCTGTAAAGTCTGTTGTCTTCAGATACAACTACAGCAAGCTGGTAAACATTTAACAGTTTGCAATAAAACCTGTGGGATTAAGCAGCATCATTATGTCTAGCCTTCTGTATCGACTCCTAATGAGTGACTGTCTGCAAGAAACAAGCAAATACAAATTTGAATGCTGATGCTGACCAGGCAAAGCCATTTTATAAAATGAGAACCAAAATAATTTAATCTGAGGCTGCTAACCTTAGAGACCATTTCTGTTCTGAAAGTTTAGAATTTAGGGAAGATATTAAGGAAAAGTTCATCTTTAACTTTTTCTAGAACAGAGCAATAAACAGCCTGACAAAGAAAATTAGATAAACTGCCTCTTTTTTCCCAGCCAAGCATTAGAAAAATGGATTTGTACAATCACTGATTGGAAAAGCCATCTGTACTATCTATAACTTTGTAGCATTCAATATTGATAGAACTCTTTGTGACAGACGAGTGTCTTGCCTGAGGTTGTTGTGGCTGAGAAAATCATCATCCTAGTATTTCAATTTGGCTTTTACTTTTCTTTCATCTTAAACCTACTGGGTTTCCCATTGTAGTCTGCAGCATTGCTGTACTTGAACAACCTAAATTACTTATATATATATGTATATAAGTGTAGAAATACACATGTACCCCTGCGTATGTTTAAAGGACCAGGCACTTTTCCTTCCAACTTACTATTGCTAAGCAACCAGTTCCTCCTGCCTGCTGCTCTAATGAAAAATATTCTTATTAGAGCTGCATCAAATCATATTTCTCCTGGGAAGCCCTTGTGGTCAGTCTCAGAGGGCTTCAGTCACAGGCCTTTTAAGAATAATTAATGGAACATTGTTAGAATTGACACTTTAACAATATTGTTGACATATCCCAAACAACAGTTCAACAAGCTCACTTCAGCTGGCTCTTGGTAATTTTGATGACTTTAAAAATAACCCTGAGAGGCTCTAAGTTTTATCAGCAGAGTCATCTATGGATTTTTGGTACTGTAAACGGGTGGATTGACCTTATTGTATATAGATATATGTGAGTTTGCAATGCAAACTCAACATACTATTTAGAGAGTCACTACACATATATGATTGTTACAGAAATATATTTCCCTATTTCCCTTGCACTTTGAGGATTTTTCACTTCGTAAACTGTTCCAGCTGTTCAGGGACCTTCTCCAAAAAAGACTTAACCAATTTCCGCACAATGCCTGGAGATACCTCAGAGCTTGTAAGCATCAGGCTATCAAAACCCGAAGTGTTTAGCAGAATCTCCTTGTAAATCTTTCAAATGCTGCAGGAAAAGGTAAATAAGAGGTAGTGACAAGAATACAAAAAAGTCCCCCAGTTATTTTTAAAAATACAGGATCGATATCATCCATCTCAGGAATTTAGACTCAAAATATCAGCTCAAACATTGTCGTGTCTCTTGGCTTTTTCAGTGAGACCTGCATTTAGACCCTACACCTGAAGCAATACTTTTGTAAATTCATAACCCTCCACAGTGGTCCAATTACAAATCCTCAGTTATCTCTGCACTACGTTCATGAACTCCTCCTGATCTCTCATGAGGGACCTATTTAGTTGTTCTGCACAGGATTTGTCAGGTCCTTAGCAGACCTGACCTGCTCAAGAGCTATGATTAATAATCTTTCTGAGCTTTTGCTGATAGAGCAGGTTTCACACCACAAGTTTTCAACTGAAAGATGTTTGTGTCCTAAACTTTTCAAATCAGAATAGTTTTCCTGGTAGCAACTCTGTGTGACAGGTAGATTATAACAATTTACATAGGAAAATGAATATTCTTGGTGTGTGAGCTAATGTGCCCTGTCCTACAGCGACCACTGAGCCCTTCTGTGATGGAGAATAAGCCATTTGGTGACTGTGGATGAAATGTTTAATGTCTCCATGCAGCAGTTGCTCTATTTGAAAGAGAATACAGATTACTTGTTGTATTGTATATTCAGAACTCTGGACTAAAATGTGCAGTTACAAGTAGGAGCATTACATTCACTATCACTGCACGTGTAATGGATTCACCATCACTGCATGTAGAAAGGAAAGACATTCATAGTAGCAATTTCAAAGGAAGGTAGTGCTTTTGTGAGGTTTTTAGGAGATCAGGGTTTCCATTTGCCTGCTGCCCAACTGATTTTCTAAACGCAACCGTACTGTGATGTCCGTGTCATCACCTATTATGTAAAATAAAAAAATAAAACATAGCCATACTAAACATTATTCATACTTTTAGCTGCAATTCAAAAACTACCTGACTGCCTCCTGGATGAAAAGTAGAGAAGCTACTCTACTGGCAGTAAGTAAATACTTAGGAGGAGAGAAAAGATAAAAATCACCAGACAGGTGATATCATAGGCAACATGCAAGAGTTTCTGAAAGTATGAGCTCACAACGTGCCTTTCTTTTTTMATAATTTAAAAAATATGCTTTTGCTTGTTTGTTGATTAAAGCAAAATATGTATGAAATTTGTTGTA
This sequence comes from Amblyornis subalaris, assembly GCA_018881555.1. Classification (NCBI taxonomy): domain Eukaryota; kingdom Metazoa; phylum Chordata; class Aves; order Passeriformes; family Ptilonorhynchidae; genus Amblyornis; species Amblyornis subalaris. The sequence goes on from JACAXG010000053.1 coordinate 1,012,122, forward strand.
TATTAAGTTTCCTATCAATTTAGAAACTGCTACAGATTTAAAAATTTTACAATACATTGTAGGACAGTACACTGCAATAGTTGCACTATATTTAAAATGAGAAAGCAGATACTGTACTGTTTTGAACGGCTTTTTTTAGAAAAATGTGCCAAACTGTGTGTATGTGTGTATGGGGAGGAGGAGAAGGGGTCTCATCCTGAGGCTCTCAGTATGTGTGTACAGTAATTTACTTATTAAATAACACTTTCTGTAAATACAGGTAATTTTTTAATAACTTTGTCTAGTCATTTAGGCATTATGCTTAGCTATATAATGTTATATTTCTTTTATCAATTGAAATTATTAGCTGCAAGAATAAAACTACCTTTTGACTTTGAAACAATTGCACCTGCTGCTTATTTGTAACAGGTGTAGTGTTAGGTAAGGCTTTGTCCTAAGAAAACATCAAAATCTGTTGTTACARTGACAGACAGAAAAATGCAGGCATGAAAGAAAAATGTTCATTTTCAGTAGCTGAAGAACTCAGTTATTTTTAGGTACTGAAATTTAAAAGGACTGTTTAAACTTTTGACGTTTATKAAAGTTTGTATTTAACAAATTTAAACATTAATTCTTAGGTAATTAAAATGTTAATTAAAATGTTAACTCAATCTCAAATGTATTAGTATGATTCTAGTTATGACTTCCTTAATGTCTATTTAGGCTTCTTTTCATGCCAATACTTGATATACTGTAAAGCACAGAATCCCTGTCATATCTCCACATTACTGAAATGCCAATATGTAATGCCCTTCAGTTCAGGGAAAACAACAAATGCAAGGAAAAGCATATTGCATATAAACAATTATATATTTTTTCTTTCTGAGGATTCTGAGGTTGCCAGCCATTGCAGGTTATACAGGTTGCTTAGTCCACCACTGAAGAGCGAAGTGGCAGCTGCTCAGGAGCACATAGCAGAATTCCCTTTCTTACACTGCCAGGCAGAGAACACTGCAGCCGGCTTAGATTCCAAGTGGAGCTGGGCAGACGGGAGGTAATTACTCAGGCTGTCTTGAGAATAGCACTTTTAATCCTGTAAAAAGTGCTGTGGGATACTTAGGGATGCTACATGCTTAAAGTGGCAATCACCTGTCTTCCATCTAGAAGCATTTACCTCCATCCAGTTGTTTGAACTGGTTTTTTGATGGGCTTAAAAGAAGATCTGTGTCTTCTGTGAATTTAGATTGCATCTTGGCCTTTCTGGCTGCACAAACCCATGAAACCCACGAAATCCATCAAGGGACTCGTGAGATTTATCTTGACTTTGGAYGTAGAGTGAGAATATATAAATTGGTTATAGGGTAATACTGCTTTACATTTGGAATTGCGTTAGGACTTGTCTACATTAATGCAATTGTGAAAGTTAACCCAAATTGACTAAAGTCGTGAATTCAGAGCATCATTAATTAAAGTAGATTAGTGGATTCACATCCTGAATAAATTAAATTAAACCAAATGCAAGCCCTCTTTAATTCTGAATGAGAGTGTCCAGGCAGGAGTTTTTCATACTTTAACTAATCCATTTTTAAAGTTAATTCTGATTGATCTTAATGGGTGTCCATGAAAATGAGGCATGTGAAGGTGGATATCTATATGGGTGGGTGAATTCGTACAGAATCTCAAAGAAATATAATCAAATTAACAGAATACTACGTCGTTCATTTACATTTTCCATTTCAGGAAGTATACTGATTAAACATTCAAAATCATAGATGTGGTCAAGATAAAAGAGTTCTGTTTCCAGTGATTCTAAGTTTCTAAAAATAATTAACTTTTAAGGTCAAACTGTATGTAGGATAACATTATTCACTTTTGTGTGTGGATCAATCTCACTAAGCTTCCTGCCCCCTTTAATAGATATGTTAGTCTACAGAGGAAACATGAGTAATGGTCCCTACAGAAAACCTTAAACAAGGTAGCATTGCACACAATAAAATAAACCAAAGAAGCTGGAACAGTATATCACACCCACACCATTCCTTTCATAAGGCATAACCTGTCCTCAGTGCTGCAGCAACACGAGCCAGGGAAAATCGAAGGGCATAAGGAGTTGAGGTTTAAGGACAAAATAGATTGCAAGACTGTTCATAGCAAGTTTATTTTTAATTTCCCATTTAATTTGCAATATATATTCCCCTTCCATCTTCTACTGCTGAAAAACTTCCCTCATTGTGCAAATTGTAAGCTGTGTTTCCAGCCCAGTTGGAAGTACGCTTGCATTTCCTTGCTATAAATGGTCCTTCATACTAATGTGATGACATACACAAAATTTGTTATTGCAGTTTCTACTTTCTGAATAATATTAATTATTATTCATTATAATAATTACCTGTTCAGAATTTTTTTTTTCCTGGTGAAAAAAATTACTGAAGAAGCAAACATTATATGCTGCACAGTTAGACTATTCATAACGTGGAGTTTAGAGTGGAATGAATGATTTCTTTTTTAATAATAGTTTCTGCTAATCTTAAATTCATTATTCCTCTCTGAATCAACACCTTGCAGCAATGAAACAATGCACACAAGAAATGTATTCTGAATGACTGCAAATCTGAGCCAAAAATATGGGCCATTTCACATAAAAATGGAATATTGTCATATGCAAATTGATAAACTACCAAAAATAGAGTGTGTGAAAGAAGGAACACTTTGATTCTTAGGCAGAATGTTAATATGCTGAACATCTAGATCACTTAATCATTAAAAATAACAGTAATGTGTAATGTGGAAAGTTTAACACTCTGTAGTGTGAACAATGGGAAAGGTCAAATATCTAATTACTGAGTTTGTCATTGCCTGGAAAGATTTGTAGGAACAGTAATGGTAAAATCTGTTTTTGTATTGATTTTATGACTGGTCTCRGGTTTTTTTTTCTGTATTTGCCAAGTTCCTCACTGGGTATTAGATCATACTTAGACTTCTTAAGAGAACTGTAATCTCACATTTCAGGGCTAAAATGTCAGTTAGATAAAAGCGAGAAATTTGTTAATACTTTCCTTTTTAAAAGAATCTGATAGCATACAAATAAATTTCTAACTTTTAGCCTCTGCAGCAAATTTGCCTTAGARTTATATTATATTAACTGTATAAGAGAAGTGTTAAGCTAAAATGAAATTCTGAAGTTTCACCTGTTAGTTCTCAATACTGAAATTTAGCCATATTAACCCAATAATGCCATGTTTCTATAATATTTCTTGAAAATCCAGCTCTCTAAGATTATGTTTCAACTCTGTACATCGGAACAGTTACCATCTTCTGTCTCTTGGAACCATGTCTGGGTTGCATCCCGTCCCCATGCAGGCATAAATGCAATCAAATCTCTTTGCCTTGATTTCTGTGGAAAGGACGCAGAGACGTGGGCCAAAGTGGTCCACAGCTTGTGGAAGAGTTCAAGATTTTGGGACAACAGATCTGTATTTGCTGTACAGGTTCAATAAACCCTTCCTGCCTTCAGAGGGTGACTTTTAGGAGCTTTTGRTCTGACTGTTTCCAAAGCACTGGGAGACTGGGATCTTTACCTGTGAACTGGTTGGGCTGATTAGACTGCTTCTTGTACAAGGTCTGGGGAGTGTTATTTCAGGGAGAAAGTTGTAATAGCTTGTATGCTGAATTTCAGTCAATAGGAAATACTGAATACAGAATACAGAGGTATATCTTAATGCTTTTTGCTCCTTCAGGGTCTTCGGTATAGGACTTGTGAGTGCAGAAATACCCTGGGTTGTTGGGTTGTGTCTATTAAGGCATGTAAGTTATTTCTTTTAAAAGTGGAATAGAGATTATGTCTCTATTTCATTCTAAACAACATGGGAGTTTAGTACTGCTTTTCTGTAGTGCCCTGTACCCCTGCTATCATCTGAAAGCTTCTTGGTGCATTGCAGTAACCCTCACTGTGGGACAACTGGACTCTGCCCTCTGCACTGCCAGAGGCTGCAGCCCATACCTGCCCCTCTTTGTTCTGAGCTGGGGGGGGGGTCTCATTCAGCCATGATGGGTGATTATGTTTTTAAAAGGCAAAAATGCAAAGTATGGTGTGCCAAAGCCAAGATGCGCAAAGAAACGTGGCATCCAAATTTTAGAGTTGTCACATTATTAGTCAGTTTTGGAGACTGCAAATGGATTTTATCCAAAAGATTTAATACACACAATCTGGGTTTAAATATGTACCCTAAATGCTTTCGCTAAGTATGTGTTGAACTTTTTGGCAACTGATTCACTTTAAGAAAAAATAAACAGTTTTAAAATATCTGCAGTATTTTTCAGAGTCATTTAATCTGAGGTAATCTCATATAAAATATGGGTTTGTGTACAGTGTGCTATCTCATTAAAGAACGGTTAAAACAAGGACAGCAGCTATTCATTTTTTGATGTTTTAAGCATATTAGGAAAGGTTAAGCACTTAAAATTATATCGTTCAGTATGACACAGAAGAATTAGTTTTCTCCTTTGCCCTATTTCCATTTTCACAAAGAAAAATGAAATGAAAGTTTATAAGAGATTATGTCAAATAGGCCAAAATTATATCAAACCTTGATGGCATGTGGAGCCAGAAATTTTCCTAAACAGGAAAACTTAGAATTCCTTAGAGGTCACAGAGTACTAGGCTAAAATGAAGGCATTACAGCTAATGTCCTGTGTGCTTTGATAGGTGAGGGCCATGTAATAGCCCCTCTGAGAGAATTATTAGGCAAAACCATTTGAAGCAGTTTTGTGGTTGCTCTGTCTTACAAAACAAATTAGACTGCAGCTGGCAAAGGGATTTAGACAATACAAATATAGTCACATTTTTCCCTGTTTTCTCTTTCAGTTCTGAAAAAAAAGTCTGCAGATGTACTCAGAGATCTGTCCAGTAGTAATTAGATTAGCATGGTAATTGGACTGTAACTCCATTTATTCATGCAAATGAAGGCTAATCCATTTTTTAAACCTTTTGTTGTTGTTGTTGTTGTTTTAGCAAATAGAACAGCTTATTTGGTACCACATTTAGATTACTCTTTTTTTCCCCTAGATGTCAGATTTTTCAGTAGGTGAGAAAGTTTCTTGAGGCTTAAAGGTTATATCATTGTATATGAACGTGGGTTTTTGTCCCTACAGTGAATCAGCATATTTAATGCTGGGAACAAGAAATATATAATAAACAAGCCTAAATATGAGGGTTAATTTCACTGAATATAATTTGTAGTGACCTTGGGGGACTATTTCCTTTTTGCATTTACAATTATTTATCAAGCGAGAAAAAACTAAAAAAGTAAAGAGGATGGTCACCTATTCAAATCTTAATTATCAAGATTAGCTGTACATTTTGCTGAATTTTAAGGTTGTATATTTGGCCTGACCTTACAGATCATGGGTTTCTGAACTGACTTTCTCCTCAACATTTTTCGTATCTAATTAACTGTAATCTTCTGTGAAGATAAATATTGGGGTTTTTTCTCAGTTGACAGGCATATCTATTCACATGTACGTGTGCATGTGCACACACACACACACATGCACGTTTCAACTCCAGTTGAATAAAAACGATTTTCAAATTTTCCATTATCACCTTCAAGACGTGAAGGACAGAAAAGAAAGCCCACCTGATCTGTGAATGTTTTAGGGGTAAGAAGACTGAAGGGAAGGTACCTGCTGTTCTTTCACCGAAGTTGGTATTTTGATACATGCATAGGCTGTAAAATTCATGTGCCTTCAAACTGCAAATACAGAAGTCTTGCACATGCAATGCAAACAAATGCTTGAACTCGTAAAAATAGCAGAAATGACAGCAAGAACCACAGGGTAGAATTTAGTTGATGAAGTTGAAGAGATTCATGTGTTCTGGAAGAATGTAATTTGTGCAAAGTCTGTTCTGTGGGTGGAGAAACAAAGACTGACTTCACCACAACACCATGACACAGTTTGATTGCCAGCTGGGAGAACTGTGCTGATGAAGCTTGTAGGATATTTATGTCCAGCACTGTTGAAACAGAGGTGGACATATACTCTGAGGTCTATGATATATGTGGTATAAACAAATATACAGCCTTGCCCTTTTGAAAAGGTCAGGTGCAACATTTCCTAAGATGCTGGGTGAAATTGCAGAGCAAGAAAGGACAAAGAAGCATTCAGTGGGAATGTGGGATGCACAACCAGAGAGGGTATGTCAGCATGGCTGTGTGCCTAGGTTAAAAAACGCAGTAATCTGATGATGAGCAGTTTTGGCACTCCAGGTCTCAGGAAGTGGAAGGTGGTTACCTCTATTGTCCAAAATAGAAGAACGGAATTCTTTTCAGAATTTAAACTTCATAATGCCTCTATCTCAGCAGTATACCTCACCTGGCAAAGAATAAGAAAATAGGCACACAGTGCCTACCTCCCACTCCCAGTTTCCTGCTTGTAGGAAGTTCTTTAAGTACAAATAGGATATGTCACTTTGCTATTTGTCAGGGATTTTTGTAATTTTTTAAGTGACTAGACTAAAACCACCTTAATGTTTTCCCAACACACACACACACTCCCACGTAAATCCCTACTGATCACTCCCATTTCATGTATCTTGGACATACTTAAACTGGTACTAAGTGAGTGTGAACTGTGAGATTTAAATTCACTAAATTGCTGTTTCTGTGAGCAGCAAATAAATCAGTGCTGTGGTTTTACCTCAGCCAGAAGCTAAGGCCCATGCAGCCACTTGGTCACTCCCCCAGTATGATGGAGAAGAGAATTGAAAAAGCAAAAGTGAAGAAATGTGGGTTGAGATAAAGGCAGTTTAATAGGTAAAGCAAAAGCCATGCATGCAAGGAAAGAAAAATGAGGAATTCATTCACCACTTGCCATGGCCAGGCAGGTGTTCAGCCGTCCCCAGGAAAGCTGGGCTCCATCACATGTGATGGTGACTTGGTTAGACAAACACCATTGCTCTGAACGTCCCCCCATTCTTCCTTCTTCCCCTGGTTCTGTATGCTGATCATGATTCCATAGGGTTTGGAGTATCCCTTTGGTCAGCTGGGCTCAGCTGTTCCATCTGTGTCCCCTTCCAGCTCCTTGTGCAGCCCCATGCCGCTTGCTGACGGGGTGGGGTGAGAGGCGGAAAAGGTCTTGACACTGTGCAAGTGCTGCTCAGCAATAGCTCGGACACACCTGTGTTATCAACCCTGTTTGAAGCACAAATCCAAACTATATGCCCATTCTAGCTACTATGAAGGAAATTAACTCCATCCCAGCCAAAACCAGCACAGACAAATAGTTCTTCTACATGCCTTAAAAAGTGAAACAGTTAAACACACTTTTATTTACTTTACCAAGCAGGGAGAAATTTAAGTGCAGGCTTACAGCTTTGTTGAACTAAGGTGAATATGTATGTGTGTATATATCTATCTATATCTATATCATCTATATCTATATATCTATGTCTATATCTATCTATCTTTCATCACCAATGAAAACTCTTAATCTCACTTTAATCATATTCTTTTCAGTTCTATCAAGAACTACTGAAAACAAAACAACTGTGCAATTGYTGTGTGAATCTGGTTTTCTGTTTAATTTGATGAAATTAGGGGGAACCAAATGATTTATATTAATAATAGCGTAACTTCTATATTTTAAAACTGATCAATCTTGGTTGATAAGAATAGGTACTGGGATAATTCAGTCAATGATTATAGGAAGGCACAAAGGGAGCTGGCATGCTGAGTAAGAGAGGAATGCCAGAAAGTGTCAGGAAGTGACCTGATTTGTTTCTCAGATGTTGCTCCTCGTGCTGAACCACCTTGTCCTATGTGGGCTGTGTCCCCACGTGCACTCTGCAAGGCACAGGGCGGTGGTGATCAAGAGCTTGTATTAATCTAAGTGATTGAAAGAGAAAGGAAGGTTAAGCCTGAGCTTAGAGAATCTGGTTTACTCCATTTCAGTGTCTGCTGAGAACACCGATTGCCTGAAGCCRTACTCTGTTAGGTTGGCTGGGCCTTTTCAGTGGTGCCATGCTCCCAAAAAACTGCCAGCAGCACCTGGCTACGAGATAACTCTGACCATTATATTAAACTGTACAGTTTTATCCTTTTTTCCCCCACTGGGAAGAAAAGAGAACGAGGGTGCTGGGACTACTTCACTCTACTTTGACCTCTAAAACCACAACCTTTCATAATAAAAATGTCTTTCTAAGACCTTTGTGTCTAAAAGCTTTGTATTGCTACATTAGAAAAACCTAGTGATAAAATTTACAATTCACAATTTTCTTTTCAATGTTTTTCAGTATATCAGAGACATAAAAAATTCGGTTTTAACCATATGCAATTTAAAATATGTTGGGCAAGTCAAAATATTTCATTGGATCTTGAATCTTGATTCAGAACAGAATTAAACAAAGCACAGAATTTTTCTGTTAACAGTGGGGTTTATTTTTTCCTTGTATTCATTATCTTGCAATTCAATTTTTTTTCTTTCCCCTGTTTTGGAAATATCTTGACAAGATTTTAAATAACTTGTTATTTCTCAAAAATTTTTGAAAAGGGTAGGTGTCTCCAGTAGTCTTTCCTTATAAGTAGTTCTGAAAATGTTTCATAAAGACAAAAATGTTAAATTCAGTGTTAGCTACAGGCCTACACACAATCCTGAGACTTATTTTGTGACCATTCCACATCTCTTATGACTGTTAATAATCACAAAACAAATCACTACTGCCCATCAGAGCAGAAAAAAATAATGCATCCAAAGATATATTACAGCAAAGGAAAAGTTAAAGGACAAAGAAACAAAAACCCTTTCAATAAACTTGACTCATAGGGGAAGGAGACAAAATGTCAAATGGAAAAGAAATTATAACTCTCACATGCTGAAATTCCCTTCAATGCAAACTGTGCTATTTACTGCCTAAGTTGATCATTATTTCCATTCTGCATTCAACATGAAACACAAGTAACACGACATTAATTTGCTTTTCAGGATGACTTGTATTTTTCTGTCAGGTACCCTAGATTTAGGAATTTGCTGTTCTGTTGTGACAGACTCTGATCTGATGACTTGAGGTAATAATATAACATTCTTCATTTTTCCCATGGTGAGTTGAAATGAGGTATTAAGGAAAATATAAAAGAAAAAATCCAGTTAGTCTCTGTAGGAAATAGCCTTATATGAACACAGTGAGGGTACATGCAGTTAAAGGTGGCTGGTGAGTTCATATGATGTGGTTTTTTTATTCTGCATTTTGTAAAAGCTTCTAAATCTTCGACTGAGGACTTTGAAAGTCAATACACATAAATACAAGTTGAGTGCAGGCCTTTCATGTATGTCGCCGACGTGGTGGACGGTGGGGTGCTGCAACCYTCCGAAAGCGTCTCCAGCGAAGCTGCTCGGCAGGGCAAACACACTCACACCGGATAGCTTCTCTTACAAGCTGGATCGACGGCAAAGAGGCAGGAAGGGTCTTCGTACGAGGTTCCATGAGAGAAATTTATTGCAGAGATGGGAAGGTCTCAGTGACAAAGACAGGCCACATGGCAGGGTCCAGGGTTATATACGGGGTCGGTCGGGGCGGGGAGAGCATCAGGGACCAATAATCTGAGGGTACGGGGGCGGTACACAGGCGGGGTTGSGGTGTGGGAACCACTGGGAAAGACTGGGGGAGTGGCGAGGGAGCAAGGGCCAATGGGGAAACAAGAAAGGGAGAAGCCTCTGGAACCAAGACATGTAGGGTAGGAAGGGGCAGGGAGGCCACCGGGCCAAAGGGGAAACAGCACGGAGGTACATTAACATAGTGAAACAAAGCATCCTGGGAGAGGCCTTTTCAGTCACCCTAACCTGGGAGCTACTCAAGGTTCCTCCCTCCAGGGGACCCTTGTGGTCCCTTTGTAAGCAGGCTCACCACTTTCCACGCATGTATGCTAAATACCTGCTGTTTTTAATATATGTTGTTTCCTCCTGAGTTGTATTTTATGCCAAATCTTCTCAAAGAGTAGGCTGTCTAAGGAGCAAGCTGAGAGTAAAATTTAGTGCAAACCTGTACCAAGAAGAAAAAAAGCTGATAAGAAATGAGGTAGTTTGGAGTTATAAAGTGGTCTCTTGGGTCTTGTTTGCATTTTGAAAAATACCTCGGCTGCACAAAGGTGATTTTTGAAGACAGTGGAGATATTAGGCTCCCAGTAAGAATTCTAAAAAAAAAAAATATTGCATTAGTCGGAGTTTGTGGGCTGAAAATAAGCTAGAAACCTCTGTTTAGAGCAGAATTTTCATGAATAGTAAGATCACATATTTCTTTTGGTCCTTTCAAATAAATTTGCAGTGGAAAATACATTCTTCTTTCATAAGTGCCTATAGTACATTTGAAATACCTCTCAGAAAGAACCTCTTGCTAAGACTGATCTTGCTTAAGTCATATTTAAAATGCATCTGCAAGAAGAAAGAAAAAAAAGAGAGAAGAGAGAAAACAAGAACAAGCTGTTGAACGTAGCACCTTATACTTTTCTATTGCTTTATATTTTTGTTTTATATTTTTATGTGAGATTAAATATGATATTTAAGTGGAACATAGGTACAGAGCCTGGAAGTAGACAACTCTGTAATGTCAGAGTTGGAGTAAAGTTTAGGAATTCCGGGTGAAAAGTTGGATGTTTCCTCTTTGAACCATGCATTCTTGTTTCAGCATTCTGAGTATAGTTCTGCCATTTGTCCTCCTCTACAATTTGGAAGGCATAACCGTTTAATAGAATTTGAATACAGTGGGGAAAACAGTGTTACAAATTAACAGGGTAGGGAAGAGATCATTGGATGATGGAGGTGTAGGAATTTTCCAAGTAAATTTTTTGTTGCAGCAGAGATATTAGTCATTCAAACAGCCTTTTTATTTAACTTGCTACTCAAATCAAAATTTTTAAGTCCTAGAGTAATGACAATTAGAACTTTTTCAGAATGAAAGGTTAATTTTACTCCAAGTCACATTAACTTGGAAGTATAGTGTGAAATATTTTTGAATTCAAGTAAAATACAATTATAAATTACCAAATGAATTTTATTTGTTTTGGGGTTTTTTTGTTTCAGTTTGGGATAGCTGATCTCATACTCTTTTAGGACAGACACCTTCTCCAGCCTTTTTGGTTAGAATACTATGAATGTCAGAGACAAAAGAATATCAAAGAAGAGAAAATAATAAGACTCATAAGGTTTTATGAGCAATCCCTGTCATCACAACATTATAAAATAAATTATATAAAGAAATATTTTTGTCTCCATAAATGTCTGTGAAACTTGATAGAGTTTGCAAATAAATGTTTGAAAAACTGCATTTATCAGAAAAGCTTGCATTAAACTCTGTATGTTAAGATTTTTCTGATGGTAGTATAAGAAAAATGTTCTGTTTAAGCAAGTTTGTCACAATGAATCATTCTAAAATAGGGTTCATGTGTTCTGAGAATGTTGTTTCTCGTATCATATACCCTGGTAAGCTAAAAAAACCCACAAGGTTTTATCTCATCGAGCAGCCTTTGACCTCTCATTGAATGCTCACAATACATTTGTTAGGAGAAAAAACCTGTCAGGAGAAAGCAGAAGACACATAGAGTCAACTCACAGTTGAGTAAAATGCATTCCCTGTATATTCCCTGTACATATACCTATATCTTTGCTTTTGGTGTGTTCTATTTTTGCTTTACCTGCCAYGTGTGAAATACCTGTTGACTCTCCCGCAAGACTGCAAAGCAGTGGTCTCAGAGAAGTGACTCCACTTCAGTGTTTCTTTGGCAAGGTCATAAAAGGATTCAAAAGTGCTTGCAAGAATTTGGAAAACAGATCTTTAAGAAGAGAAATACAGAATTTTATCTATATCTGTATCATCTATAACTGCAATATATATCACTGCCTGAAGTTATCCTCCCTTAGTCAGACCGTGACATTCTATAAATTTGAACCATTAGGAGGTTACAAAAAGATGGCAAGTTAAAAAGGAGAATCAAACTTTCAGAAAACCTGAGTTGAACTGCTCAAAATCGTAACAAAAAATGAAAATACTAATGTTCAAGAATCTCCTAGAAACAGAAGTGCCTAATTATTATACCTGATAAATTAATTCCCTTCTCTGCTCTCTATTAACCCCCTTCCAGCTGCTATTCTGCGGGATGGCTGATCCTTCATTCAGCTCTTCAGATGTTTGCCAGTGCCTGGAATCATCCCCATCCACATAAATATGACAAGATCACTTTTTACTTCCAACACAAAAACAGTTCCTGCTTCTTACCATCATGCTAGCAAGGAACTGGGAGCTATTTTTGTCCTTTTCCTGGGTGGTGAGCATTTTGAGCTACTGTTATTTCCCACTTATTCTCATTTCACATATCACATTACAAAATTGTATTTTCTCAGATCCATCTGAGGACTCTGTTTAGTGGTTTGCTTGTTGTAAGGGAGGGTATTACAACCATTTAATTTTGATCCTGTAATCAAGTGCTGTGAAGCACCCTCCAAAAGTATGTATCTCTTGCCATGTGAAGAAATTGTAATATTAGCTTCACAATGTTCCTCTTTAATCACTTTTACAGCACATTGTGGATTAAAAACCTAATAAAAGTCTGTCATTTTAATAATTACTGTAAAGTGCTGTTGACACAATCGAAATTGCTCAATCATGTCTTGCTCACTTAGAAAGCAAGAAGTTATTAAATTTAAACTTATAAAAACCAGAATATGAAATATTAAGGCAAGCCACAGATTTATTCTGTAAGACTTTATACATGGATTAACATCTTTCCTCAGTATTAGTGTTGCTCAATTACTTATGCTCTTTCTTGCACACTGTGGAAATTCCTTTATGGCCACACAGCTTCACTAATCTCTTCTTCCCTGGGCTCTGTTTGTACCTTAGTTTAGGCAAGAGAAATGAAGATCTCTGAGAACATGGGGCTAAAGAAAACACTGTTCCTCCCCCTGTGTCCTCTGGAAGTGTTACTGGGAACATGAAGAGGCTCAAAGGCTCACAAGCTTCCAGTTGATGGCGGGTTCTTCATCTCTTTTGGAGAATCCAGGCTGTCAGAAAGCAGTAAATTTAACACATACAAGCAGTAATAATTCAACAGCCTCTGCTAGGGGATAGCATGAACTACTTGTGTTTTCTGGCTAGAAAAACTTAAGAAGCAGTGTGAAAAACACACAAGGAAATACAAGGAAAAGGCAGGCTTGTTTAAACTGACAGTAACATGTATTATAGATGTGTTACTCAGAGGTGCAACCGTGCTGATTGATGGGCTTTCTAGAGACACAAGAGAAGAGCTTTTGATGCATTTGGAGCAAATGTGTGTTAGGGAAGTATATGTGACCTATTTTGGTGCTGGCTACTATAGATACAGGGATCTTGCCCTGTAGATGGACATTTTCCATGATTTAGTGAGCACTGAATAGAATATAAATGTGTGTGTGTGTGTGTGTGTGTGTGTGTGTGTGTGTGTGTGTGTGTGTGTGTGTGTAGAAGACTAAAACCCAGAAGCAACTTTCACTGCAGTGGTGGAAGAGTATTAACATTAAGCTTGGGTGGTTTTCGTGGAGGTTGTGCAAGCCAAATGCAGTCAGGAACAAGCCTGAATTTTAGAACTTTGTCCTAAAATGGTCATTATGTACTGGACTTACTCATCAGTATGTCACATGAGTGTTCGGATTTAAGAAAGCAGGGGTGTTCTCCACAGAGTACTACTAAAGAAATATTAGGCAAATTAAACAGAAATGTCATCTTGCCTTGCTATAACTTTTCATTTCAGAAAGAGATTGTACAGAAGGAATCGGGGGATAACCTCAAGTTCATGGCAGTTTTTCGACTGAGTTAGAGTGCAATAAAAATATTGCTATTTTATTGCTATTATTGTTACATCATTATACAATGTTTTAAAAGGAGGTTAAGGGAAATCTGGTCATTTTTTTTATGTTTCAATCTCTACTATTTTTATACTATCTCTTTGAAAAGCTTCACCAAATGTAAATGGTTTAGGAATATATACAGTTTGGAAAGCAAAATATTTGAAAGGATCAGAGCACTGCCGGTACATGCTACATTTTAAAATAGTTTCTCAGCATCTGTTTTGGACTGCAGGCCGAATGTAGGTACTGACATTTCTTCAGCACTAAATTGTGTTTGCTTGCCGTTAACGTATATGGACTGCCACAGAACCTCATTGCTTATCTGCCAGTTTTGGCAACAGGACTGCAGAGTAATCTTTATCCAAGAGCATCTTAAGGTAGGAAATTTCTCATTTGTCAAAATACTTCTTCTCTCAGCTCCACTCTATCTGTCAACTTGCAGCTGTAGACTTATAGCTGAGTTCTGCCCTACAGTTCTGTGCACTTTCCCTCACTTTCTTTCTTATGAGTAATATACAAAAACTATTTTGGCGAAGACTGGTTTTTGCTTGTCACAACACAAACTGGAGTGAGGTCTTTTAGAAGGATACTGATTTTTATAAACACAGTTTACAAAATTCTCCCTCATCTTCGTGACTAAAATCAGGGACACTGACACTTCTTCATCCCTATTCTTAGTAAATCTGAAAAAAATTCCCAGCTGTTACATAGAACACTATAATTTTATACAAAAAAAATACCAGTATTCCAACTGTAAGAGAACTAAGAGAAGTGGTGGAAGAATAGACCAAGGATCTTTTATCTCAGGGATCTAAAAATAAAAATACCAGTTTGCAGTAATCACTTTTACACACACTCTGTGTGTGTCTGGGAGCATGTATAAAAATTTATCCACAAAGTTTTCTAGAGACAAGAAGAAAGGAAGCGGTAACAACACCATGCTTTTAAAGAGTAGAATTTATGTTGCTATCCATAGTCTTAGAATTGTATTCTTTTTTTTGAATGAACAGTTTGCCAAACAACTCTCTATATTTCTAGAGTCATAGTCTTTGATACTGTGCTAAAAGGCTTCACATTTCTTCTCTAATGTATTTGCAGGCTTTCTCTTTTCTATTTTGTTTTGTTGATCAGCCCACTGGAATTCTCATACCCCAGCTAAGAAACAGCAAGATATTTTTCTGTCACAGAAGCAGATCTAGATCAAGTTGTGAAGAGGTGGTACAGGCACAGAGAGCACAGAGAGCACAGAGAGCACAGAGAGCAGAGAGAGTTGGTTTAGGATGAGTAAAAAAAAAGAAAAGATATAGTTGCAAAGAGAAGTAGAAAGTAAAGCATTTCTTGAAAACCTTTATTTCTGTAATAGCTGAATTATAATGTAATCTTTAATTGCATGATCCTGTACTTTTTCCATCTGTGAAAGTGAAAAATACTACAACTTCATCAGATCTTAATGGGTTTACATGAAAACAAGAAATAATGTTTCTTAGATGTGTGATCCAGACCTTACAGAGTGAAAAAGTCTGCCCTCATCTAAGGAATTGGTTAAATAGGGATTTTGTTGTGGGTTGTTTTTTTTTTTTCTTCGGAGTATCTAGGTAAATGACAGTTCCAGCACCTTGTATGAAATATGAGGTTTACGAGTAGAAATGTGTACAAATTGTGATATCAAGAAGAGAGTCCTAGGTGTTCATTATCCCATAAGCTTTACAGAAAGGCTTCAGTGGGATAAATCCTCTTGGTTTTCATAGAGTAACAAAATTTATTGCCGATGGTGGAACAGAAAGAAACAACAGGAGCAGTTGTTGTCACAGTGGTTTTCAAATACGCATTTGATCATCTGTCATTTCTCTCCCTTGTTTCCCTCTCTAGCTCTGTGTCACTGGTCTGTATCACTTGCCTCATTTATCTCCATCTCATCTCCCAGGTTTCCCACCACTGCGGCAGAAAATGTATGCACTGCAAGAAATCCTTCATTCCAACTTTCACCTATATCTCATCAAGTCTTAATATTCCCAGGCTGGTGTGCTTTGTGGGGAGATCTGCCTGGTTTGGGCTCACGGTCCCCTTCAGCTCCAATACCCTTATATACTCTAGACAGGGACTTAAAAATCCTCTTCTAAGCCCTCATGATGCATCTTCTGTTTGATTTTGCAGGAACTGTGTTTTCATTATTCTGTTGTCTTTTCTCTCCAAGTTAATTAAAGTTAATTGATTAATTGGTACTCTGCTGTAGCAACTACCCAGCTGGAAAAGCACCAATCTGCAGAGTGATCATATGTGTAGAGCATGTCTAATTTGTTATCTTATGTGAAAAGGCCAGAACTCCTTTCAAATTAGCTTTAACAAGGTGTATTTTCCAGAAGAAGCAGTAAGATAGAGTACAACATAACTACTCACAGGTTCTACCTAGCTTTCTGCAGCAGACATGTTTGAACTTCCATGCATGGATGGAGCTCTGTTTCCAGTGAGGCAACTTCAGGAACCCATCTCCTGTTAAAGTGGTTTCTCTGGTTTGCTTTTCCTATTGCCACCGGCACACCTGGCAGACTCTCTGATACATAAGAATTTTGCACATTTTCGGGAAAAAAAACAACAACTTCCTTTAATAATATTTTGGCAACAGGAGCTGGGTACTTCCATAAGTCAATGGTGGCAATTGAAATTTTGTGTTTAGAGATGTAATTGAAGTCCTACTTGCATGCTGCAATCAGACCAATTCCTCTTTAACAGCGAATTTGTAAAAATTGGGGCATTTTTTTCAGTTCATGGGATTTCCAAGTATATGTAGAATCCACTGCTGCAGTGACTCATTCTGGAACATACACATTAGCAGTCATCCTTATGTACTGTGTAAGGAAATCTTGTCCCAAATAAATCTTTAAAAATGCTGAATATACCAAAAGCATAGAATTGACTTGAAATGTTTCCTTTCAATTTCATTTTGTGATCTGTTCCAAAATTGTCATTTCTTCTCCTGATTCAAAATTTTGAAAATACAAATTTCACATTGCATTTTGCCTAGACAAAAAGTAATTTTCTTGCTATTTGCTTTATTTGAGCAATTGAGTAAAGAAAAATCACAAAATATCTTCTTGTTATTGAAGTTTCTGTAGAAAGAAGGATTTGCTGCTCTTCAGAATATGGTGGGAAGATATAAATATATTCACCTCTGTAAATTTTTTCCAGTATCTGCTAGAGACAACACCCGAGTTGATAATTTTCTCTGAAATTGCACACTAATGCATTTGCTTTCTGCAGAATAACTAGCGTTTGTGCCCAAGGTGAGCTAGAAAATTAATTTCTGAAGGCATGTTTCCCTTATATTCCCAGAAAATGGGATAGAGTATATGGTGTGTCTCTGTAACTTGTAGGAACAGGAAATTATGAAAATTGAGGGAAAATGTCAATTTATGAATGATTTATTTTAATAAACTATACATTCACTAACAGTTTGTTTCTAAACCATATATTTGTGCCTAAATATTTTCATGTGTATTTAAAGGTGTAGCATCATACCTAATCTTATCCAATAACTACATGGTATCTATTGTATTAAATAGGTTGAGTCGTGAAAAGCTTAGTTCTTTATTAAACACAGAAATTTCACTTCATCTGATACTAATGTAATGATTTTGTGATTAAAATTGTTTATTAATACATTTTATTTTAGGATTTTCTCTAAAGCTTAAATAAAATACTCAGATTCAAAGGCTTGTGTCACATTTGAGCAAGTAATTATTGGTACTTGTATCGGATAAGCCAATCATGTAAAAAAAATTGACCTTATTCTTTTGAGCAGTGAACATTAACATTTAGGAGTTTATAATTTTAAAGGCAACTTTCTTTTTAGCAGGAACTTGTAAAATGTTGCAGGGAAATGCAATCTTTCCAGCACAAAGAACTAAAGGTCAGACCTCACTGTTAACATAAATAAAGCTTCTGACAGCTAAACAGATGATAAGATAGATTTGCATGCAGATTAAATTTATAATTAATGCAGTTTATTTTTTTAAACAAAAGTGAAATCAATGAAAATACAATGCAAAAAGACATCACTGAAAAGAAAAAAAATCAATATTCCTCCTATTTACAGGATCTAATGTGAAAATCATCATTTAAAAGAAACAGCATATTAATTTGGTAGGAAAAAAATCACTATCACTTAAAAAAAGCACCGCCAATGCCAGGTAGATCACATAATTAAAATACATTATATTTCCGTATAATAATTAAATAATTAAAACATTTCTAAGCTTCGATATAAATAATTACACTTTTGCTTAAGGAATGTCTTCTTCAGTTTGTTGGGGTTACATAATTTTATATTTGGATGGACATAGTTACATTATATTTGTTAAGCCTGTATAATTTTATTCATTCATAACTATATTCTTCACTGCAGACTGAAGAAATCTACTTTCCCTGAACAACTTTATTATTTGTTGGTGGTTCATGGAAGAAGAAACACAAAAAGGACTTTAAAAAATTTCATTGTCATTAATTGTTTTGCTAGGTTTTGTAGAGAGCTGTAGCATGTGGAATAATAAATTAAGGTGTGATATATTTGTTGTAAATAATAGTACCAAGTTTAATTGATTTGGGAAGATAACTCCTAGTTGAAAGGCAAAAATAATAATTTTACCAGATATTGTTGGCTTAATTTTCTGACAGGGATCCATCATTGTCTGTATATACGAATATCAGAGAAACATACACACACCTCAACAACGAGTGTGTGAAGAGTGTGGACCCTGCGTGGAACTGGCTGATTTCTTTTTTTTTTTAACAATCAGTGCTCCTCATCAGTTGAAAGAATGGAAAGTGAATAATCTGTAGTATAGTCCAGTGGTGCCAACGACAGCAAAAACAGTTCGAGGTAGGGAAATAAAGAAAATAAGGCCAGCAGAGTCACTGACTGTTTATCTCCACCTCTTTGATTACAAAAGAAAGCTCAGACCTGGATGACTATCTTGAAGGGGAGATGAACCTCACTCCGTGCCTCTGTGTGCTTTTTAAGTAGGGTGTAACATTTCATGTGATTTTCTGTTCTGTGGGCTGGATCCACATAATTTTGTGACATCAGAATCATATGGGAGGCTGCCAAGTAGTTGCTGTTCATACGCTACAGGCCCAAGATGCATGGAAGGAATTATTAAGGGAAGAGCACTTTGCTGCATCTTCCACCTCGGGAAAGATGGAGCTTGATGAGTCTGTGCAAGCCACAGTGGTTGCATTTGCTGGTTAAGCTTTTGTGGACAAAATGTTAACCAAAGAACCAAATCTGTGTTATAACTGGCAGAATTAAATATTGGCAGAACAGTTCCTTGGAGCAATTGTGGACTGCAATGTAATCCTGTGTAACTACAGGAATTTTGAAATAAATGTCGTCTTTAGGAGACCATCTCTAATCAATCAGAAAACCACCACAAAACAAAAGATGCCTGTAAGGGAGAACAATATATGGAATATCCAGCACCCRTTGCAAAGTCACTGGATAACTTCTGTCTAGCGTTTCATTATTTTGTATTTAATATGTAAATGATGATATAAACCAGTGATAAATATTTTATTAAGGTATTTTACTTGTTTTGTAGTGAATATACATAGATGATATCAAAGGTTAGGTCTTTTCTACTAGATTTAAAATAAAATAGTCGTGAAGTCACAGACAAAGTCTGTCAACTAAAATTCCACTATTTAATGAGTTAATCTTGCATGAGGGCTACTAGGGAGCAATTGTTTAATGTAAATATTTAACATTATGTTAGACACTCCATGGTGCTTTTTCTCCAGTTGCCTGCCCAGAAGGTGAAATACTCCTTCTACAATCCACAATGCCTTCCAAATACCTCAGCAAACTGAAACAGTGTCAAACATGCCTAATCTGTGAGTGAGCATCTGTCACATTCAGCCTTATRCGTGGTGGTAACAAGGTATATACCATGGCTGTGTTGTAGGACAATATTTTGCTTATTGTAGGACAATAAAATGCAGGTAAATAGTGGTCTTTGGTCACTTCTGTTTCAGGGACACCTAATAGTAAAAGGTCAAGATAATTACTATCTTCTTTCAAAAGTAAATAGTAGTTTTGTTCACTCATATTAAACAGTGTATGCAAGACAGAAGAAAGGCTACATTTTAAAGCAGTAGATTTTAAAATAGTTAAATATTTTAAAAAGTATTTTAGACTGAGTAATAAAATTTTAAGCCTTTAAATCAAAGAGTAGTTGATTTAAGGCTAATTTGAAATGCATATATGTTCACTAAAATTAAGGCAAGTGGATAGTTGCATTTTTCAGAAGAACTAAAATAGGRTGAGCAAATAATTCCCATTAAATCTTAGTAACTGGGCACTTTGGAAAATAGCCCAGTATCTAAATGTGTTGTAGTCATCTAAGTCTATGCAAAAATATGACCTTCAGATCTCAGGAATCTTCCCGACTTATTTTATATCATCACAAAAAGCATCATARTCAGATGAGTACCTCATGTATTTCTATTTTCTTTTTTTTTTTGAGTGTGCTTTTTTTCCCAAAAGCCTTAAAAACATGCGTATCAATTTTATGAGTTGGAAAGTCATGTGCAAATAATCATCTCGTCCAGAGAGTACAGATCCTTAAAATCATACTGAAATTACAGGTGGAGGTGGGGCTGAAATTGAAAAATTTGCAAATGCAAAATGATGGGGAAAAATGACAGAAAAATGTTGCTGTTGGTAAAAGCTCTCTATCGTGCAATCCAAACACAGCAGCTGACCCCTGATGCTCTGCTGAACTGTGGACTGATTGCCAAATAATGGTGTGAATCATGATCTGAACACTTTGCTGCACTGACAAATCTTAGGATCAGTCAGGAGAGAAGAGACCACAGAAGTTTCTAACCCAACTTTTTCCCAACCAAGGTCTCCAAACAGTGACAATACTGAATTCAAGTCAGGTCACTTAGGGCTTTCTTCTGTCAGGTCTTGGAAAACCTCCAAGAATGAATATTCCACAGCCACTCTGGACAACCTGAATCTTCACTTAATTATCTTCACAGAGAAATTTTTTAACTYAAATGCAGTTGAAGTCTCCCCTGTTTCAGTTTATCACATTTAAACGTGTTGTAAAATAATAAAACTTCATTTTCTTGATGGTTTTATAAATATAAATAATATTTGAAAAAGTAGGATTTTTTTTTTTACTGTCTGTGCATTATCTCTTAAGTACAATGCATATATTCTCCCATCTTTGAATGATAGGAAAATGAAGTTTAGTAGGAATTGTCATTTATTGACCATTTTCAGCACTGGAATTTTCAGCATCCACTCCCTACAAAAAAAAGTACCCAATGCAAAACTGTGGTAGAAACTGAGCTTTCCCTGAGATATCTGGGTATGTAAAAAATTGATGTGTTTTTGTGATATATTATATTACACCTTTTCCATCAGAAGGACACTTTAATCAATGTATTGTTATATCTAATGACTTTCTATCTACTCATCAGAAGGGTAGGCTGATATGATTTATTCTCCAATGTACATGGATGACATTTTGTCTACTAAAGCATAGGATACACTGTCAGGGCCATTATAATTCAAGTCAAAAAGTGCTGAAACCCACATGATAACAATTTTGATAGAGGAATGTCATCTAGATTTCTATGGATTTGAAAAATCTATATAGTGCATAAGTAAGAAAAATAGCATTGGTCCTATCTCAGTTAGGAAACTTGTTGGATTGTACTTCTATGAAGCAAGTGGTTTTCTTCCCTCTGCAAAAACAAATTATGCAGAGGGAAATTAGTCTAGAAATCATACATAATATAGCAGGAGGTGGCATCAGAGGAAGGTGTGGCTCACATGAAGGTAAGACTAAAGTTTAGAAGGAGAATTTCCTAGGTGTAGAGTGTCTGTGGAATAATGCCTCATTTGCAGATCTATTCCTTCCTGCGCTGAGGAGGAGACACTACCTATATTATTAAACTTGATCCTGGTGATATGTATTGATGTATTGATGAAATACAGTGTACATGAAATTCTGTGGTAGAGCTGTTAAGCATTGCAGAATTACAATTCCTGGTGTGCAAAGAAAAAAGGAATAATGAGTTCACATTTTACTCTGCGGTATTTATGACAGCTACTAAAATAATAATTTAAAAAAAAAATTTAAAAAAAGGAGCCCAGGCTGCATACCTTATGTTAGGATATAATTATGATTTCTGGAATACCTAGGGAAAGATGCAATAATCACAATTGTCAAAATCTCACAAATTTTTATAGTGCTAAAATATGTTCTAAAATAAACCATCAGATAGACATGGAAATATACAACTAAACAATTACTGAGCTGAGCACAAGAGAGTTTTGTTCAAAGAAAGAGAAGCATCACCAAGATAATCCCTGATTTAGTCTTTGACACATTTTCATCTCAGCTTTCTCCACTGTCTGAGATATTATGTGCTGACTTCAGCATGGGAATGGTTAACCTGGGGCATGATTACACATTTCATTATAGAAACTGAGGGAGCAATACAAAAGTCAGTAAGTGTACAGTTCGAGGGGCACAGAGAATACAAAGAGGGAGGGAAAGAAAGGTAGAAAATATGGTGGATGAAAGAAGCACCTAGTTTTTGTTTATTTTGCTAGTCAGTCTTTTTTCTTTCTCTTTCTTCACTTCTAAAACTGCTGAGCTCTCATATCAAGAACAGTGTGATAACAGTAACCTTTCTGAAAATTACAGGTTTTTAACTYGTTGGCACTGTGTTTGTTAAAAGACAGGAAGTTGTGCTGGGATATTGATATAAAACCTTTAAAGATGGGATTCTGAAATAAAATATAATGCATTTTTAGAGGATTATGATATTAAACAATGCCAGAACTTAAGTAGAAGTATGACTGTTTGTATACATTATATGACTTGCAGGTTTGCATTGGGCAGAGGTGCTGTGTCTTGGGAGTTAGAGTCCTAAAGAGCATCATGCACAAAGAAGAAAGACATTCTTGTGTAGTTAGTCCAAAATCTAAAAATAAGGATAGCAAAAAGGGAATCCTACATCCTCTCTTGCTTCCTTGCTTCCTTGCCCCAGCTGCAGGTTGAAGTCTCTCACAGGACTGTGACAGTTTTGCATCTGCAATTTGACCATACGGGCAATAAAGTGGTGGGAGTGAGGAAAGAAATTTCTGGCACTGTCCTCAGCCCCAAAAGCTCTTGTGCAAAATGGATGATGCATTGGTGGGTGCTTGCCATGGATATTTTCTTTGGTTTGTGTTTCGTGCAGGATTTAACTGATATCTCCAGCGGCAGAGCAGACTTACTATGCAACACATAGAATTTTTGTTGTATTTCTAGTTGTTGTGCTTTTCTTCCACGAATTATATCCATATGTTTGGATRTATATTGTGGTCCATTTATACATGGACTTAAAGATCCCCACAATTAGTGTTAGAAAATGAGATATTTTCATCTAAACATAGGCTCTGTTTGTCTGGGAGAGGGTTTGGTACACTGAATAGAGTGCTAAACATACCTGACACAGCAATATGTATCTCAAAAGCTCTGGAAAGAAGATTTAGGATTTTCTGAGGTCAATTCATTTCCTGTTTCTGCTAGAGTGATAAAAATATGAAGAGCTAATGAAGTAAAAAAAGTCTTTTTCAACTTTCAGGACATACAAAGACTTTCTAACAAAAAGGCACACAGGAAAACTTAATAGGAAAAAAGGTATGACTTCCTTTTACAATAGTAAATCTGTGGAAAATAAATGCCTGGCTATTTTACATCACAGTATTGTGACCTTAAGTCTATCATATTTATCTATAACTGCTTGACTAACACAAGCCACTAAAGCAGAGTGAAGAACTTTGTAATTGAAAAGAAATAACRTTTCCAAAAACAAAGTCTTTAAATCCAAGAAAGAATTAGAGAATTTTTAATAAGTAACTCTGAAATACAGTGTGATCTATTGATATGTCCTTTAAAGGATAAGATGCTGAAAAAAATTGGTATCTGCAGGGATGATAGTTTTTCATGCTATGGTATTTCTAAGATACTAGAGAAAATTTCTGCATTAAAATAAATAAATAAATAAATRTTAATCTATTGTATCACTGTTAGAATTTTCACCAATCCCTCCTTCAAAGGTTGGATTACTTGTGTTTGCTTTAACATAGTTAAAGTTAATCAACAGAAATAGATGTGGCAATTCTTACTTAGCTCAGTTGAAATGAAAACATCAGCATTGAAAGAAARGTATTTTCAGATATGACTCTGTTATTTTGGGAATAATTTACCTATTTTTTCTGCATATTTGTAAAAAGGTTGTTTATCTTTCTCTTAAGATTGTTTATAGAATTCTAATGATTAATTAATGTATAGAAATAAATGCACCATTTCTTATAATAAACCAGCCTGTTAGCAGCCTAGAACTTGCTTCGGCTTCCACAGGACCTTTTTAATACTATTCAAAATCCTGAAGGTGCTTTCAGAAGGTCAAGTAATCCACTTTTCTAATTAGTTGTCATCTGATTATCATTAGCTTGTAATTAACTGTCACTATCCAGCATATGATCTGTCCTATGAGTGGAAAGGAGAGTGGAGCCCACTTTGTCCCCTGTACCCCARCAGCAGCAGTGCCTGTTCCCAGCAGGCTGACAGAGGTGGAGGTGCATTATCCAAAGGACAAACCATAGGATTTTTGGGAGGGTTTTTTCAGTGTCATGAGGAAAGAGGAGTTTATAGTTTTTATTTGAGTATTTCTGGCTTTTGAAGGCGAGTTTTCAAATTAATCAATACCTCACAGACCAAAATGCAAAAAATAGTGACCACTTTTCAACATGGAAATCCTATCCTGCTTTTTGAGTGTCTTTGTTTCAAATGGAAAAACTTGCAGATTGAATTATGGAAATAAGGGTTATGAATCTTTGACATGYGCTGCTTATACTCATTTCCCATAAGTAATTTGCCATCAGTGCATAGTTCAGTGATTATCTCTTATTTTTTACATTTTTGAGAGTTTTTGAATAAGGTTTACAGATGTTTCTAAAATACACCATCACCTGCAGTTTCTTCTTTGTTCATGCTAAGGTARCAACCTTTGTGCACATATTCTTTCACCTTCCACTGATAATAATAATAATAATAAAGGAGTAGCTTAGTGACTATTGAGGTTTAAAGGGCTGACTTACAGAATGGCAGGCTACCAATTACTTTCAAACAGACAGTAGACACAAATGCATTCACCACGAGTGACTTTCATTCTGAGCCATAAGTTGAATTTTAGAAAGGAACATTGTAATCTAAATGCTGAAATTGTGTTAGAAGTAAGAAATCAAAGAAATGGTGTCTAATCTTTTCCTTCATGACACGCTAATCAGTGACTTTTATTAGACACTTAACAGCCAATACTTACAAGTMTTAAATATCAGAAATTCTTGTGCTGGGAACTGCTGCACTGGCAGAACTGAGATGGCTCTAACCTAACCTTCACATTTAGTCAGTACTTTTCTCTGCATAATAGTGCTTTTTCTCCTACTGTTAGCTTTGTGGTGATGAAAAACACACTTTGGTTTTGTGTCAGTACTGGAAATAGGACTTGC
The DNA here is from genome assembly GCA_018881555.1 of Amblyornis subalaris. Lineage (NCBI taxonomy): Eukaryota > Metazoa > Chordata > Aves > Passeriformes > Ptilonorhynchidae > Amblyornis > Amblyornis subalaris. The sequence continues at coordinate 1,037,545 of JACAXG010000053.1, forward strand.
AATCATAAAATCTTTTGCCAYTCTGTGCTGTGCAAGTGATTGAACAAAAAATTCAGTCTGTCAAGCAACAGTCGATAGCCATCAGTGACAGCTGATTTTGTGCTGATCAAAGCTTCTGGAGTGAAAGCTTGTGTTGTCCTGGGAATGCTGATGTGCTCAACTGCCCAGCAGAAGTCAAAGATGAGTAAAGCTAAATGTAAGGTAAGATTTGTTATACAATGACATTTATTATGTTACACGATGACATTATTTATGTAAATTTACATATTTATTTACCTAAATCATGAGGGGTATAGAATAKAACAGTTAATACTAAAGTATATATGCTACATTCTGTATGGGTAGCAGAGGAGGAAGGGATTGCAATGTCTTAACCCTCTAGCTTCTCACTTTACCRTCAGTAAATCAGATTGGATTTCTCGACATGATTTTTTGAACTTAATCATTCGCTATGTTAGTGTATTTTCAGTTGGGTTTTGGGAGTTACAGCAATGCTATGATATTGAAAATGCTGTTGGTATAAGTTACTTCAGAATAAAACAACTGCTTTATTAACAGCATCAAATATAAGCTGTTTACTTCTGAGGGATAAGTCAGGTTTTCAACTGGAGAAAAACTGCAAAATTGTGTTAGGGAAGCTGAGTTCTGGCATTATCAAACCTAGCCCTGCTGAAACRCTTACCTTTTCTTCTGTATTCCATTGAAATGTAAAGCCTCTGAATTGGCAAAGCAACAAACAACCATTTAAAAAGAAATCTTTCGAGCAGGAAAATACACCTTGGCTTTTTTTTTGTCTCTACTATGTTGCTTTAAGCACTTTCACCTATCCAGCATAAACCAACTCAAAACCCGTGGTGTTTGGCCATAACATCTGATCTAGGATGTCCTTTGTGAGAGCATGTTCACCACTCTATGACTGATATTTCTTGAASAAAAAGAACCCCATTGATTTGAAAGGAGTTTCTACAGACCCGTTTATGACATGCAGCTTGAGCAGCTCAGTGCTAAGTTGGAGCTGGTAAATAGAACTGGAAAGCTACAGGACACCTGGCACAGAAACAAAGGTCATTTCTTCTGCTGCAGCAGGTGCTTAGATGGCATGTTGGGTTGTCAGGGTTGAGGAAAAAACATCATTCAGTCTTTACAGAGGATAAAATGAAATACGAATTTCCTTGGAAAATGATCCTTAGCTGAATCACAACCAGGCAGAGACAACCCAGGTAACTAAGCAGATGGATTTCTGAATTTTATTTTCTAAAGTAAACAAAACAAACCAACAATAAAGGAGCCATTCTATAAATATAACCATGTTGAAAAAACAAACTTCTTTAGGATAGTTCTAGGTGTCGTTTTTGCCTCGCTATTTGTTTTGTGCTTTTGCTTGTTGTTTACTTTTGGCAATGCTTCATGTATATATCTACAGGGAAAAACACTCCTGCTGTGGACTCTTCATATGTTCTTGCATATTCTCAATGAGAACAGAGGAAGTCACTGTTTATAATTTTACCCAGTTTTATGCTTCAAGTTGCCTTAAGATTGGAACARGAACAAACAAACCGAACCAAAATACTTCTGCTGTGCCACAGAAAATGTTTGCAAGGAAGCAGTACATTCAAAGGCAAAATCAAGGCAATGAGTGGCAGAAGAAGGTGTGGGAAATGTCACACAAGTCCTTCTTCTGGATGTGCTCACCCACACACACGTGGCAGAGGCCTGGGGCCACCGAGTGTCTGTCTGGGGCAGGCCTGGGACCGTCATGGACGTTTGGAGGGACACAGTCACCACTGGTCCACTCCTGCTCTGCTGCTGAATTAAGGATAGGAATTTTACAGGCTTTTGATTGGAATTAATTGGTGTACTCTGAGGATGTAAGTGGAAGAGATGGAAAGGTGACAATAAGGGAGGAATTCTTACTCTGAAGTGTAGACCCAGCTTGGCTGGGTTTTTGTCATCTGACTGGTTTTGTTCCTAGAGTTGGGTGTTCCTGACAAGGATGGGAGGATACAGCTGAACTCAGGCTGGCTGCCTATACATGTAATAGATATCTTACATGATTGAATTATTGGAGTGGAATTTTGCTTTGTTSAATGTAGAAATTCTACATTTAAATTTAAATTACAAATTCTGAAAAGCCTGCTTATGTTACTCGTGTCTTGTTACATTCCAGTATAAACAAAATGGAATTCAAGTAATAGTCTTACTCTTTATTCATTTTGTACATCATAGTTTTCCACATTTGTGTTTGGATCAAATTAAGGTCTTAGCTGAAAACATTCTTTTATGTATAATTTGCCACTTATGGATAAGTGTGTGTTTTGCTCACCTAATCTAAGTTGTGCTTCAGTATGTTTAAGAATGGTGCCTTGAAAATGCCAAGTGGTTTGTTTCCATAAAACTTGAARTGAATTGAGATTGTCAGGGATCATTATAATTTAACAGTGACTAAGACACATAGATTTCTATTTTTATGTAAATGAAACAAGCAGCAGTACCYTGCATATGTAGGGTTCTCTACAGGTTCTCTTAAGATCATAATTTCACTGCCTATAATGAAAAGTTTGCATTGACGGCTTTTTAAATAGGTATTGCTGCTTCTTGAAAGTGTTAAAACAGTAAGGAACAGTATGTCTTGCATTACCATAAATAGGATAAAGAGCACACTGAAATCATACCTTCAGACACTACCTCCAGAGCAATGTGTCTGGCGACTTTTAGAAGTTTCACAGTCATTTAAAAACATAAAACAGAGAAACAACAAGGAAAATGAGACATTTGTATAATCTGATSAAAGCTGTGTGTTTTTTCTATTAAAAAAATGGGCTCTTATTCCAAGAGAACAGTGGAAAAAAGCTGGGACCTCCTACCTGAAGGGGGAAAGTTTACAATAAACTTTTTGGTTTGTCTTGACATCCAGTCAATGGAATAAGTATGTTTTCTTTCRTTCTACTTACTGATTCTATTAAAACACTTAGAGACAGAAAAATATRTGTGTATATTTTTAAATATTGGCCTAGAATATCAATCACAGACATGACTATATAATAAAAGAGGAAAGGCATAAACCAGCTCTGTCGCGTGTCTTGTCAGAATTTAGGACAAAATCTGTTGCAAGAAGCTGGAAGACATTCATGGTTGTTATTTTGGAGCAGTAATATTTTGCCAGAAGGGAAAATGCTTTGCCTCAAATCGGTGTCAAATTTTGCAACTGAATCCAAAACTTTCTTATGACTCAAGTTTTTGTTTTTTCTCAGTGAGTTTCCTGAACTTGGGATTCTGTAGACAATATAATAAGGATACAAATTCCTCATGAAAGTTCAGAAATGAATTCTAGAACCACACCACCCACTATCATGAATCTACCTAGTAGTTCCTAATAATATGAAAATGTCTCTTGAACCGAGTAGAAAAGTGCTAACAATAAATATATTTGTATAAAGTTGCATCACACGTAGTGTGCATGAAGTTGTGTGTATATATATCATATATATATAAATATATGTGGTATATATACATATATATGTATGCAACATTTGTATTCTTAAATGTATAGTAACATTTGAAAATGTGACATCCCTAAAGACAGCCACTTAAATACAGCCACTTAAGAAAATAAGAAGCAAATAAAGCAAGGGTGATGGTACATTAGTAGAGGGCAAGATACAGGAAGCAGCCCTGGAGAGACTGGGAAAYGGCATTGTAATAGTTTAAATATACTATTGGGTTGTATGAAATTAGCCATACCAAGTCAGAAAACAATTACATCTATTTCAGTACCTCAGTTTTGATCCCAGACTGTGGCAGACAGGGAAGAAGCAAGGGRCAACCATATTATTGTATTTTTCAGTTGTACTCATGCTCATTAGTCAGCTGTTACTGTCTTGAATCATTCCTTAGGGTTTTTTTCTCCCATGAGTGAGGARAAATGTTTTGAGCATATGCAAGCTGAGGCAATAATTTACCTGCATGCACAGAGTTCAACTATGAACAAAGTGATAGCGTATCTCCTGTTTTGAACTTCTAGTCTGATGATTTGAGTCCTTTGATCCCATTTTTGTTTTGTGATARAAAATAAACACTCATTCCTTTTCCACCGTCTTCTTGGCATCCCTGATTTAGCAGACTTCTRTTGTGTGCCTGAGGTTTAAAGGTCAGTTTTCATTCAGAAGTGTTTGTCTATCTTTGAGGATTCTTTCTGCCCTTCTTTTCTTCAAGTCCTGTTATCCTTTGGGGCATATGATAACATACCATAAGTATTTTATACTCTCTTCCTTCCCTTATCATTTTTATATGGTTTGGTTTTATTTTTCACTCTTCACCCTTTTTACTCTTTACGCTTTAGATAATATTTTCACAGAACTCTTCATTATAATTGCAAATTTTTGACTAAGTAGTAAGGTTAACTGCTGGTATTTATTGATTACCAGCAGTAACTCCTTTTGGCTGTTTCCATGAAAAAAATCAGTACTGTTTTCTTCAGTGTGCACAATTTTAATGTTCTCAGTATTGGTTTATCCATTGTCCTATCAAGTACTATCATATTATTCTTCTTTACCTTTTGTTACATTTTTCAACACTCTGCTCATGTGCTAAAAMATGATTCTTGTTCATTTAAAGTTAGGTAATGTGAAAATAAACAGAGGCATTTTCATTTAGTRTTTTAACTCTGACATTGGCAAACTTTTAATATGGTGAGTAATGCAACGTTGTATACTTATACCCATTCCTAGAAAACAATTGTCTACAAGATATTAATCCTCACCACCATTGCCTACCCTTATAGGTATAAAATTGTATGTAATGTAATGTAGCTGAAGGATAGTAAGAAATTCTCATTATTGGAAAGGAAATAGAAAGCAGACAAGACCAGTCTGTCGGTCCATCTAATCTAGTGTTTTCTCTGTGGTGCTGCTGAAGATAATATGTTTCAGARAGTGCTGTAGCAGACATATTTGCAACAAAGCCATTTGGAGACTGTATTTCTTTCTATATTTATCAGACTTTACAGCTTGAAACAAGAGGCTTCAATCCTTCATCCTTCAGGTAATTTCCATTGCTCTTGAGGGCACAAGGTAATCTTTAACTGACAAGGGCACAAAGCTACATTTTGAGGAGGCAGATTCCTCTATCATTTTCCACATGGGTACATTGCATCTTCCTCTGATGTATGTGGCCCTGGCCAATGTTAGAGTGCTGAACTAATCACGTCTGCTCCAGCACAGCAGATCCTATAAAATAACAGATGATCCACTATAAGTACAGAATTTCCTGTCAAGAGTACATAATTCCATCTGAAAACACATAGTAATGTATATCAAAAAAGCCAATTGACTGTATTCGTAAGTAATTTTATACCTTATACCATTATAAATATACATGCTGGTATGAAATTCAGTATATACAATACTGGATGTTATACACTTCATTCAAGCTTTGCAAGTATTCATAATTTTTTTTTTACTTGAAGTCAAAGTTATAATTTCTTTTATTTTTCACAAAGCTTTTTTTTAATGAGACAAATAATTTAAATTATTTTTATAAATATTTTTCTTGTCTCWATGGAATGGAGAAGACCACTGCAGACTGGAATTGCAGACTGCTGTCACTGTTTCTTTMATTTATAAGTGCTGGTCTAATAAGGGAAAATAATAATTGTTCTTTGTCTACAAAATACTTTCAAAAACCAAATAAAAATTGGGACAGTWCAATTTCCTGCTCCATCTTGAGTAAATCTCTGTTCTGTGTTCAGTAAATCATTTAGCACCTGCTTGCCAACTGAAAATGGGAACAATTATATCTTTCTAACTCACAGAGGTGGTGTGATAGACTAAAATCACACTAAGTGATCATCTGATTAAAGATCTGAGGCCAGTGATCATCCTAATCCAGCAGTTTTTTCAGTCAAAATCCTCAACTGTCCCTTATTTAAGCTGCTTCACAAGAGAGACATTGATTCACCAAAAAAATCAAATATATATTGATAGCTTACATGTACTTGGAGCTATACTATGAATCAGATTCAGAGTGTTTGAAGTGTTCTTGAGTCATCTGTTGACTTTTAAAATTGTTTTATAGTTTTCATTTTCTTATAGAGTTAAGAACATTAGGTCATTTCATGTAACTGTCAAGAAGCCATATATCAAGATACTCCTTCAGGAAATGCTTTAAATTTTGTCTGACTAGAGAATGAATTGTGGATTGGCTAGCACACATTTTTCAAAGAGATTCTTGTTTGGAATTTAAGCCGTACAGAGAAAATTTACTATTTTCCATGGAATGTGTGTCAATTACAGGATCTTGAGGGAGGATTTTTTAATTWTTTTTTTTTTTCTACACAATGTAGAACACTTCAAACAGACACACTGAAAATTTTGCAGAAGGAAAAGGTGACTCACGTGGATACCATAAAATTTTATAAAATTTCCAGTATGACCAAGGAATAAAAGGGAATATCATGCAAAATACAGTCCCAGCCATTAATGTCAACATGTACACATTCAAAAYAGAATGAAGGTTGTATTTTTAAGGATTGTTACTCTTTATTCAGTCTACAGTTCAGTTTCTCTTATTCTAGAAATAAATATGTAACACTTACATAACTTCCAAACCTGAATCCCTTCCTTCTGTCTGAATTGAAGAAAATTCAGGTAACATGTACCTGTGGAAGACATTTTTTTCCTATCTCATTCAACTATTCAGATGTTTATTGTTCCCTATATGTATCTCAAAACATGCTGTTCCTGAACTCTGCAAAGTATCTTCATGGCTCCTATAGATTAAATTTGACATTCTTATAATCGTGAAAGTTGAAAATTATTTAGAAGCCATTTAAGGCATGTTGGAGCAGTCCAATTCTGCCTTGAACTTTTGAGACTATAGACCCCTTTTTTAATGCAGTGTGGATTCATGGAAATGATCAGATTATTTCTAAATAGACTTGCATCTAATTGCTACATCAGAGATTTAAAATCCYGGAAATTATCTTAAATGTTAGATAATATGGTTATTTGAATCAGTGCCATTCCCAGATATCATTGCCATATAGAGTTAGGCATCCCTGTGAAGGGCAATACTAGTCTCCCATAAATAAGGTATGTCTTTCTTGGTCATAGTGTCACTTACATCWGTGCTCATCTAATTCTGTAGGTTTTTTCCTGTTATAAAACTCTCTATGCTCACTATGTTAATTCTTTTTAAATTGAACATTCTTATATCTTACTTTCCCTAGCTTTTTCTCTGTTTGCTAGTTATCAAAGTTTCCTGCAWTTCCAATGAAGACATAAATCACAGGACTTTCTTTTCCTATATAGAGTGCAGAGAATAAAAACATATCAAACTCGAATAAAAGCTGTCTTGCACTGAAAGGTATCCTAACTATCAGACTGACTCAAGTCTTGGTAACCAACATAGTTTGCACAGAATATCAAAGAATATATAAACTCCCTTGCTGGTGAAGAAATATGCAGTCTTTCACCTGCATGTGTGTAAGGACAGAACATGTTGTGTACACATATACATGTGTATATGTGTATGAATATGAAATTTCTGTAAAAAAAGCAGTCCCTGATGTGACATTTTTCACTGCCTAAAGCAGCATGAGCAGCACAAATCAAGTAAGAAACATGTCAGATTAAGAAAGGGAACACTGGTGGGTAAGGAAATAAAAATTAAGTTTTGTCGTGCTTCTTCAATGCTAACCTTTTCCAGAAGTGCTTGCCAGAATGGTGGTGGCTCTTAGCAGCTTTTGCATTAGAGCCTACAGTTAGAAGTGCACAATGATTTTTCATAATACGAAATATCTTAAAGATACAAACTGTAATTAATTATTTTCTAAAATTTCTGACCTTCTAGCGAGCCTAATTCTTCAGGCTTATCCCCAGTGAGACATTTTCAGCATTAGTGGGTCAAATCCTTGTTTGGTTTAAAGTTGGTGCTCCTGTGACTTATATTTATTAATCATAATCATCTACATTTCTAAAAAATTCGGCTCATAGGCCTGTGTAGATAAATACTGAAATACTTTCTCTCTCTGATTGCCATTAGTTTATGAAATTACTGACTTTCAAAGAGCTTTAGTGACCTTTTATGCCCTGGATTCATTTCTCTCARTATCTTCCAGAGGCTGATTTGAAGATTTGTTAGTTTTGCATTTGCATGATAGTTCTGGGAAGCCATACAGAATGCACTCCTCTTCCTGATCCTTCCTTCCTTTATCAGAGCATACCAAATTTTCAAACACTGATGCTATTTTACTCTTTTTTATATTTCTTACTGGAGCTCCTAATGAACTTGGAGACTCTGAAAAGCTTCACATAATTTTACTCATCTGTTTTGAGGATTCTCATATTTTTGTACATAGCTTAGTTCTTTTGCAAGCATTTTCTAGGAACTATGAGCTCTTTTATGATTCTTCACGACCATTCATTGTGCTTTCCAGTCTGCCATCTTGGATGMATATGTACTGCAATTACATAACTTTGTGTGTGAATATACAAATATGTGTTTGCATGTGCACATGTATATAASTGTATGCATATGAACGAATATGTATACCCTTCTCATATGTATATGCATAACATGTACAGAATATGCATATATGGATATTCACAATSGCATATTTAGGCATATAAAGAGGCACACAGGCCCTAGTTGCCAGAGTGGCTAGCTCTGTAAAACTGTCACAAACCATGGTTTTCCTTTGGTGCTCTTTCCAAGGACTCCAGCTCTTCATGACACTTTGGAAGTCTAGTGTAGAGTGGTATCTGTTCATCACTGTGACAAAGCCTTTTTTGTCTTCTGCAAATTGAAATTCATTACATTAGTGCTGATGTTCTCTCAGCAGGTGGTCAATGTCAATTATTTTTTGCTTCTGTGTAATGAAAGCTGCTACATACTCATTTCAATTCTGTTACAGAGCTCTGAAGTTCTGATAAGCTGTGAGCTGTTCTTCAGTCAGGTAAACTCATGAACAGCTTCCTACTASCTGGAATCATCTTGTCCTGACTAACCTGGATTTCTCACAACCTGTCTCTATGTTTGCCTCATACACAGTGGCTAGGTTGTCCTTTTTCTTTCTCAATTTTTAGAGCTTGTTGCAGAAGACAGGCATCCAAAGCTCACTTGATCACTTGCAACAGCTGTTTCCAAATGTTGGACAAGGTGATTTTATTTTAACAGGTGCATGCACAAGATAATTTACAATGATCTGAGACTTGGACCATGTCCRCGTGAGAAACTAACCTTGCCCTTGTCCAAGCCAGTACAAAGTATCTAGTCAGATCAAGCTGGGTTCTGTTCCTCTGGAAATAATAGCTCTTCTCTCAAGACTAGCTGCTGATATCAGTCACATGGACACAAAACAACCTGGTCTTAAATCTTGAATAAAGTGCTTCTTGATTATACACTATTCACATAAATAAAACAAAACCAAACCCAAACCAGAATACGACATTACATTAAAAAACTCTTTCAAGTCTTCAGCCTGCTGTGGTACTCAAATTCCCAGTTTCACATCCAGAAGTTTGCCATAACTTTGATATATTTTACACATATAKTTTTGTATATGTGTGTATATATATATGTAATCCCTAACTCTGAATCTATGGGAAACTTTTTTATTTTCTAGGTATTCAAAAAAATTTCTAAAAAAACAGATCTTGTTCCAAAGCCCTTGTTTGTCATATGACTCATTAGGGGGACAGTAACTTGTYGTGGGCTCATATTACAGTGACAGCTAGATCTATTGAAAAAGATCAGTTATGCCCATATAAATCTCCCTTACTGCTTTTTGGAGCACTCCCTCTATTATGTGCACATACAGGCATGAAGAAAAGCTGCTTGAAAAGTTTTGCTTTGTGTCCCTCTAGATAATAAGTGATCAGAATTCATTTTTATGACTGAAAACATAAAGAGTGTAGTGGSTATGGAGCTGCCACTGTTTACTGGAATTGGTTATCTCAACTTGCACAATACTGYGTGCATTAGGTAGGTAGAAATTTGTTATCAGCAATATAAAAATATCTGCCATGCTGTCAAGTTTAATGAGAGGCAAGCATGGAAGAAAAGAGTGCAATCTAGAGATCCAATTAGCTCTCTGGAAAAGAAGTTTGAGCTATATAACTTGTTCATTAATATACAGGATGACCAACTCACAGACTGGCTTGGGCAGGAAGGCACCTCTGGAGATGCTCTGGTCCAAGCCTCTGCTCAGACCAGGGTCAGTGAGAGCAGGGTAGCCAGGAATGTATCCAGTTGGGTTTTTAATATCTCTAAGTATAGAGGCTCCACAGCTTCTCTGGACAATCCTTCTGTGTGTGGCCACCCTCCTCGTGAAGAAGATTTTTCTTATGTTTAAGTTTCATTTTGTGCCCACTGCCTGAGAAAAGTCTGCCTCTGTCCTCTTTACTCCCCCATCAGGGAGCAYGATCCCTCTGAGCATTCTCTTTTCCAGACTGACAAGTCACAGTTCTTTCAGCCTCTTCTTGTGTGCAAGATGCTCCAGTCCCCGAACCCCTTTGTTGGACTCACTGTGGTATGTTCACATCTCTCTCCTGCTGGGGAGCCCAACACTGGACCTAGCTCTGCAGATGTGTCTTACCAGTGCCAAACAGAGAAAAAGGATCACTTGCCTTGACCTGCTATCAACACTCTTGCCCAATGCATCCCAAGCTACCTTCAGCCCTGACTGCAAAGGCAAACTCCTGACTCACGTACAACTTCGTGTCCACTAGGACAGCCAGGGCATTCCCTGCCAAACTGCTTTCCAGATGGGCCATATACTGATACCTGGGGTTATTCCTCCCCATGGTCAGGGGGTGCTATTTCCCTTTGTTCATCTTCGAAACTTTTAGCCCATTTCTCCAGCCTTTTGAGATCCTCCGGAATAGCAGGACACCAATCTGGTGCGTCAGCCACTCTTTAAAGTTTTGTGCAATCTGTAAACCCACTGAGAGTGTGCTCCATCCCATCCTGTGGATCATTAATAGCAATGCTGAACAGTATTGGCGCTAGTGTACTTACCTGAGGAGAAGTCTGTGTGATGTAGAACTGACATCTATTGATTATGAAAAAAGGTTATGTTCAAACCATTATATTAGAAACAGTCTCCCTGCCAYCTTGACTGTCACATCAAAATGCTTCCATGAGTTTTTTGAGTTGTCTTTCTCACATCAGCCATTTTTGAGAAAAAATCTTCTTCCCTGTTGATGAAAAAAATACTGTTTAAAAATCAAAGCCTAATGATTTTTAAACTAAATATCATGACATTGGTCTTATGCTATGAAAATTTTGAATAATATTGTTCATGTTCTTTGTGTTGGACTTCATTTCAGTAAACTTAGTTTCAGTTTTCAGTACTGAAGCTCTCAGTAGATGGTCATCTAAAAGGCACATATTGTCAAATAATAAAAAGATGAGTTGCTATAGTTTATGTTAGTCTTCCTTTTCAGAGCTCAGTGGCTGCTCTATTTTTTAGTTCAGAAGACTTTTATATTTTCTTTGCTCAGTTCTTCAAGAAATTCAATGATGTTTCAGTAATGAAACTTCATTATGCCACCTGCTAGAGCTCTTGCACTAGACTAAAATTCAGCTGCTCTCTCCTTGAATGACTTTTATTACTCTTGTTCATGTTGTGCCCTTGGAAATTGTACATTAGATTTCCCCATCAGAAGTGACAATGTGCTGGACAATAAGGTAATAAAAGGGAGAGGCATGGCAGAAATAAAAGGAAGTGTTTTGTACATCTGTAAATACTGCTAATAATGCATCAGAAAACATTTTAGTTCCTTTGATGTCCACATGAGCCTTTTTTTTTCACAGCAACTGTTGTTTCACAGGCATGTATTATCCAAGTACACRATGTATTGCTGTTTTCTTGTATTCATGACTTATGGCCAAGCAGGATCCAACTGCTGAAGGTAGCAAATCATGTTAGGAACTTGCCACTGTAATGCTTCACTTACACTTGGTAAGTATAGATCTGCAAACATACTTGAATCAGCATATAAATCATAAAATAATAGAATCATAGAATTATTAAGGTTGGAAAAGATCTCTAAGACCATYAAGTCCAACCATTAACCAGAYAGTGTTTATGTTTCTGTTGATATCTAAAAGAAGAGACACTCTGATAACCTTGCTTCTTCAGAACAAGAGGACATTTAGGGTAATCAAGCCTAAGCCTTTTGAATTCTGGATATCACACCTTTAGCAACTTGCRAAAGTCCACCTTAGTTTTGTTGTCTAGCTGCCCTATTAGAAAACTGGTCCAAAATCACACTTCTGTGTTCCTGGCAATTGCATCCATTTAATTTTGTGTCAGTCTAGTCCTTTAGTTTAAAGAGCAGCTTTCACTTTCTGTTCTTTGCTCTTCCCTTTCTCTGTCCCCTTCTCCCTCCCRCTCCTTGCCAGAAGGAAATGTCACAAGCCATCTTTCCCCGAYTGGGGAAAGCCACACATTAGCCTTCCAGCCACAGTGTTAGCCTTCTTCCSTTTGATAGTTGTTTCTATTTCTTTAATCACTCTACAAGTCCTACCCTGTACTGCTCCAGTGGCTCTGCATGTAGGAAATGTGCAGACAGAGAAGTATASACACTGTAGTATCATTGCTAATATCAATTTTTGTACATTTAAGGTCTTAAAAAAACTTGTAGACTGTTATCTTCCTGATCTGAGAAGAAAATGAACAAAGCAAAAGAGGGGAGAGGAAGAGGCTGGGGTTTGTAAAGTTCTTTACTATCTTTGCTCAGAATATCTGCAGTTATTAAAAACTTTTAATTAAATGAAGTATCAGTTAAAAGCAGCAGAGTCCACTGTAGCCATTTAGCTCTGTCTATTATCATAGACATAGCACATACATTTCTTGCTTTTTCCTAGAAATTGAGTTGTGGTCACTCAGCATTTTTCTGTAAAGTTTTAGAGAAATTTCCAAAAGATGCTAAAGGAAATATATTCCTCCATTTCCGAGTAAGTTCCAACTTGATCCCAGTTTGCCTCTAACCCCTACTTCACTTCCTTTCCCTCTCTTCTGCCTACAAACTGGTCTCTGTCATAGCCTGTGCAACGAGAAAAGCCTGCAGGGCTTTCACAATAATTGTGTTTCCAAGTAGTTTCATAGGATTACCTTTTGGGTTAAAGCTCAGGAATACCATTCAGCAGCGTCAACTGAAAGATCTGTGATGAAGGATGTATATAAATAATGCAGAGCACTGGCTTCATATAGGAAAAATAATGAGCTATTTCGTGAAACTGTGTACAGCAATGTTTATCAGGTTGCGATTTCTGATCAATGGACATCCTTAAGCATTCAGAAGGAGTGCAGCAAAATGCCTTTTTTTTTTTTGCAAGTACATAATATATGTTTATGAAGATGGATAAACAAAGCAAACAGAGGGATATGGAAGAAATACAGGAGCACTGAAAATGTGACCTATATTCAGTACAGCAGTAATTGAAACTATTTTTGGCATTATTTCATATTATGGATGGATGTTTTTTGTGTGTTTGTTTGCATGTGGGTGCTTGTGCATGCATATACTGTGTATCTATGTGTGTGTATGTTTCTATATTTCAACTAGGTATCCTGCAAATTTGAAAAGTGTAAAAATCAAAGTAGTTCTTCCTAATTATTCCTTCCATCTCTATCACAGCATGCAAGTGCAGTAATGAGGAAAGTCAAGAACTGTGCATGCCACTAGCAATATCAGTGCTGAGGAATTCATGCAGCTTCTCTGAGCCCTCATCTTTTCAGCAGGTTGAGTTAGTTCAAAAGTAATGATTCTCTTGAATGGCAGTGGGTGTGAGAGGATGCCCTTCCAGGCACTGTGCTTGTTCTTGCTTTTTCCTTTTAGAAAGTTAGAACTAAAGGTATGCCTGCATTCCCAAATAACATCTTTTTGTGCCAAACTTGAATCACATTGACAGCCATTATGACCAATGATTTTTCCTCATTCATAGGTAGGTCACAAATAAACTTTACCMTAAAAGCTATTTTTTTCAGCTTTAAGAAAGGAGCCTGTGTTTGTTTTTCTGATTGGATCGTAGTTTTGAACAAAGAAAAATTTCAAAAGTATATAAGTTTACGAGACTACATTAAGTCTACCAGACATTAAAAAGTATTCTAGCTGACTCCTTCCCTTCACCCTCAATCTCAAATGACTAAAACACATTCTCTGGGACTTCTTCACTCTCCTGTTTCATGACTTGTGTCTATTCCTCTAAGTATTAAAATTCTATGAAGAAAATTTATTCAAGTTCTTAGGGGAAAAGGCTACATAATAATGATAGCATTCATTTTTAATTGTAAATGTATTCTATTATACTTCTATATGTAATACCTGTTTTCTTSTGTACATTGTGCTTTGATAATTGCAATCCTTCACAATAACTCTGAAGAGTTAAAAGGATAAGCACTTATGATGCACTTCCTACATTKCTTCACTCTAAAGATATTTATTGCAGTAGTAGAATAAACATTTTCCTTTTTCTTTAACCAGGAATTTCTGTTTTAAAATATGCAAAACTGAATATTTGAAAATACTGTTATCAAAAATTAAAGCTAACAGAGATTCTGGCAAGGATCATCTCTTTCTCAAACAGGGAAGAATGGGAAGAGGAAACCTTCCTGCTTCTGAGATATCTTTTCAATCAGTTCAGCCAAGTCAAACCTCCTGCAGTGCTATCAAGATCAATAGGACTTGCCATAAAGTGACTTGGTGAAGTTACTTTGGATAAATTATTCACCAAGAACTTCACAGTTTTTATGGTATTTTAAGACAATGATTTAACAAATCTCAAAGGCGTGTCAATTTGAAGTATTGATCCAAAGCTTGGAGATTCAGCTAATTATACCCAAAGATCACAGGCTGATAAAGTTTTCAAAACTAGGCTAAAAAGTTAGGCGGATTAATTCAAGTGATCTATAGCATTGCCTCCTTAGGGTCAAGTTTAAGACACTGTGGAAATGCCCTTTACAGCAATGGCAGCACTTTTGCCTCCTGCCAGAAGTATAAAGCCTGAAGAGAAAAAATATGTATATTAGGAGAATTCAGCAAATTTCCTGGAACTTCAGTCACCTCTCATATGTTCAGAAATTTCATTTATTATCATATTGCCCTGCAGAAATGATTTAATTTGACATAATTCTGCTGTAATTTGAACCTTTTTACTTCTTTAACTCTTTCCACTTTGGGAGTATATAATTTTGTGAGTGTGAAATACCAAGCGTTTATAGCTGCGTTTAGAAAAATCTACATAGACTGGTTACAGTTAATGAAAGAAACCCATGACTTTGCATTTCAAACACAAAAATAAAACCTAGTTTTGGCACAGTTAGGAGAAGGACAACATAGCATAGAACATTTAGAAAATGCTGCAAATAAACCAAAAACTACCTTACAACCTTTTTTTTTTTAATCTCAGAGAAAATAGCTTCATTCAGCTTTATTAGTATTTTCAAGAGTCTTATATCCTTCGAAAATATATTTTTAGCAGTCAAAGGCATAATATTTTGCATTCTGCTGTACAGCTATACTTATTAAAGAGAGCCTTCAATAAATGCTGCTTTGAAATTGGGCCTGAACAATGACAAATCTTTAAGCTACCTTTTTTTTTCCTAAAACAAGAAGTGATCAGCTGTTCTGCCATTGTCCACTCTTTCCTGAAATCCATATTAAGGAAAAGTGTGAMAAATTAGTGAGGGAGGAAATAATTCCTAGATAAAATTTGCTTTTTGGTTAAAGAAAAGAGGAGGAAACAGGAGGAGAATAAACATGATTTATGTTTCTGTTTTGTTCCATATGCACCAACTACAAATGAATTCACYTGCTGGTGGCCAGAAACCCTAAGGATCTTGTGATGTGTATTCCTGTTTGTCTCTAATCCTGTATTAAATATTGTACTGAGGTCTGTTAAACATTGATAAGCTTTTTTTGCATGGTAGGTCCTCCGAGACCATTGTGCCTAAGTGCCATAAAGACCTGGATTAGGTTTATGCATTGTTATGATGGTTTAGCTACATCTTGGCTCTCGGTCTTATCTTTCCAAGGGAGAAAGTCAGCCTGACTGTACATTAATATTGGTATCATTGTAATGATTAGCTGCTCAAATCTTAAAAAAMCCAAGTAATTCAGAGTAGTTTTCTGGTGCTCATTCTTCATTGTATAAAAGGAAGTTTGTCAGTCTTATATGGGAAATATACAAAAATTCATAGAATTGCCTATTCATCATTTTTTGTGTACAAATCTGTGTAAAGGACTCTGCTTTTTTTCAACCCATATAATGCATTGGTTTGGAAACTATTTCTCTATTTTCTCTTTTATTTATCGGATCAAGACCCTTCTTCTGTTTTGGCTAAATATTTATTTCCGCCTTGCCATACCTTTCTGACTTTTCAATGTATGGAACAGAACTTAGTATAGATCTGGTTTTAGATAAATAATTTTTCTTTCTGAGAGATGCTTTTAAGGGCAGAAAAAAACCCAAGAACATTAGCAAACTACCCACAGACTTGAATTTTCAGTGCCATTTTTTGAGGTTTTCTGTTTTGATTGACATTGGTCCACACAACTTTATATATACAGAAATAGTACCTGCTTATATGCCTCTTGATACAAATCATCAAAGGATAGACATATGTAATATTTTGTGGGTGCAAATGGGAGAATGGCAGAATGGCACCGTATATTTCTATGTCTTCTGCTTAGAGTATTTTAGTTACCATCTCCAAACCCAGCAGCTGTTGTTTATCTTTATCCTTCACTGTCTTTCTTTTAAAGCTACACTACTAAATACACAAGAACTGTGTCCAATATGTCTTTCCTCACTCTTCACTTAGATGTGGTGGTGTGTAGATGATTCCTGGACCTCTAAAAGCAGCTTAGTCTGAAGAGATTGTTCTCTGTATCTCAGGGACCACAATTGTTCAAGGCAATTTCCCTGACAAGGTAAATATATTTGCTGACATCTATAAGTGGCTTACTACCAAGTGGGATGTTAGCCTGATTATTCTCTGCTGTTTAACAGAATGACACAGCTCTCTTCAGAGCATAAGTTTTCCTAACACAAACTTTCTGTTCTTAACCCTTAATAGCACAACCCCCTCTGTAATCAGCTACCATGAATATTTAATAACGCCTGTCTCTGCTCTCTTGCATAGCCTTATCATCTTAGGATCAGAGAAATAAATAATTTTTACCAAAGGACACTCAACTTGATGTATCTTTGTTCAATTTTCTAAACAAGTGAATATAATGTAGTAATTTTGGAGCTTTAGATTTTGAGCTTTAGAAATACATATGGGAATCTTTTGTGTTTGTGTGTTTGAGATTACAGCAATAACAGCTTATATTATAACAACTAAATCTATTCTTGTGTGAATTTATTAAGATCAATACTTTAAAGAATTAGAAGTATATAAAAGACCACACTTTAGCTTCGAAATTATTTGCTTGAAAACCTACAGGAAGGTGTGGCAGGCTAAAACACCAAATAAAACTTAAACAACAAGAAACCTGGACTACAGAGCTCTGCTTTTCCTATTTCTTAGATAGGTAAGCAGAGTAAGAGGACAAATTAATATTAAGGAGAATTTCAGAAGCAGCCCACTGACTTTATTCTGAGTAGTAAATGTCCCTCCTCTTTTTCAAAATCCCATTTCTGTTTTCAGTTAAAATAATAAGTTTTCTCTGTCATTATATATTTTTAAAGTTCTCTGTGTAGTTCAGCAAACATACCCATCAGCCTGATGAAGTAGGTCATGGAAGAGTAATGCTACTTTTTTGGCACAGCATAGTAAAACCCAGAACAAATTAATTGCTTTCAAAGTGCCATGCCAGTAGAGAGCTGTGCAGCTCCCAAATTCTGAGGTTATAGACACATTCATTTGCTTTAAACATGGGTAGTAGTAAAGCTAGAAATTTAGCTGGAGTCTAATGTCTGCTTTTTGTTTTTTTTAAATTATTTTTTTCTGTGCGTATCTGGATGTAGCTGGCCACAGATTCACCCTTTTTTTTTTCCCTCCAAAATGGGATATACCATACTTAAATCTAGGTGGCTAAAACAGAAAGACAAATCTAACCAGCAAATACCCAATCTTAGACTCTGTTACTTTATGGATGTAACACCTTGAAAGACTATACAAGCTTTGGCTGGTACAAACTCCTGCTGAGACACTCGCTGAAATATGAACTTTTATTTTTGGAAGTGTGAACTGAAAAGTTCCAAAATATTTAAGCTGTGCCTGTGTGAAAGCATGTCTGAAAGCACAGAGGAAACAGAGACAAACCAAAGGATTGCTGGGTATGTAATGGACTGTCCTGTCCTTGGTTATGCACTGTCTCTGAAGCCAAGTGCTGTAGGTCAGGGTATTACCACAGAAACAATATTTTCATAATAACATGGCAAATGTTTTGGCTCTTCTTTATAGTTCACTCTTCCCCCTTTCACTGTGCCACTCCTTTAATCATTCTTTTTTCTTTTCTTTTCTTTTCTTTTCTTTTCTTTTCTTTTCTTTTCTTTTCTTTTCTTTGCTTTGCTTTGCTTTGCTTTGCTTTGCTTTGCTTTGCTTTGCTTTGCTTTGCTTTGCTTTTTTC